>CM060902.1:592189100-592789100 GCA_030737815.1 Allium fistulosum
CACCCTAGCTTAATTTGGGTGCAACTCGTTAGAGATAGGATGAGAATAGTCCTAAATAAGTTAATCTTAAGAGAGCGGTTTTATCACCCATCCTAAAGATTCGTTTTAGTTCCTTTAGTGTTGTTTCCCATAAACCATTTTGGTCCTATCTATGTATTCTAATAATACATGTCATTGTTCAGGTAATTGAAAATGAGTATAAGAGGAAGAAAAGGGAGAGGATCTGGAACCAGCATGACTACAAATGGCAGAGCTCCTAGAAATATGCCGATTATAGAGCCGGTAGAAGAAACGGTAGTGCAAGTTCAACCGCCTCAGAACTTTGCCACTCTGTGCAATAATTATACTGCTTTGGGTGGTAAACAATTCTTTGGGACTAAAGATATTCTAGGAGTCTAGACATGGCTCTGCTCTTGTGAAAGGATACTCAGGGATCTTTAGTTGGAGGATGCAAGGAAGTGATTGTTGGCATCGCCATAACTCCAAAAGTCAACAATGATTGGTGGGATTTGGTGATAGTTAATACCTCAGAGGAAGATTTTACTTGGGCTTAATTTAAGGAAGTCTTCGAAGTTCAGTTCATTCCGAAGGCGGGGAGGACTCAACTGTTCAAGAGTTTCACGGATTTAAAGCAGGGAGATATGACAGTGGCGCAGTATGAGTATCGATTCAATGCATTGTCTCGCTTGGGACCAGGATTGATAGACACGCCATTTAAAAAGAATGAGATGTTGTGGGAGGGGTGAGGCCAGAATTCCATCATGAGATGACCAATTTGATCAGCATGACCTTGAGGTTTGAAGCTTTGGATATTAAACAAGGAGTTCAAAAGGGAGTAGTTCTAGTAGTTAGTGCCTAACCTTTATCAGTTATCCTAGTTGCAAACAAGTCGGATTTCAAATGCAAAGGAAAGAAGTAGTGCTGGGGAAAGTAACCTGGAGGTGGAACTCCAATTCAGAAGATGCAGCCCAACTTGGCCAATGTTCTTTGTTTCAATTGCAACAAGATGGGCCACTTTACAAATCAGTGTCCTAGTGTCTCCTATTACAACTGCGGCCAACTGGGACACATGAACAATGAGTGACGCTTCCTAAAGAAGAGGTTGCAAGGTCAAGCTTTTTCTATTGAGGAAATAACATCTACTTCTATGGATCGGAAGGGAAAGAAGGTGTTGCAAGGTACCTTATCCATTTCTGATATTCCTATCAGTGTGTTGTTCAATACCGGTGCATCTCATAGTTTTATTTTAGTTGATCTTATTAATAGGCTTAACCTTAAATCCGTCCTTCTAAATAAACCTCTTTGTGTGTCCAACCCAATCGGGGGTTCGATGAATCTTGACACTATTTGTCTAAGTGTGCCCATTTCTTATTGAGATCGGCACTTCTCTTCTGACTTATTCATTCTTGAGTTCATGGGTTTTGGGGTAATATTGGGTATGGATTGGTTATCTAAGTTTGAAACCATCTTGGATTGTGTTAGAAGAGTAGTCGTAGTAAAGGATGCAGTAGGTAGAAGCATTGATATATGATGTGAGGGGCCTAATGAACTTTTGAACAGTTTTCCCTATTCGCTTGAAGTGGTTAAAGAGGAGATAAAAGATATACTGATTGTTTGGGACTTCAACGATATTTTCTATAAAGTGCAAGGTTTACCTCCTCACTATGAAGTGGAGTTCCGTATTGACTTGATTCCAGGAACGACACCGATTGTACAACCTCCTCGAAGGTTGGCCCCGAAAAGGAGAAGGGAATTAGAGAAGCAAATGTTTGACTTATTGCAAAAAGGTTTGATCCGGCGTTGCATATCAACTTGGGGATCGCTAGTAGTTTTTGTTACAAAGGCAGATGGTTCTCTTAGGTTATCTATCGACTGTAGAGAGTTAAATAAGAGAACTACCAAGAATAAGGATCCTTTACCCAGGATCGACGATATGCTTGACTGGCTCTACGGGGCTTTGGTATTTTCTCAACTAGATCTTACCACTGGTTTTCACCAATTAAGGGTAGCAGAGGAGAGTGTATCCTTAACAGCTTTTCGTACCCCTGATAGTTTTTACGAGTGGTTAGTCATGCTGTTCGGACTGACAATGCACCTGCTTATTTCGTGGACTTAATGAATCGGGTATTCCAGGATTTTCCTTAATAAATTTTTCCTCGTCTTTATTGATGATATTCTTGTTTATTCTAAGATGGAGGAAGAACACAAGTATCATCTTCGAGTTGTTCAAAATACTTTAAGAATTCATGTGTTGAAAGCAAAGTTTTCTAAGTGCCGTTTCTAGAAATCCGAAGTTAGGTTTCTGAGGCATGTAGATTTGGGAAAAGACGTATCAGTGGACCCAACTAAAGTAGTTGCAGTTCAAGACTGGAAGAAGCCTGAAAATGCAACAGAGGTCAGAATTTTTTTGGGATTGGCTGATTTTTATAGAAGATTCATCAAAGATTTCTCAAAGATTGCTTCTCATCTAACAAAGTTGATGAAGAAAGATGCTAAGTTTTTGTGGACACCTTAGTGTGATCAAGCATTCAATGAATTGAAGGAGAAACTGACCGATGCTCCTGTTCTAACTATTCCAAATAGAAGCATAGGGTTAGATGTATGCACGAATGCTTGTAGAACAAAATTGGGAGCAGTTCTGATGCAACATGGAAAAGTTATTGCGTATGCAAGTCGACAGCTGAAACCACATGAGAAGAATTATGCTATGCACGATTTGGAACTCTTGGCAGTTGTCTTCGCATTAAAGATGTGGAGGCATTATCTTTTAGGTGAAAGTTCGAGTTATATACAAATCACAAATCTTTTATGGTATTTCTTTACTCAGAAGGACTTGAACTTAAGGCAACAATGTTAGCTAGAGTTTCTGATGGCTTATGATCTTGAGATTTTGTATACACCGGGGAAAGCTAATGTCGTAGCTGATGCGCTGAGCAGGAATTATTCAGTTTTGGCTAATATGGATGTTCGTCCGACTCTTATCCAACGCATTGAAAATAATCAGCAGAGGGACGTTCGTCTTTCTCAGATAGCTAAAGCTATTAGTGGAAATGTTTCTCCAAAGAAGTGGCTAGGATTCATGGTAGATGACCGTGGAATTCTAAAGATGAACGGTTGGTTGTGTGTTCCGGATGTGGATGGAATTAGACAGGAAGTTTTGATAGAGTCTAATCATTCTAAACTAACGATACATCTAGGGGTCACTAAGATGTATTAGTACATGAAGTGTACTTTCTGGTGGGAAGGGATGAAAAGAGACGTTGCTATATTTGTAAGTAGATGTGCTAGCTGCTAGCCGGTAAAGGGAAGTCACCAGAAGACATCCGGAGTGCTTCAGCCACTTGAGAAACCAAAGTAGAAGTAGGAGTAGATTCCTATGGATTTCATCGATGGGTTACCTAGATCAAGGAAAGGTAATGAAGGAGTTTGGGTTATCGTTGAAAGGTTAACCAAGAGTGTTCACTTCTTACCAGTCAAGGTGACAAGGACGGCTGCTAGTTTGGCTCTGTTATATGTTAAAGAGATTGTTAGACTTCATGGAATTCCATGTGGTATTGTGAGTGATTGGGATCCGATCTTCACAAGTCGGTTCTAGAAAGTTTTGCATGATGCACTTAGGACAAAGCTGAGTTTGAGCACAGCTTATCACCCTCAGGAAGATGGGCAGACCGAAAGGGTGAATCGTGTTCTAGAAGATTTACTTCGAACTTTGGTGCTAGACTTTGGAGGTTCATGGGAGGACCACTTTCCATTGGTTGAGTTCACTTATAACAATGGTTTTCGGGCAAGTATTGGGATGGCACCTTTTGAGCCATTGTATGGAAGGCCTTGTAGGTCTCCATCTTGTTAGGTGGAACCAAGAGACCGCTTAATACTTAGACCAGATATAATTCGTGATGCCACGAATAAGGTAGGTTAGATTAGGAAGCACTTAAAGACAGCTCAGAGTTGGCAGAAGAAATATGCAGGTGTGAGACGTCGAGATTTGGAGTTCGTAGTTGGGGACTATGTATTCATCAAATTTTCTTCGATAAGTGACGTTATTCGGTAATGAGGAAAGCTGGCTCCTCGTTTTATTGAACATTTTAAGATACTCAAGAGGATAGGAACTCTTGCATATAAAGTGGAGTTACCAATTAGATGGTCGGGCGTACATGATGTCTTTCACGTATCCCATCTACGTAAATATGTACATGATCCTACTTTGATTATTCCGCCATCTCAGCAAGAGGATGTGGAAGTTGAGCCTGACTTGATCATTGTAAGACAGCCTATTCGAATTCTCGATCGGGATAAGAAACTATTAAGGACTAAGATTGTGGACTTGGTTAAAGTACAGTGGGGTGAAGATCCTAGAGATTGCACTTGGAAGACTATAGATAGTATAAGGGAAGCTTATCTTGAGTTGATGTTAGGATATTGTTTGTTTGTTTTTATGAATTATGTATGCACTCTTTGTGATATAGTTGCTTAGTTTGTATTGGTTGTATAGGTTTCCTTATATAATATATGCTCGTTTTGTGTTATTTTGAGTTATCTTCTTAAGTGTTAATTTCAGCGACGAAATTTTTTTAAGGGAGGGAGAGTGTAACGACCCGGAATTTCACTGCTTTATTTTGTGAATATTTAATTAATTTTAGTTATTCAAAATAGTATATTTTATAACTCACATAAAACTTTTTGAAATAATAGCTAGTGATGGTGGAATAGTTTTCAAAATTTATTTACAAATATATTTAGTTAGAAGAAAAATCGAAAATGTGAGCATAATTCGTTTTCCAAATTTTCGGCTTTTCATCAAATAAAACTTATCAAAAGTATTTTGAACGCATTAGAAAAAAACATACACATACATTTATAAGTGAAGCTATGATATAGCTTAGTATATATATGTATATGCATGCATGTTCATACTTAGGAAAAATATAATGTAATAAAAAAAATGTTTAAATGGAAGATTCCTCAAGAAACATGTTTAAACATAAGGTACAAATGCATTTATGGCATGTTGGCTCAAGTATTCATGAGAGGGACAAGGAAATTTTGAAATTTATGGTGGGGAGACAAGGGTGTGGTGGCATGGTGAGGTGGCGCAATGTTGTGGAGGGTAAAGTACATAGGGGTAGTTTGGTAATTTATTGATCTACCTTATATATATACTAAATTCCTAACATTTTTTCCCATTTGATAATCTTGTTCCACTTTCTAAATCTTTCTCCAAGCTTCACAAAACATTTTAATGACTTCCACTCTTATTTTCAAAGTTTGAAAACCTTAGTATCATTCAGTTTTAAAACTCTTAAGTCTTGTTTGAAAGCCTTCCACCCACTTACACAACTCCTCATTGCCAAAACAACTCCACACACACCTCATCAACTCTTGGTTGTACACCACACCTTTATAGGCCGAACTCTTTTGCTCACATCAGCCCTCAAAAACTTCATTTTTCCTAAGGCAAAGTGAAGATCTAGGTCGTTTCCAAGTTCTAATAGAAGCTATCTTGATTTAGTCAACTTTTTGTGAGTAAAGCTCTCCTTTTTAACTAAGTTTTGAACTTTATTTCCTTCACATTGTTCTAAATATTTAAGTCGCTTAATTATAGATGTTTGATTGTAATGTTTGTTGTTTGTTGTTTGTTTTTCTTGTTAAAAAGTCGACACCTTGAGTAGTTAGTAAGCAATCAAAACTAGTTGTGTAGTTCATAGTAAATTTGTATAAGTGATGCCTTCTTTATATTCATAAATATTGTTTACTTTGTTTCCAAGACATGTTTGTGTTATGTGATGCGAGGCTTGGATGAAAATCATTATGACTTGAAAGTAGTTCTCGAAGTGTCCGTATAACGACTATTGTTGTATCGGCACTTACGGAAAATACCATCTCTTCGACATCTTTTGTTTTACTTTCGAGCTTGGATTTCACTTTACAAAGTTAATTAAGTTTCTGAATAAGGATGGATTTAAAATTAATTTACTAATTTAATAATGATTTTAAATTTAATTAATTATTTTAATTAATGAGGAATAAGGTTAATTAATTATCTTAATAACGATGTGTTTAGAATTAATTAATTACTTTGTTAATGATGTCTAAAATTAATGAATCATTTTATCTAATAATGATTAAGTTTAATTAATCTCTTAAATAATGATAGATTAAAGTTAATTAATAATTTTAATTAATGGTGTTTAAAAATTAATTAATCATTTTTAAATTAAAGTTAATTAATTAGTTTTAATTTAATTAATCTTTTCCATTAATGATATTTTAAATTAGTTAATCCTTTTTAATATATGGTGTTTTAAAATTTATTAATAAACTTAATTGGTGAGATTTAAAATTAATTAATTAATTTAATTATTGATATTTTAAAGTGATTAACCCTTTTTAATTATGGGTATTTAAAGTTAATTAATCAAATTAATTAACGAAGTCTAAAGATAATTAATCACTCTTATTAATGACAGTTAAAGGTGATTAATCAGTTTAATAATAATGTTTTAGGTTAGTAAATCCTTTTTATAATGGCGTTTTAAAGTTTGTAAACCATTTTTACAAAGATGTTTAAAGTAAAAAACTTGTAATGAGAAGCCCAAGCACGAATTTGGTTTTAAAAGTAAAATTTCAATTCGGTTATGGAAACTAAGTTTCCATAAATGACATCGCTTATATAGAAAGAATTTAATCACACTCTTGACACTAAACGTCGAGGTAAGGGAACTTGTCACTATCTCGAAAGTTAAAATTGTCATCAAGGCAATGCCTAGAGGTAACACTACCTTCACTTGTCCGACTTCATTTTTAACCAAGAAATAGTACGAGTTTGAAATCGATGAGTAGTGGTAGGAATATGAGGTTTACTATCCATATATGATCATTTTGTTATCTTCGATAGTCGCTTTGTTGACAATCGATTACTTCCGCCTTCTTTGTTTTTCGTCATTCTAAGACGATGTGTTTCTCACTTGAGCTTTGTTATTCTTTGTCGGAAATGACTATACCTAAAGAGTGAGTGGAAGCCAAGCTATAAGGGGTTGCTCCCATTAGGGTATAATCACATCTACTCTAGATTTGGTTCAGATATTTGTGCACCAAGATGTGAATTACTTGGATTCTCGGTAATCGTTAGCGGGGTCAGGCTTGGACGTGTCCGAAAGCCATCAGAGTTCTCAAGTATGTATTCTAGAGGTATACCTTCGGTAAGGGGGTGCACCCTCCTAGCCATTATTGGTAAACTTCCTTTTCCTTATTAATTCAAACCTTCAAATTTGTTTTACTTAATTACATCGGGAAGAGTATAACACTCTTCGTTTATATCCATTCTTTACATTTGGATGTTGTTCTTGTGGGAGGAAACCCGATCCGCATTTGGCGGCATGGTCTCACATGTTGTTGTTTAATTACACTTATTGTTTAGAGTTTTACTCATACCAACACATTGTCTGAGCCGAGTTGTTCGTTTTCCCTAAACTCTCGGGTACTCATTTATAATTGAGTAGTCCGAAAATAGCAGGTTTTTATGGGCTCTTTGATAGACGGCGTTCGAGTAGAAGGCTTTTATCTTGTTGTCTATTTCGCTATTTATTTAGTTTGTGTACGTGTATTTTGTTTCAACATGTGTAAAGGCAGATTGTTATAACCGCCAAAGATGATTGTAGGACTTTTGTGTAACTCTGATAACTCCAAGTTAGGTAGTAATCTTATGTACTATATTACTGTTATGTTCTATTTTACAGCTTTCGTTGTGAGATTTTCTGTTTTGTTCTTTATTTCTACCCCACGATAATTCTTCTTTCGCATGCTTGGGCAACGGCACACGAATATCGTGAATGTATTAAGTGTCGTTCCCAAGGGTCAGAAATGTGAGTCGTCACGAGACATATGTTGTTCTGATTTCCTCCTTGTTACAACATAGGTTAAGAAGGGCGACGTTGATGGCGGAGACATTGATGAGACCTGTGGCAGTAGTCTACTTATTTACTTGTTATTTTCTATAGGTTTTGATGTATCCATGAAATAAAAATGATGTTGTAATTTTGGAATATTGTATCACGGATATGTAACAGTGATTATGGATATTTTGTTATGGTTTTCAATGATATTTTGAAATTTGAATAAAATGGGTACTTTTGTTATTATTATATTTTATCCTTCCATTGTGAGATTCTTAATGCGTAGATAAATAGCTCTATACTGTTCTTTATACCAATCAACAGCCAGCTTTGAAATGGGAATATGTTTCAATGGTCATTTCTAGGTCGCAATTTAGGTCTGTTTCAAGACGAGTTGTTACAAACACCCTAGGGCACATAGAGTATTAATGAAGTTAATTGCATGCGATCACCATATGTTAATGATGTAACTCATTTACCAGACTTCTGTCTAACCCACTTCTTTCCTTTCCTTTTCCCTCATCACTGGAGGACAGAGCGGCAGATGATAGATCTAGAGATTAATACATGGGTTTGGCATTGGAGTTGCGTTTTATTTTCTATTACGATCTCCATGTAACTGTTTATTGTTTTTAGTATTTACCAGACTATATACTGTATTTCTGTGTACTTTGGATTATGGTTACGTGCTATTTTGAGATTGTGTTTTTCTGAGATATTTTATGAGATGGTTATTTTCGGTATTTATATTTTACCGTCTTCCGCTATGAGATGTGAAAGTGTAAAATGTCTTAGATTTTGTCCTTATATCTTTTGTCTATGTAATGTTTAAAAACTCGATAGCTAGTACTTCTTGGCACCGACGTGAGTACGAAAGTCACCTTAGAGGGGTTGTAGTGGAAGTTAGAGTTATGAATTCTGGTTATATCGAGATCTTCAATCTTTGTGATTTTGGTATATAACACTTTAAAATTTCACACTAAACCTTATATTCACAAAATTGGAAACGGTATCAATTAAACATTAAATTAAAAAATCAAACGCCAAAACCTGCTATCAAGTATGAATGATTACAATAATAAAAGCTCAACAAAGGAAAAAATATTTTCATTTATTCGATTCAAATGATTTCATATCTAAATCACCAATGCATTCAAAACCGCTTATAACAACAGTGGTTGGTAATGATCTCAAATACGACACGGACTTAGTAAAAAGTGAAAAAAATCTTTTTGATTTACCAAGAGCAATTGACTTTTTGGGGTTAGATCTGCTTTGAATGTAAATGTCAAACTGGAAGGGAAAAATATTATCAACGTGAGGCAATTACTAAAATGGGCTTGGGAAAAAAACCTATTGCGTAAATATGCTTTGTCTCAAACTATTTACAAAATAGGGTTCGTTTTTGTTGGAAGCCTATTTATACACAAAGCCCTGTGAGCGTTCGATTATATCGGGCGAATACTTCTTTCTACGCGTTTTAGAAATTTCAACTTTTCCCCTGCATTACATTGGTTTTCGTCGGCCATAAATATTTCCCAATAACTTTCGCTTCTCGATCAACAATCTATCCAAATTTCCCAATAGTTTTATTTCCCAATATTTCAGTAAGGTTAGATTTATTTCCTTAATTTATTTACTGAAATACAAACTACCACTTCTATTTTTTTTTAAGGTCGAGCTTAGATAGGAACCTTGATTAACTTTCAGTTTAGGGTTATGTTGATTTTTCTGTAATTAGTCATGAATTAGTGATTTTTTTGAGATATTAAGTCACATGCTTGCTCATCGATCCAGTTAAATAACCTAATCATCGGACTAGGAATCTTCGGATGGAGTTTAATCTATATTTATGATATAGGATTTCTTATTTATACAGGTTTATGTTGTATAATCAACGAATTAAAGCGATGGGGATGGTTCGCATTTGTAGAGTGTAGTTTTTCCTTTTATTTCGTCATGATTGATTGATCCTTGTTCCGAAGTTTCGTATTTTATCCCAGTAGTTATCTAACTATGTACTGTAAACGAAAGTGAGTGAAGTTTAGTTTGAGCGAACATATTCTCCTCTTCCTTCCCCTCAAGTCAAATTGAACCTACATTTTCCTTAATGGTCTTATTCTTAGTCACCTTATTCTATCAAATAAAATTATGCCTTACAACTAATTCTTAGTCACCTACATTTATGAACGAACAAGTGGCCAGAAATGCAAGATTGACAAATTAGTTTGAAGAGACTTGAGCATTGCGTTTAAGGTTAACGAACATATCACATATGCAAGCATTAGCTCTTATATTCTGATGTCGGTTAGTTTTGATTGAATTAGAAAATCAAACAGGCATAATTATTTTGTACATTGATTATCATGTCATACAGATCAAATAAGGATCCATCCTCCAGAGAATAAGAATTTCTCTACTCAATCTCACTCTCATTGTTCATTACTATATAACTATGTCCGTATGTGGTCTCCAGTTATTTATTTTTGTTGTACTATCTATTAATCAAATATTCCGTTTTTCTACATATCCATGTTCTGGGGAAGCTTAAATTACGTTCAATTCTATGAAGCGTAAGAACTAATTAATATAGCATCTTGTGTTCATTTATGATATTCGTGAAAGGAAGCATCAGTGCAATATTATCAAGACCCTAAAAGAGGACGATGTTAACTTAACTGTACAATGTAACTGGTGAAGTTTAGGAGTTAGGTGAGTCCCATTCTCAAACTTTGTCAGCTATATCCCAATGAAGTCAGTGTCACCCTTCTTTGGACCGTTTCCTAATCCACCGCTTCTATCCATTTAAACTCCTAATCCCCACCCACCTACCCCTGCATAGAACAGAACACTTCTTCAACCGGTCTTTATAAAACCGGCTAAAGTGAATTATACGGATTTCAATTCATGTTCAGACGATTGCAATCCGCGTGTAGAAAATATTTGATTTCCACCTTAATTGGCTTTTATAAAACCAGCAAAGCTTAACCAGCTTTATAAAAGCTGAGTAACTTGGTAACCTCCAAAATTACCAACAACCTCCGAAACAAAGTAAATCCAACCCACTGGGGAGTGGGGCGTTAGAAATGCTCTTACAATGTTAACTGTACAATGTTATTGGTGAAGTTTAGGAGGTATGACAATGTTAACCTAAATCGTGATATGTAATGAGTTAATCTCAAAACATGTCAGCCATATCCCAGTCACTACAAGAAAGGCTGATTGTAACGATAGAAGGGGGCGATGGGCCATCGACGGTTCATCGCGCGCACATGTGTCAATGGCTAGCATCGGCTAGCTATTTTATTATTTCTCCCATTGAGTAATTAATTAATTTAATTTCCATTATGTTTTTAAAAAATGTAAAAACACTAATTTAATCCCTAAAATATAAACAAAATATTTTACCACAACCATTCAACATAACGATTGTTCTGATCAGTTAAACTAGTATTTTCGATGACATGTCTTCGCGTTATTCGAATATTTAACGTTACTGAAAATCTAACTCCCACGACCAATCAATGCAACTTTTATTCGGTCCATTAAACAACTTTGATAGAGTTGATTTAGTGCAACATTTTTATGGATTAAAATATTTTTTAAACCGTTGGGTAATTAATTTTGAATTTTTAACTGTATTTAGCATGACAAAATTATATATAATAAAATAATCGGTAAAAAATTAAATTTATTGGATCTTATATCGGTCTAAAGTATAGTTGACCTATTTCCAAAAGATAATGAAAAAATAAACAACTTTATGCTATCGATCTTGAATTTTAAATTTGTAGCCGTTCGTCGATATTTGGACTAAAAACCCTTCGTTCGAAGGTCAGATGACCTTCGAACGAGACTAAATTCGAACCACCGATGCCTGGTAACGTGTTAATCCAATCCGTATGGTTGGATTCTAAACAAAGGACGGAAAAAAAGATTATATAACTGCTAAACAACTCTTGGTGAAATGAACTGTTTCGAGATTATCTTTTTTTCGGTCGTTTGTTTACAAATCCAACCGTACGGTTTGGATTAGCACGTTACCAAGTATTGGTGGTTCGAATTTGGTTTCATTCCAAGGTCGTCTGGCCTTCGAACGAAAGGTTTTAGTCCGAATATCGACGAACGACTAAAAATTTGAAATTCAAGATCGACAGCCTAAAGTTGTTTATTTTTTCATCATCTTCTGAAAATAGGTCAACTATATTTTAGAACCGTCGGCAGGCCATAGAGACCACACGGTCGCTAGACCAGCGTATCACCGAGTACATGCAGCAGTATGGTGGCCGCTTCCCTTCCTCTGCTGGCTCAGGTTCGGGAGGAGATTGATTGATTGCTTTGGTCGGTATGTTTTTTTCTGTTTTGTATGATTTATGTACAATGTTATGATACACTTAGCAGTTTTGTTTCATAATTATGTGGATGTTGGGATGTAGGTATTGATAGAACATTTGGTGTTGTGGATATTGTTATGTATTGTACATTAGTTTGGGTAATGGTTATGTGTTTTGACTTAATTTTATGTATTTTTTGTTCGGTGAATTGTGTATAGTTTGGTTTTTGATATTTGATTGGAATATTATATATTGAATTCTGCAGTATTGATGGAATAGTGTTTGTATGGAAAATGTGGATGGAAGGCTATATTGCAGCAGAAATATAGAAAAAATGTAGCAGATTTCCGACGGCTTACGATGGCTTTCAGGTTATATTTTTCCGACGGCTTTCGACGGCTTTTAGATCATTTTTTCCAACGGCTTCTGACAAGCGTCAGAAGCCGTCGGAAACCGTCGGAAATCCAAACGGCGAAATGTGTCGGAAGCCGTCGGAATTACTGCACCACGAAGCCTTATTTTCCGACGACTTTTTCCAACGGCCTTTTTCCTTTTTCCTTTTAGTGATCGAAAAATGCCTTTTTCCTTTTTCCTTATTTTCCGACAGTTTTCAGCCATCGAAAAATGTCTTTTTCCTTTTAGTGATCGAAGAAGAAAGAGGGAACGGAGCAGCACTGGAGGGCAGCAACGGCTTTTGAAGGCGGCTGGAGGCGAGGGGATTGAAAGCTCGGCAGAAAATTTGAGGAAAGTCAGAAGAAAACTGCTCTCGACCATGCCTGTATAACCCGCGTTTGGTGACGACCGGGGACGACCGCTTCTTTTAGCTGTCACTAGCCGTCGCTAGCGACCGTCACTAAACCAAGCATGTTTTGTAGTGCTAGTAGGTTTGCACTTATCAAAAAATATATATACAAACATACATGCACACACGTGTGTTTGTATCCTGAATTTTGTCATACTCATCCTTTATAGGTACTTGGCATCCCACTTTTGACAAAGCCTCTTCTTTTTTCTCAAGGACAAGTTTAATTAGTTAGCTCTAATATGACTAATTTAGACCGCATAGATTATTTCGGCTTATTTATACTATTTACATCTTTAACGCTTCCATAGAATGGTATACTTCACGTTGGTCCACATGAATAATTATCAATAGTATTATCATCGTATTGCAATTGTATAAGTTTGTTTTTTTAAATATGAATTAACATCAAGTAGAAAGAAAATAGAACTTTAGATATGTTGTCTACAAGATGGCAATATTGTTCACATAAATATAGATTTTGAATGATTTAAGGTTGACCCAATAATCGTAGTCATATATGATAAAATCAAGGTTCCTACTTCTTTGAAGTTGAATTCAACTGCTGATGCTTGTAAACTTTATCAAATGAAAACTAAGATTAGTTACTTAGCAACAGAAGTACAAATAATATATTGTATCTTAAGGATGACTGACAGGACTGGACAAATATGCTCACTTGTAAACATCAGCAACTTGCATGCAATAGGAAGGATAAGCATGAAAAGATATTGCAGCCAAGTAGACAACCATAACAAAGTTAAAGGTACAAAATATAAAATAACTTGCATGTCAACACTAGCTATACATACCATCACGAATAACTATTGTCACTACCCTTGCATTTGCACATTGCTCTATATAAAGCATCCCGTCTTTTGTTGTGCCAAATGCTTTTTCTCTAACTAGACCAGCCTGTTTAGATCGATGTAGAACAGTACATAATAATTTTATTCGCATTTACTGTGAACGCAATATTTACTCTATATATATATATATATATATATATATATATATATATATATATATATATATATATATATATATATATATATATATTACATCCTTTGTACCCGTATTAAATGTGCAAGTTGTACACTTCAATTATACATTATACTTTCTCAGCGGATTGCTTCTTTGGCTGTCGCTGTTTTGGTGTTGGGTTCTCTATTCCCTTCTGTTTTTGTTTCCTTTGTATTTGTTTTGCTTTTTTTTTTCCGCTCTGTTAGATTTTGCAATCTCTCGCTACCTGCCAGGCTTGTTGACAGCTTTTGGTGCTTGTTATATATATATATATATATATTTATTAAAAAAAAACATGTACACTACAACAAAACAACCATATTACAACATTTTTTTTACAACTTGCACAAACTGGCAGTTGTAATAGGTATTTTATAACAACTGTTATATGTAGCAGTTGTAACAAATTTATTTTTAACAAATTTATTTGTTCAGCAGTTGTAATATATGTCTGTAACAACTGGTTATTTGTGTCAGTTGTAAATATTTATCTATCACAACTGTTTTTAACGGTTGTCTGCCTGCACTACGAAAATTTACAACTTCCCTCTTTTATTTTCTTCGGCCCGCTCAATGCTTTCGTTATAGACTAAAAAAGTGGCCGCAAAATTTCATAAATCTAAACCCTAACTCTATCCCACTCTGCATGCCATTGCTATCCACCGAAGTAAATCGCGCTTGCTAGAAACCCTCTTCCAAACCCTAACCCTTTACTCTCTCTCATTTTCTCGCCTCTGTGGCCGCATCTCCACTGCTACACGCGTTCGCTCGCTTCGCCACCGCTGCTACCCGCGTTTGCTCGCCGTTGTTGTTGGTCGCCTTCGACGAAGTTGTGGTATGTTGCTATCCTACGATACCTAAAATACCTAAAATGATTTGATAAAATTCTGGAAGTAGAAACACTGTGAAGTAATAGTCAGAAATTGTATGTAGGCCCGAAGAAAACGTTGAAATGGCTAAATTTATACCTTAGTATGAGCAGTAAACGTGTTGAATTCTAGAACATCAAACTTACTTAAACACCTTCTGGATCTCCGTATTTGAGCTTACTACATTGATGAAAGTAAACCGTTAATGGAAAACAAAATATGGATGTAGAATTGTTAGGTAAAAGCATTGTTCATTTAGTTGCTGGTAGAAAAATTACTAAAATCACATATCATTCGAGTTAATGCTACATCAAGTTGTATTTGGCAATTTTTGATGTAGGCTGAGATCGATATACGTTTTGGTAATATTGTATAATTTTGAATTTGAAAATAAGTGACAAAGCACTAAGAGGAAGCATCATGAAATTGAGGATTGCAGCGAAGGATAAATGCAAGTTGTATATTAGTTTGCTGCTTGTGTAATATTTCCTCATTGTATTTTAAACCACTTAGTTGAACGTATATCTGATTTGAACTTGATGGCTGCAGTTCTGGGTCGTTAAAGAATGGTCCTAGATTATTTATCTTAGATTTACTGTAACCATGACCATAGATTATTTACCGATAAAATTTTCCAACACTACTTTTACGAATTACTAGGCAATGTTATATAATCATTAAACCATAACTAATGAATTGATGCAATGTAATACTGCTATATATTTAAATTACAAGGCATGCCTATATAGTCATTGAAGCATTGATGTGTAGTTATTAATTTATTCTTTCTGCAATTTCTTATGTGTGATAATTACAGTAGTTATTCACTTCTTGAGTACCGGTGAAACAGAAATTCACTGTAGTAGAGATTTCAGTAAGCAACAAGGGAGAATTTCCTTAGCAATATTTTCCACTTCTGTCATTGTCAACTCTTGTTTGAGATGTACAGTGTAACTAGGTTTTCTCCTCGCCATCCCAATTAATATACATTTTTTTGCTCGAATGTTTGGATGTGGAAGTTCACAAATTTCAAGCCGTTGTCCAATAGTTTTTATAGATTTTTCATAGGTGTATATGATTGGGTTACAATTTTAAGCACAATATTTTTGGTAAAATTTTAAGCACAATTTTAAGCAGAATTTTAAGCAGAATGTTTCTCCATAACTTTTAATATTTTTGTCTTTTAGTGATGTGAGCGTTATTTTGGAAAGTTAATAGGCTATATAATAATTCACTCATTGATCATAACAACGCATGGGTGTCACTCAGATTTGGTTCTGCCAAAGCTGATGGCAGTAGCTCTTAAAAATGTGTTACTAGTTTCTTGATGAAGTACATGTAAAGAATGGACTATTTAAAACTTACTAGTTTCTTTTGCCGTGTAGTTACTAGTTTCTTTTGCATGTGCGTCCAATCGGATCCACACAAGCTATGGACAAAACATGGGTTAACCTACCAAGGTTTTGTAATTTTTAATTAGTTATTTCATACTTATAACTATTTAGGGTTGACTAAAGACATGTTTATTTTTTGTAGAATGACAGAGGAATATAGGCAAGCCGTTCGGAATTTCGTACATAAGCATGCAGAAAGTGAGGGTAATCCAGAAAAAATTATTTGTCTGTGTCGTCAATGTAGGAATCTTGTTTGGCATTCTCCAAGAGATGTTGTGACACATTTGGTGTGTTTTGGAATTGATCCAACATATAATGTATGGATCTTTCATGGAGAAGCACGTCATTCACGAAATGAAGCCGATGAAATGACAGATACATACAGAATGTATTTAGATGCAGAAATTGGTGACGATGAGAATGAGTATCATGTTAACGATAAACATAGGGAACGGACTAAGAAAATGTTGGAGACAGCTGAAATTCCTTTATATCCTGGTTGTACAAGCCATACAAAGTTGTCTGCTACAATACTTCTTTATAAACATAAGGCTCGAAATGGTATAACCGACACAGCATTTACGGAACTTCTTAAGCTTCTTAGGGATATGCTACCTAAGGAAAACAAGCTTCCTGATTCTACATATGCAACAAAGAAGTTGATTAAATCATTTGGTTTAGGTTATAGGAATATACATGCATGCGTAAACGATTGTTGTCTATTTAGAAAAGAGCTTGCACATTGTGATTTTTGCCCCACATGTGGCAAATCTCATTGGAAAAAGAACAAGACAAGCGAAGATGGAAAGCAATCCAAAATACCTGTGAAGGTTTTGAGATACTTTCCACTCATACCAAGGTTGAAAAGAATGTTCATGTCGCCGGAGACCTCAGAACAATTAAGATGGCATAGCAGTAATAAAAGAGAAGATTGCAAACTGCAACATCCTGTAGATTCCTCTCAATTGTCTACAATTGATAGAATGTATCCTTCCTTTGCATTCGATCCACGAAATTTAAGGCTCGGTCTTGCAAGTGATGGTTTTAACCCTTTTGGTGATTGGAATTCAACATATAGTTGTTGGCCAGTGTTTCTTGTTGCTTATAATTTCCCTCCGTGGCTTTGTATGCATAAAGATAATATAATGCTATCTTTATTAATTCCCGGACCACGTCAACTAGGAAATGATATTGACATATATCTGCAACCACTTATTGAAGATTTGAACAAATTATGGAATAAAGGGGTAAAAGTGTATGATGCATACGATCGCAGCGAATTTAGATTAAATGCAATTCTAATGTGGACAATAAATGATTTTCCAGCTTATGGAAATTTAGCAGGTTGCACTGTAAAAGGTAAGAGAGCATGTCCTGTTTGTGGCATTAATACATGTTCAATATGGCTACCATTTAGTAAAAAATGCGCATACTTGAGTCATAGACGATTTCTTGCACCTAATCATGAATACCGTCACTGGAAAAACTTGTTTGATGGAACCATAGAAAATAGAAAAATGCCTCCAATACATACTGGTACTCAAATCTTCGATGATGTCAAAGATATTGTGAATGAGTGGGGAAAAAAACAAAGGAAGAAGAGAGAGACAGTAGGAAAAGAAAACGGGGGGATGTAAAGAAAAAAGGAATCCAAATGTGGAAAAAGAAATCCATTTTTTTTATTTGCCTTATTGGAAGGTAAAATATAGCTAAAAATAAAATGTCTTTTTAATTTTTTTAACCATTTCTAGTAATTAGTATTTTACTATCACTCTATTATACACATTTTTTGGATTTTCGTAGGTACTTCCGTTGCGTCACAATCTAGATGTAATGCATGTCGAGAAAAATATTTGCGAGAGTATTCTCCGGTACATTGCTTGATATCAAAGGAAAATCAAAATATGGAATTAGTTCACGTCAAGATTTAGAAGCAATGCATATAAGGAAGAAGTTGCATCCTATAGATGTTGGAAGTAAAGTATTACTTCCTGCTGCCCCGTGCACCTTAACAGACCAAGAAAAAGAGATCTTTTACGATAGGATGAGGAATTTGAAGGTGCCTGATGGGTATAGCTCAAATATTGGGAAATGTTTTGCAAAACAGGACAAAATTTCAAGTCTTAAGTCTCATGATTATCATGTTTTGCTGCAACAACTATTGTCTGTAGCATTGAGATGGCTATTGCTTGTAGGTACAAGGAATGCATTATTGCGACTATGTTCATTTTACAATGACATATGTCAAAGAGTGCTTGATAGAGATAAATTAGAATCCATGGAAAATCAAGTCGCATTAACACTATGTGACCTTGAGAGATTCTTTCCTCCTTCTTTTTTTGACATCATGATTCACTTGACAATACATTTGGGGAGGGAAGCAAGAATTTGTGGACCGGTACAATACCGGTGGATGTATCCATTTGAGAGGTATATTTTTTTATGAATACTTAACGTAATTAATTAATAAAACATGCACTTATGAAAGCATTTTATGCTTATATCTTGATTGTAGGTATATGAAAATACTGAAGGGTTATGTTAAAAATCAAGCCCGACCCGAAGGATGCATAACTGAGCGCTATTCTTCTGAAGAATGCATTAAGTATTGTGCTAGATATATTAACGATGGGTATAAGTTTGGAGAAATAAAAAATCGGAATGAAGTGCAGCAAAGTGATTCCATACTCAATGGACGTCCAATTTCCAAAGGAAAACCCATCTTAGTTTCCGAGGAAGTAATTGATGTTGCTCATCGGTATGTGTTGTACTTCAACACCGATGAAGTGGAGCCGTACATAGAGTAAGTATAAGTTCAACTCGATTATTCTATATGAACACAATTAAATTTTAACTTATACATTTGCGATCCAGAATGCACAAAGAGGAGTTGAAACGTTTGCACCCTCGGCTGTTACAAGACGATGTGGAATTTTCAAAACTACATTCAGAAACTTTTAGTTGTTGGTTTGGAAAAAAGGTTGGAGTAGTTATATTTTCTTTCTTTAGAACAATTAACCTTCATATATGCACATATTTTTGTCATATATCGTTATAAACAAAATTATATATGTCCAGGTTAAAGATGAGAGAAATGTTTCAGATGTTGGCGAAATAATAAAATGGCTTTCATATGGGCCTCGGTCACAAGTAGTTTCGTATACTGGCTATATTGTCAATGGAAGGCGTTTCCATACTAAGGATTACGAGAAGTCTACACAAAATAGTGGTGTTTCCATTGTGGCAAATACTATTCGTGTAGACGGTTCCGTTGAGAAAATTATTTATTATGGCATCTTGCGTGAAATTTTGTTGTTGGACTACCATCTATTTCAAGTTGCTTTGTTTAAGTTTGATTGAGCAAATATTTATCGTCGAGTTAAGGTTGAAGATGAATTTACATTAGTTAATTTACATCAATTCCAAAATCAATTTGCAAGCGATCCTTTCATCTTAGCAACACAAGCTGTACAAGTGTTCTTCTCTAGAGAAAGTAGTTGTTCAAATTGGTATGTTGTTTTGAAAGCACCTCCTAGAGGTTTTCATGAATTGGAAAAATATAAGGAGGAGGAAAACTCAACTAGTAAACCACTAGATGAGTCACTACTTAATGATAGAGATGTTGATAATGGGGACGAAAGTTACATAAGGAAGGATTGCGATGGCATTTTGGTATGAATAAAGCATTCATTTGTTTTATATGTAGTGATATGCCTTAAAATGTTTAGTTATGTAGTTATATGTCTCATATATATAGTGTAAACACAAAATAAAGACCTTTGTTCTATGTTAGGTTAAGAAACTAACAATTAAATATTATTGAATTACCTTTCTTCATTTCTGAAAGGTAAACCCATAACTAAATTTCTCTTCTGATCGAAAAGAATACAACTTATCAAATCACATATTGATTTACTTGAGTTTTTTATAGAAGCGTGTCAAAGCAATTTTATATTGTATCATACATGGTTGTTTAAATATTTGTCTGATATCATAGTCTTTACATATAAAAAAAATCCTATAATTAGTATGATGTTAATTTTCTACATGTTATGGTTTTTTCCAGGTTGATCACTTAGTAAAAGAAGGTTGAACTTGTTGCATCCATGGGTAAGAACGAGCAACATCAAGAAGCTGATGTAACCATCTTGAATAATATTACCAACTGAATTTTGTCCTGGAGAATATTTTTCTATTTTAGATATTACATTCTTATATCAATCATAGCTCAGGTTTGCTTGGGGAGTTATTTCTGCACAGAGACTAGAAGTCAGAACAAAAAAATTATTTGAACATTTTAACTTCCCACCCTATCTTTATTAATTTATTAATATAATACAGTGACATCTTACGCTCCACTGAATATGATAAAATTATTCATAAAATAACAAAGTGAAATCTCAAAACCAGGTTTTATTTTTGCTTGCTTCGAGCTCTGAAATTATTTGAACAATTCAAGTAGCAGACATGATATTTTCTGGTTGAAAATTCGTAGTTTATATATGCATTGCCTTAAAAACTAAGGAAACAATGGCCTGGTTTTATTGATTGCATCTTTAAGTAGCAGACATGATATTTTCTGGTTGAATATCGAACATACAATTTCATCCTTTCAGGGTAACAGGAACTTTGTAAATTATTTTCTTTGGGAATAAGGATGTCTCTTCAGAGATCACACAGTCACTTGAACCTATCAGATTTATGTTTAAAAAAAACATATGATATCTATAAATACATTGTTCTCTCAACTCTTTTTTCGACCAACATAAACAATGATGATCTCTCTACTCTTTGTTGCCAAATACATTGTTCTCTCAACTCTTTCTATGCCTTCTGTACAAACTATACCGTTCTTTTATAGTTCCTATTTGATATTATGATTGACAGAACATTGGATTTAGATTTTTAATGCCCCATATCCAATGGAAAACTATACGGTGCATGACATTTTATTGTCCGACGTTTAATAGTTGAGTACAACTTTGTTCTCATTACTCTAATTTGCACATGGTTTACAAAGTTGGTTTTGGTCACTAATGTACTATTGTATTCAACTACGCATATTCATACCAGTACATAAGTAACTGTGTTAGTTGGAACACAAGTTTTTCTCTTTTATTTGATCAACACCGATTACTGTTTACAGTTTATTCTGCTTGCATATAGTTCAGAGTCTGTCGAAGAATTTTTTTAACCAGATCACTCCTCATTAAAAATCTTTTGTACCACTAACTAGGTGGAAGCAGCAACGTTATTTTATGTGTTAATTTTAAACAAAGTGAAATCTCAAGCAAGAAGAGGCAACACATCTTTTTTTTTCTTGTTTGGTGATTAAAAAGGTTTTAAATTAAACCAAAAGTTTAATATTTTGGCAAGAAAAACTATATAAGATATGTTTTCTTGAAAATTATTTCTTTCACTTTTATTGAAAATAAATTACCGGTCAATTGTCTAAGTATATAGGTAGTTAAGTAACCGTTCAATCATCGAAGTATATATGTACTGAAGTATTAATTCTTATATTAAGCATCAACGCATTAACTCTTATTTTCGATATTGGGATTTAATTCTGTGTCTCTCTTTAATAGTTCTTTCATTGAAACCTAACACAAATATGTCATTACCTAATATTATTTATGTGCACATGTTAGTTTTATGTAGCTGTTACATATGAAATCCATGAACCCATCAATTTGTATTATACAAATACAACTACTATATACTATATATCCATCACACAATCACATATGATCATGAAATCCAACTGCAACAACTAAAGTCAAAGTTTCTCAATCAGACATGCTTCAGCCCAGTTTGATTTTATATGCTGACTAAACAAAAACACTTTTCATCTTCCTCAAATTAATCATCCTTTTGCTTACAAAACTGCATCATTTTTTTGTGGTAATTTATTTTTATGGAAAAATTACCAAAGCTCGATTATATTCATGGCTGAGTGTTAAAATTTTTGTTCAAATAATTTCAGAGCTCGAAGCAAGCAAAGAAAAGATCAAAGAAACAAAGTCTGGCTGCACTTGCAGCTGCTCGTGGTCTAACTGAAGCTAATGGTGGTATTAGAATCTCTAAAATGAAAGATGTTGAAGTTGAAGTTGCTTGTACTCTTTAGGATATGAATGCTAATGTTATAAAATCTCCACGCAAGCATGGTGAAATTCCTCCACCCATCATTCCTTGCCGTAAGTCAACCCCTCTCCAAAACTTCACTACCACACACTCATCCAGTACTCTTGATTCAACTCCCCTCCAAAACGTCATTACCATACACTCGTCCAATCCTGACCATTCAACTCCCCTCCAAAACATCATTACCACACGCTCGTCCAATCCTCATGATTCAACAGCCCAAAGGTCTGCTTCACCTACGAATTTAGATCCTTCCTCCGAAGAGGTGAACATGGTCAAAACTAAAAGAAAAAGAGGAAAAACAATGATGAGATTATTTTCTTTAACACCGAATGAGAAGGTAGAAATTGAGTTCAATGACCGAAATCAGCCTATTGGTCCAAATTCCAAACATTTATCATCATATATTGGGACTTTAGCAAGGGAGATGGTACCCGTGACCATTAGCAATTGGAAGAAAGTCGACGACAAATTGAAGGCTGATCTATGGACATGTATTCAGGTATTACAAATAGTACTGTACTAAATTTAACTTCTTTAGATAACATGGTAATTTTGGATTCTTCGTTAAAATGTGCTTGAAGGTTAGTTTTGTTAGTTTTATTCATTAAAATGTGCTTGAAGGTTACAATTGAATTCAAATAATCATTGATAACACAGTTCATACTGTACAGGCAAGATTCAAGTTGGATGACATACATCAACATATGTTCCTTCAAATGTTGGGACTGCGATGGAAAGAGTCAAAGTCACGGCTAGTTAAAGCTATAAAAGTTGCAGCAAAGAGTCCCGATGCTTCCAACAAATTAGGCATGTTAAAACCAGATAATATTAAGAGTGCTCAAGAATGGAAGGATTTTGTCAACGAGAAATTGACGAAAGAGTTTGAGGTAGTTGGTTATATTTTGGTGGCTACTGTTGAAAATTTTTCATTTCAATTTATTACATCTAATTTTATTGAATTTCTCTTTTGTAGTCGACGAGCAATAAATACAAAACCATACGAGGAAAGAATGCAATTCCGCACACTATGAGTCGAAAGGGGTACGCAAGACTTGCAGAAGATATGGTAAGAAAAATAACTTATAAAATTCATTTGTTATGAGTATAAAAAATATTCATCCAATACGGTTTAGCAATTAGTTTTTAAGTTCTTTTTGCAGAAAAAAGAAAGTGGATGCTCATCGGATATTACTAGGGAGGATTTGTGGTGCAGAGGCCACATAAAGAAAAATGGAGAACCACCAAATTCTGTCGTCGGCGATTACATGGTAAGAATACATATATATATTACATCTAATTATTTCTTCGTTTTCCATTTTGACTTCATTTTATCCTTTCTTTAATCCAATATATGAACCTTACATGAATGGATATTTTTTAATTTGTAGACAAAGATAAAAGAGTATAAAAATGCTGATCAGAGTTCTCAAGAAACGGTATCGCTGGAGGAAGATGGAGTGTCGAAGGTTTTTGGTCGTGAACATAGAGGTATAATAAGGGGACTAGGTTTTGGAGTTACACCAACTCAGTTTGCAGTTCACACGAGTAGTTCAAAAAAAGTACATGCATTGGAAAATGAAATTACTACCTTGCGGGCCCAAATGAAAGAGCTCTCTGATTTGTTTATGGCTGTAAGTTATTTTGATTCACTGTGTTAGAGTAATTGATATGCGCTTAAAAATTTATTAATGCAAGTAACATTTTTTTAAACAGAACATCAATGGTAAACAAAATGTAGCGGAAGAGCCAGTGACTCCTTGTGGCAATACGCCTCAGGTATTTTTTTATAAATTGAGTATAAAAGTATTATTTGAAATCATCAACTAGCATGTTAATCTTTTATTACGTTCAGTTATCACCATGCTAATGTCCATCGACACAACCCAGTGCCATTTACAATTGGAATGTCACAATTTAGAAATCATAATTCCGCGATTGATTCATAGGTTTAGGATTTTGCGTTTTCTATTGTTCGAGTGTCAGTGACTGGTAGAGGCAGGGTTTGGTTCGTGGGTTTGATTTGTCAGTTTAGGCTGTCATGAATTTGATTCTTGGATCGTAGCCAAAGTGGTTAACTTTGATTGGGAATATGGTACTGTTATATATTGCGATTGAGGTGATAGTCGTCAATTAATTTGTGGTTTGAGGCGAGTGGCTGAGGTCGTGGATTGCGTGATAAGTAGGGATGGTTGCAATGGGTTATGATTGGCAGTTAAACTTGTAGCATGGTAGTCAAATGTAGTCAAAACTTATAGAACTGATTGGATTTCAGTTGGTTATTCGGTTGTATGAGGAGGAGATACTGCTGCGGGATGAAGGACCAGGGAGTTGGTTGCCGAGTTAGGTGAACTTGGGAGGGGAATTTAGTTGAGATTGGTTTGGGTAATGTTTTGGCTTCTGGTTACAAATCCTACTTTGGAAATTGCAACAGCAGTTAGTTGGAAAAGAGAACAGCTTTGGGATAAGTATCCATGTATCATGGCTACTAGGCCATGAAGCTTTGAATGCGTGGTTGGACACCATGACTGAGTGAAGATTTTCATGTTTTCAGAGTTGACTATGAAGGATTCTTGATGAGTTATGCTGTGGTGTTTGTATAATTTTTTTTTGTGAGGTTGCCGAATGGAGATTTTGCATTGGCTTTATGAATAGGATGAGTCATTTTTTTTCCTTCCGCTTCTTGTTCTTGTTATTAAGAAAAAAGAAGAAGACAGGTTGAGGATTTTATACAGGTGTTAGGAGGGAAAACTGATGGGAGCAATTAATTTTGAGAGTTGGGAGGTTAGATGTTGGAGAAAGGAAAGACTGAACTATATAGACTGACTTAATTTCTTGGTGTACTTCTGGCAAGCTTTTGGGCATCGGTTGTTAAGTATTTTTATTGATTGTGAGGAGTTCAGAGGATGCAACCAAAGAAGCAAGTGTGTATTTGATATGACTGAAGGAACAATACAAGTTGATGCACCATGCCCTGAATTTTTATACAGACCAACTTCAACGTCGCTTCTGTGGATAATGCCACCAAAGTAGTTTTTTCTTCTTCTTAGTCGAGCATGAGGAATCCACAACAAATTTTAAACACGCCAACTCCGCGGAGGTGGTGTTTGCTCAGGTGGGGCACAAGCCCTACCTCAAATTTTGTATTTCTTTCGTGACAAATGATATTTTAATTAAATTATGTCTTTTTTTGCAAAAAATTACCACTCTGCCCCCATCTAAAAGTATCAATGAGTCATCTCTATAACCTTGTTGTATCTGAATTTAGTGGCTAGCTTTGCTACTACACCAACTTACGGTTTCTTCCAGAAGTAGGTACCATAAATTGTAGCTTGGTAACACTCTCGTAAGCAGAAATCCTACAAGGCCAAACAAATCAAGTAAAATGGTTGGAAAGTTACTCCACTATTTTTTTAAAATGGTTTATATTGGACGTTAAGTCTTAATGTTTTGTAATGCCTGGTTGCTTGTCCGTTATTTTTGCATCTTGGTTATTTGAAAAGCTGCTCCACCAATGCGTGATGTTTTTTCATTAATGTATAATGAAATTGGAGTTTGAAATCTGGATTGTTGACACTACTCTTATTTACCAGAAAGATGGATCAGCATCAGATGTATGGTCCACAGTAATGAGAGCGTTTTCAGTGAATTTAGTAATATGCATGAATTTATTGCTTTCCTATACTTTTATACTCCTTTCATGGAGCTAATACTAATTTAGGTAAGAATAGGAGGAAGTAATTCAAGCAATTAACGCTGAAATGTTATAATCCTAATTAATACAACATCGGAGTTTATGATTTTGTTTGTAGTCACATCGGAGTTTTCAATTTTGTTTACACTTTGAACTTATAAATTAAATGTTTATGATTTTTGTTTGTAGTCACATCGGAGTAGCAACAACGTTTCAAATGGTGGTAATATACAAGTTCAGAATCAGTCTAGAAAGTGCAAATTATTGAGTTGGCAAAGAAATGTTGTCGCAGAAGCAACAATTGCATCTACTGATTCTACAGTTTTAGTGCATCATGTACCACTTGGAGCAGATGCTTGGAAGGTTTGGATTGATTCAGTGGTGGAGCCCGAAGCTTTTTTATATAGGCCTACTTCGGATATCTATACTATTGGACAAGCGGTTGAGACGACTGTTGCTTGGCATAAGGAATTTATCTCTTTTAATTAGTATGTATATGTACTCTTACTGAAATATGTTATGGATTTAGTTGTGTTTTGTATTGAACTTATGGATTCATAAATGGTGTAAACTTGAATTGATTTCGATTTTCTTGAATGCAAATGGTTTGTGTTGTTTCAAGTAATTTGCATGATTGTGTATAATATTAATGAAATATTTGTTTAGTTATGATATTAAGAAATTTATAGCAGTTGTGAAAAGATGATTATAGTTGTTTGTAGCAGTTGTAAAAGTATATGTTGCAACTGTCATTGTTAGTTGTATTTCATCATTCTACAACTGCGAGCGGTAGTTGTAAAAAGCCTTTTACAAGTGCTAAAAGCAGTTGTAACTAGTCATTTACAACTTGCATGTTGTAGTTGTAAATGGTTTTCTGCAATGTAAATAACTTTTCCACAACTAGCAGTGGAAGTTGTAACTAGTCATTTACAACTAACATGTCGCAGTTGTAAAATAAGTTTCTACAATTGCTTCTGCAACTGTTACCAACAGTTGTAAAATAATTCGGATCTATTACAACTGCGGATATAACGACTGGCGGGTGCTAGTTGTAACAGACATATTACAACTGTTTTTGGCAGTTGCGAAAATGTATTTTTGTTGTAGTGTGTATGTGCATACAAATGGGTATAAATGAAAATTATTATTCTTTGAAGTTCCTACATGACAAATATGGCTTTAATGGCACAAGATGTGTACAAGCGCAAAGGTTTTCCAAAACCTAAAGCACATGGTGGAATGTATGGTGCAATCTTCTAAAGAATAGGGTTTGCTTTAACAAAACAAGATAATATTCATTTGTTTATAGTATACATTGATAGAGTACCGAATTAACATACAAAACGAATGCTTTGATAAAATTAATGGTTTTTTTAGAAATAAGCACAATTACTTATGCTAACATAAATTATATAGCTTGAATTGTTATAATAAACAGAGGCTTATAATGCAAACAAAAAAATGGAAAGTAGTTAAACCATAAAAATAATATAAAAAATCGACGTATGACTTAATCCAAATTATAATTTTTGCTAAAGTTTATAGATTGTTCAATGGATTAATTTAACTTTTAATTTAATCAGTGACTTCAAGCATCAAAATTTCTTCGATTTGAAACTGAAACTCACCCAAATTTCAAACCTTACATGTCCTCCAACTTCATAAATTACCCAAATTTAATGCCAAAGTTTGTCCCGCATAAATTATAAGAAAGAAAGGCTCTCCAAAATTTAAAATCCGAATTCAGCAAAACATGGAATTAAAGATCAAAAATAAAGATTTAAGTCACCTAGCTTGGAACTGACTGTAATTCGAGTTGGAATTCAAATTTGTCTGAATTTGTATGAATTTTGAATTCAAACATAGAGAGAATCATACCATGAACTGGCGATGAGGAACTTACACTACTAGAACGGCTGACAATTACGGCACACCTTTGCGTCGGCCAGCGACGGCTAAAAAAAGGGGACTATCGCTAGGCTGTCGCTAGCTGACGCAAAGTCTGTATATACAGATAGCACCGCCCGAATCAGAAACTCATTTTCCACTTCCCACCAAAAAAACTAAAACCCTCCTCCCCCTCGCTTCCAGCCGCCTCCGCCGCCTCCCATCGTCGCAGCCTTCCATCGCCAATTAAAGCTCTCCAAAACTTACCGGTATATCCTCCTCTCCAATATCTACAGTTTTTAGGTATAAACTATCAACCCTAATTTTGAAATTGGTCGATTTAGGGATTTGAAATTGATATTATATCTTATTAGGGATTTGGAATAGTCGATGATAATATAGTGTATTAGTTGATTTGGATATATAATTAAAACCCTAATTTAGAAAATTAGTTGATTATAGATTAGAAATCGATGATTATTGCGTATTAGTTGATGATAATTAAAAATTTATTGATTTGGGGATATTAATTAGTGATTTGATTGTTTACTTTGTAGTTAAAAATTAGGGTTAATTTTAAATCCGAAAATTAGTCCATAATTATTGATTAATATGCTTATTGATGATTTTAAATGAATATTTGTTATAGTTTAAATAATGTTTGTTATAGTTTACGCAAAAATTAGTGTATAATTATTGATTAATATGCTGCTTGATTGGTACGGTTAAACATAAGTAATATTTTTTATTTAATTAGGGTGTGTAAATTACAAGTGTTAGTTGTTAGTGTAAAATAAATTTAATTTAATTTATTACAAGTGCTAACTTCTAATTTTAGTTTGCAAAATCGATAAATTTAAAATTTAAATAGTTAACTGAATTTTGAAATACGTTTTAAAATTTCAAATTTAATAAATAAAATATTTAAATGGTTGAATGAATTATATAATTTTGAAATGAGCACAACAACAACAAATATTGTACTAAAATCAATTTTTGTAAAAGATTAAGAAATGAATATAATAACAATAAATATTCTACGAAAATCGATTTTGTAAAGAATGAAGGAATGAATATAATAACATTAAATAGTTTGCTAAAATCGATTTTCTAAGAAAAATTAGGAAATGAATATAACAATAACTAATATTATACTAAAATCGAATTTGTAAAAAAATTAAGAAACAGATATAACAACAATAAATATTCTACTAAAATCGATTTTGTAAAAAAATTAAGAAATGAATTTAAGAACATTAAATATTCTGCTAAAATCGATTTTTTGAATAAAAAAATTAGAAAATGAATATAACAACAACAAATATTGTACAAAAATCGATTGTAAAGAAATTTAGAAATGAATATAACAATAACAAATATTCTGCTAAAATCGATTTTGTAAAAAAATTAAGAAATGAATATAAGAACAAATATTGTACTAAAATCGATTTTCCAAAAAATTGAGAAATAAATATAACAAGAATAAATATTATACCCAAATCGATTTTCTAAAAAAATTTAAAATGAATATACTGTTGATTTTAAAATAAGCATTAAATATTATTTCAACAAATAATTGACACTAAAAAATTAAAGCCTTTAGTTCCAAAAGCTTTTAATTTAGTTTAGAAAATACAACAACAAAAATACACCCTTTGGATGCAAAGTTATGCGTAGAAGAGAAGTGAAGTAAAGTGCTGTCGAAATTGCGTTTATAAACAGATGTAACAATATTTAATCATATTTGTAACATTGTTCGTTAACATTGTTCATTAATCATATTTGTAACATTATTTAATCATATTTGTAACAGCGTAGGAAGTTAAATCGTGAGCCTACAATGACTGAGGTCTTCACAATGACGCACGTCGTCGAGCAAAAAGATGAGGAAGACAATGTTTCATATATTTGGACAGATGATAAATCTCAATCAATAATGGTAAACATGCTTAATTTTTTTTACTTCAAACTTCAAAACTTCTAAATTAAATTTTTATCGTGGAAATTTTTTGTTCATGATCGCAGGAAAGATATGACACAGAGCATGCTCGAGTGGTGCAATCCTGGCCATCAGTTGACCTTAGAGGAGTCAAACAGTATATGAGATTCTTTGATTGACCCTCCTTCGTGAAATAGGCGTTACAGTTTTGGAACTCAGGAGGTAAATTTCTTTATTAACTAATATATAAGCAATATTTAATATTGAGCATAAATTATAACCCGCTATCAATAATTTACAGGTCATGATGATCCAATCGTCCTACAGGAGATCCCAGGCTGAAGAGATAGCTCAATTGAAACAACAGCTAGTGGAGATTAATGATTGGTGAAAGAGTAAGACGTTGCGGCATACTTAGCTAAGCATGGGAGAATGCGGGGGGATGACGACGACGATGAGGATGATGAGTAGGTATGGCTATGTTTTTAATGGATTTTGATCATTTTGTTTTGTACATATGTGACATGTGTTACATTTATGGATTTGATACTTGTTTGTTGGTTGGGTTGTTTGATGGATTAGTAGATTTTTTGTTTGACGTACATGAGTTGGTTGGAATGTTTTGTTTAATGTACTTGTTTGTAGGTATGGTTTTGTAGTTTGATGAGATATTGGTGTTGGTTGATGAAATGGTTGTGTAAATATTGATATTTGCGTTATATATTTGATTATGTGTGATATGTATGAGATTATTTGATTTTTGCATTGGTAGTAGTTGTGAAATTGAGTATATATGTGTTGTTGTAGAATATGCTAGTATATGATTTTTGTTTGATGGTAATAAACATATATATGTATATATATATATTCGTTTAAATGTATTTGATATTGTACTATTTAATTTTTCACATAATTAAATAAACATTTGATGAATAAAATAAATAACACAGAATTCATATTCAAACAAATATTTTATTCAAACATATATTTTATTACAATTTTGAAAAGTACAGATTTGAGCTCTCACTATATATACACAATTTCAATTACATTACAATTTCGATTACATCACAAATTTCAATTTACAATGTTCACCTCACTACATATCACTCATTCACTCATTTTTATCTTCAACTTTGTTCCAGTCTGAATCCAGCATCTGAATTATCTGCAAAATAAACACTGACGCGGTAAAATTGAAAAAGAAATATTTTTGTAGTGTAAAATAAATTGTTTGTTTTTGAAAATATTATTTACCTCAGCTATTTGGGTTGTTCGTCATAATTTCTTTTGAATTCATCATACACGAACAACTTGTGACATGCATAGTGTATCACTGTACATGCCACAAGGCCGTGCACACCGATATACACTTGATAAAACTGCAGGGACATGTGAGCACAAGGTCAAACCCGAGCCATTAGCTGGATTCAACTCAAGTGCATATAACTCCCGATTAAAACAAAGTCACAAAGTTTCAAATGCACCATACATATATGCATACACATATCATGGTCACATCAAATCAAATCAACCAAATACAGCAACCAGACCAGACAAGGTCATCAAAGCATCCAGATTTTAAAATGGCATGGTTAGGTGCAGGCACAAGCTTAGACAAAGTGAACATGTTCAAAAGTATATGAATATGTAGAGAGAATGTCAAGCCAGTGGAACAAAAGCAATGCATCACTGAGGTACAAACACACATGACAACAAGCCAATGGAATCAACATGTACAAAGGGAAGTGCACCATAAATATACTCAAATCAATGCAGACCAGGCAGTGAACAAAAAAAATAAGCTTTGCACATGTATACACATCAATAAAAAGTCAGACTTCAACATACAACATCTATAACAAGTGTAGCCTCAACAGTTCAGTACACATGAAGAACTGCTCAAGACTGCATGAGCAACTATAAAAAGACCAAATGCAACATCTGTTCAGATATAGGATGCAATAAAGCAGTGGACACAAAGGCAACCTAGTTTAACAAATGCAAAGCACTTGAATAAAAAGTGCATATGCAAAAATGTATCAGACCAGAACAAAGAAATGCAATACATACAACAAGGGGTCAAACTAGTACCAGACTTCAAATGCTCACAACAATCAAGTGAAGACTCCAAGAGGAACAAGTGTAGGCATACAATAATCAAACATGAATAACATGAAGCAGTTTACAGTCTTACAAAAACAGTGCAAGTAGCAGTGTGAACATTGGTCAAGAAAAAAAGGAAGTCACAGCCGAAAATATTATCACGATCTCAAATTCTGAAGCCATAGGAACTGACCAAAGAAATTCATAAAAATTCGAATTACAATAACCAAGTCAAGGCCGAGATGAACAATTCAACAAAATTCACGAGCGTGATAAACAAGCATCACAGATTCTAAAAACCACACGCAAGTCGTGGTGACCAACCAAAGCGTAACATAAAGATATACGAATTGAACCAGTCAGGATTAATCACATCGTTCTATCGAAAATCAGTGGCCAAGCATAGCAACATGAAGAATTCAAACAAAATAAATACGAACGATAATTTAGGGTTTGATCCTTATAAAATCTAGTTACATCATCGGAAGTTAAATCATTCGAGTTAAAAGCAAAAAATCACAGAGCCAAGATTCAAATTAAATCCCAAATCAATAACTCGAATCGAGTTCAAGCCAAACCAAAACAACAGAGGAAGTAAACGGGAAAAATTCACATACCAAATTATACAGTCGAACTCAGGAAATTGGAGCGACCGAAAGCATATCACAGCCATAAGTCGATTGATAAAGTAACGCAACGCAAATCCCTCAATTCTATCTATTGATTATAGAGCGGCAGCTTCAATCACGAAGCCCTAATTTTTAAAGAGGAAAACAAGAATGCAGCAGAATATTTTTTCACGAAATAAAGAAAAGGGAAGTCAGCCGAAGTATAGAAAGGAAGTTATTCTTTTTTTTGGGCCGTCTATTTGTTGTTTTGGGCTTAAACTTATAGGGCTTTGTTTTATTTTTAAATTGTAATTTTTCTTTTAAAATTTTTAAATTCTAGTGTGTTTAATTAGGTTACGAACTACGGTTTTGTAGTTCGAGAATTCGTAACTCAGTGGTTGAGTTATGGCAGTGTTTTGAGCGTACAATTAGGTTAGTCGATAGCGGGTGTCGCAAGTTTACGTGTGTAAGCGTCTAACTACTTAATTTCTAGTAGAAACTTTGGGGGCAGCACGTAGGCAGGGTTTTGCCGAAGCTGGGTAAATCTGTGTTGTTCTATTTCTGTTTTATTATTCTGTTATTATCTGTGCTGCAATTATTTTATATATTTCCGTATTAATTGTTATTATTATTAGTAGCACCCTATTCACCCTCCTCTAGGGTGAAATCGATCCTACAAGTGGTATCGGAGCTAGGAACAAAAACCAATTTTTCAATTAAAAATTTGATTTTTAATAAAATGGCTTCCTTTAATAATGCTTTTGCTGAGGGTCAGTCCATAGTTAGGCCACCAATGTTCAATGGTGAATACGCATATTGGAAAAATAGAATAACTTTTTTTCTAAAATCCATTGATGCTTGGAATATTGTGAAACGGGATATAGGACACCAACTATTATGGTATATAATCAAGAAATAGAAAAACCTATGGATCAATGGACAAATTCTGAAATTAAACTACTAACTTCTAATAACGAGGCTATGAACTCCATTATTTGCTCATTAGACCAAATTGAATTCGATCGTGTTTCACATTGTTTAACTTCGCAAGAAATCTGGCACACACTTGAAGAAATTCATGAAGGAACCTCCCAAATCAAATAATCTCATCTTGAATACAATGAAAAAGTAAATCGGTGCTTCTCAGAAGAAACAAATGACAGTGAAAGTGAAGAACCAAGCGAATTGTGTTAGCAGGCTAAGGAACAACAAGAATGGTATCTAGATTCTGGTTGCTCCAAGCACATGATATGAGACAAATCAAAGTTTCTTAGCCTAGGAAAGCACAAAGGTGGGAGAGTCGCAATGGGCAACAACGATAAATGCAAAATTATCGGTAAAGGTAAAGTAGGTAATGGTACATTTACCTTAAATGACGTATTATATGTTGAAAATCTACACCATAATCTGATTTCAATTAGCCAGTTATGTGATAAGGGAATGAATGTTGTTTTTGATTCTGACTTATGCAAAATTGTTGACCAACCATCAAAAGAAACCTTATTTTCAGTTAAGAGAAAAGGTAATATAAACTCTCTATCTTTTTATGATCTCACTCTTTCAAAATGTTTGGTAGCTAAGGATGTAGAAGTAAATTTATGGCATAGACGATTAGGACATGCTAGCATGAATCTGTTAAACAAATTAAAAAGAAAAGATTTGGTAAGAGGTTTACCATCACATGAGTTCAAAACAGAAATTTTATGTAAAGCATGTACTATGGGAAAACTTAAAAAATCATCGTTCCATGCCAAGAACAATGTAAGCAATTCTAGAGTCCTTGAACTAGTTCATATGGATTTTTTTTGGACCTAACGATAAGTCTAGGCGGTTTCGTATTGCTTGATGATTACTCTAAATACACGTGGGTATACTTCTTAGCTAAAAAGTCAGAAACTTTTTCTTACTCCACCAAATTCACAAAATTAGTTCAAAATGAAAAAGGAGTTTCTATTATTTCACTAAGAAGTGATCATGGTGGAGAATTTGAAAATTATGAATTTGAAAATTATTGTGATGAAACTGGATTTAAACATGAATTCTTCGCCCCACGTACTCCACAACAAAATGGAGTAGTCGAGAGAAAGAATCGAACCTTACAAGAGTTAGCTAGATCTATGATAAACGAGTATGAACTACCCTTGTCTTTTTGGGTAGAGGCAGTAAATACAGCATGTTATGTAATGAATAGAGTCATGATTAGGCCAATTCTTAAGAGAATGCCATATGAACTATGGTTCGACAAAAAGCCAAACATTGCATACTTCAAGGTTTTTGGCTATCCGTGTTTTATTCTTAATACAGGTGATCAATTGGGAAAATTTGAGCCAAAAGCCGACGAAGGCATGTTCATGGGATACTCATCCAGAAGCAAAGCCTATAGAGTATACAACAAAAGGACGAGAACAATCATGGAGTCAATCAATGTGAAATTGATGAAGGTATTGATGATCAAAACAAGGAAACAATCAAAAGCAATGTTGAAGAGGAGAACGAAAAAGATGAAAATGAAAAACCAAAAGAAACTACAACCACGAAAGAAGTCCAAAGAAATCTGGATCTAGAGAGATTGAAATTCAAAGGAGATCATCCTCCAGAATTGGTAATAGAAAATCCTATCGCAGGTGTTCGAACTCGTTCCTCCTTTAGAAATTTGTGTGATTTGTGTCTATACAGTGGATTTATTTTAGAAATTAAACCCAAAGACATAGATACAACTATTAATGATGAAAACTGATTTATGGCTATGCAAGAAGAGCTGAATCAATTTGAGCGAAATGATGTTTGAACACTAGCACCTAGACCTAATGATTATCCAGTCGTAGGAACAAAATGGATTTTTAAAAATAAATTTGATGAATCTGGAAATGTGATTGGGAATAAAGCTAGGTTAGTTGCTAAAGGTTATAATCAAATTGAAGGAATTGATTTTGATGAAAATTTTGAACCAGTAGCAAGACTAGAATCCATTAGGATATTGTTAGCTTTTGCTTGCTATAAAGGATTTAAACTAAGACAAATGGATATTAAAAGTGCTTTTCTTAATGGAATTTTGAAAGAAGATGTATTTGTTGAACAACCAGAAGGTTTTGAAAGTCATGAATACCCTAACCATGTATATAAACTTAAGAAAGCATTATATGGATTAAAACAAGCCCGTAGAGCTTGGTATGAATGTCTTAGCACTTATCTCCTTGAAAATGGGTTCAAAAAGGGATGTGTAGACACCACACTATTTCTATTGCATGAAAATGATGATCTTTTGATTGTTCAAATATATGTTGATGACATTATTTATGGTGCCACTAACAACTTGTTGTATGAGAAATTTGACAAAGTCATGCAGGAGAAGTTTGAAATGAGCTTGGTTGGAGAGTTAAAATTCTTTTTAGAATTTCAAATCAAACAAAGTGATAAAGGTACATTCATCTCTCATACGAAATATATTAGGGAACTTGTCAACAAATTTGGATTGAAAGATGCTAAACCTGCAAAAACCCCGATGAACACAACTATTATACTTGACAAGGATGAAAAGGTAACGCGGTTGATCAAAAGAAATATCGAGATATGATTGGATCACTTCTTTATCTTACTGCTTATAGAACTGACATTATGTTCGCTGTTTGTTTATGTGCACAGTTTCAATCAAATCCAAAAGAATCTCATTTAAAAGCTATCAAAAGGATTATAAGATATCTGTTGCACATCCCACATTTTGGTCTATGGTATCCAACTAATGAAAACTTTGAGTTAAAAGGATATTCAGATGCGGATTATGATGGTAGTCTAATTGATAGAAAAAGTACTAGTGGAACGTGTTTTATGTTGGGACATTCATTAGTTGTGTGGGCAAGTCGAAAACAAAATTGTATTGCATTATCTACCACTAAGGCAGAGTATATTGCTCTAAGTGGTTGCTCTGCTCAAATTTTATGGATGATACAAACTTTGCAAGACTATGGTCTAAACTTTAAACGTGTACCACTAATGTGTGATAGCAAAAGTGCAATTAATCTCACAAATAGTCCTGTACATCACTCACGGACAAAACATATAGATGTTAGACATCATTAATTAGAGATCATATTTCCAAAGAAAATATCTGCATAAATTTCATTTCAACCGATTCTCAATTGGCAGACATTTTTACAAAACCCCTTCCAGAAAATAGTTTTTGTCGACTTCGTCTCAGTTTAGGCATTTTAGAAATTTGATTCTATATTTTTGATTTTGATCTTAAATGCCTATGTTAACTAATCTGACTCCCTAGTGATTATCAAAAGATAAATAGTGACTGAAATATAAATGATGAGTGTTGATATTAATCATATATTATGACTTAAGACAGTTTATTTAGTAAATTTCTTTAAAAATTTAAACAAGGTCTATAATAACTTTTGTTGGTAAAAATTCTATGACCATCTCTATTTCTATCATATTTCTAACGACCATCACTCATCAAAATCCAATATAGTATGTCAAAATGTGGTATTTTAAACGGAAAATTATTCGTTTTTATTTTATTATATTTTTAGAAATAAAAACATCCAAAGTATTCACTCTCATTTAAAAGTCCTCACGGTTATGCATGGGCGAATTACTTGGAATATTTGTTTATGTGCTTTCATGCTCATTTAAAAGTCCTCACGGTTACGCATGTATGGAACACATATCAAAATTGATTATTAAATAAACAAGTTGATTCTGATCCCATTTAAAATTCCTCACGGTTAGGTGTGGTTAAAAGATGCTTGAAATTCATTTTTTTATATAAAAATTGGGAATACTACTAATCTCATTTAAAAATCCTAACGGTTATACATGGTTAGTAGATATTCAAATTCCTGTCATAAATATACCACAAATAGACACAACTAGACTCTAAAGTGGAATATGCGCCTAACAGAGTATTTATGATTTTTTATTGCAATTTAATATTTATACTCGATTGAGTATTGATGTTGTATTAATGTCTATCACTTTATCTCTATTTTTCTAACACTTTTACTCTTTTGCTGATAATAAAAGGGGGAGTGGAAAGTTAAGATTTTGGCAAATAAAGTTTAAATATTTTTTTATTTGCATATTTCCATCTAGGTTCATTTGCATATTTTTTATTTATTTTTCATGCATATGTGAAGAGGGAGCTTTGGTGTAGGAGGAGCATTCAAATAGGGGAAGCAAATGGAATTCATCAAGGTCAAATACATTTAATAAAGTCAAAATCTTAATATACGTTTGTTATCATCAAAATGGGGGGATTGTAGAATATGCTTGTATATGATTTTTGTTTGATGATAATAAACATATATATGTATATATATATATATATATTCGTTTAAATGTATTTGATATTGTACTATTTTATTTTTGACATAATTAAATAAATATTTGATGAATAAAATAAATAACACAAAATTCGTATTCAAACAAATATTTTATTCAAACAAATATTTTATTACAATTTTGAATAGTACAAATTTGAGCTCTCACTATATATACACAATTTCAATTACATTACAATTTCGATTACATCACAAATTTCAATTTACAATGTTCACCTCACTACATATCACTCATTCACTCATTTTTATCTTCAACTTTGTTCTAGTCCGAATCCAGTATTTGAATTATCTGCAAAATAAACACTGCGCGTTAAAATTGAAAAAGAAATATTTTTGAAGTGTAAAATAAAATGTGTGTTTTTGAAAATATTATTTGCCTCAGTTATTTGGGTTGTTCGTCATCATTTGTTTTGAATTCATCATACACGAACAACTTGTGACATACACAGTGTATCACTGTACATGCCACAAGGCCGTGCACACCGATATACACTTGATAAAACTGCAGGGACAGCCGAGCACAAGGTCAAACCCGAGCCATTAGCTGGATTCAACTCAAGTGCATATAACTCGCGATCAAAACAAAGTCACAAAGTTTAAAATGCACCATACATATATGCATACACATATCATGGTCACATCAAATCAAATCAACCAAATACAACAACCAGACCAGACAAGGTCATCAAAGCATCCAGATTTTAAAATGGCATGGTCAGGTGCAGGCACAAGCTTAGACAAAGTGAACATGTTCAAAAGTATATGAATATGTAGAGAGCATGTCAAGCCAGTGGAACAAAAGCAATGCATCACTGAGGTACAAACACACATGACAGCAAGCCAGTGGAATCAACATGTACAAAGGGTAGTGCACCATAAATATACTCAAATCAATGCAGACCTGGCAGTGAACAAAACAAAGCAGCTATGCACATGTACACACATCAATGAAAAGTCAGACTTCAACATACAACATCTATAACAAGTCCACAAGTGTGGCCTCAACAGTTCAGTACACATGAAGAACTGCTCTAGACTGCATGAGCAACTATAAAAAGACCAAATGCAACATCTGTTTTGATATGGGATGCAATAAAGCAGTGGACACAAAGGCAACCTAGTTTAACAAATGCAAAGCACTTGAATAAAAAGTGCATATGCAAAAATGTATCAGACCAGAACAAAGAAATGCAGCACATACAACAAGGGTTCAAACTAGTACCAGACTTCAAATGCTCACAACAATCAAGTGAAGACTCCAAGAGGAACAAGTGTAGGCATACAACAATCAAACATGAATAACATGAAGCAGTTTACAGTCTTACAAAAATAGTGCAAGTAGCAGTGTGAACATTGGTCAAGAAATAAAGGAAGTCACAGCTGAAAATATTATCACAATCTCACATGCCGAAGCCATAGGAACTGACCAAAGAAATTCATAAAAATTCGAATTACAATAACCAAGTCAAGGCCGAGATGAACAAATTCAACAAAAGTCATGAGCGTGATGAACAAGCATCACAGATTCTATAAACCAAATGCAAGCCGTGGTGACTAAGCAAAGCATAACAGAAAGATATACGAATTGAACCAGTTAGGATTAATCACATCGTTCAATCAAAAATCAGTGGCCAAGCATAGGAACATGAAGAATTCAAACAAAATAAATAAGAACGATAATTTAGGTTTTGATCCCTATAAAATCCAGTTACATCATCGGCAGTTAAATCATTCGAGTTAAATCAAAAAATCACAGAGCCAAGATTCAAATTAAATCCCAAATCAATAACTCGAATTGTGTTTGAGCAAAGCAAAACAACAGAGGAAGTAAATGGAAAAAATTCACATACCAAATTATACAGTCGAACTCAAGAAATTGGAGCGACCGAAAGCATATCACAGCCATAAGTCAATTGACAAAGTAACGCAACGCAAATCCTTCAATTCAATCGATTGATTATAGAGCGGCAGCTTCAATCATGAAGCTCTATTTTTGATAGAGGAAAACAAGAATGCAGTGGAATATTTTTTCACGAAATAAAGAAAAGGGAAGTCGGCCGAAGTATAGAAAGGAAGTTATCCTTTTTTTTGGGCCGGCTATTTGTTGTTTTGGGCTTAAACTTATAGGGCTTCGTTTTATTTTTAAATTGTATTTTTTCTTTAAATTTTATAAATTCTAGTGTGTTTAATTAGGTTACGAACTACGGTTTTGTAGTTCAAGAATTCGTAACTCAGTGGTTGAGTTGTGGTAGTGTTTTGAGCGTAGAGTTAGGTTAGTCGATAGCGGGTGTCGCAAGTTTACGTGTGTAAGCGTCTGACTACTTAATTTCTAGTAGAAACCTTGGGGGCAACACGTAGGCAGGGTTTTGCCGAAGCTGGGTAAATCTATGTTGTTCTATTTCTGTTTTTATTATTCTGCTATTATCTGTGCTGTAATTATTTTATATATTTCCGCATTAATTTTTATTATTATTAGTATCACCATATTCACCCCCCTCTAGGGTGAAATCGATCCTACAGTTGTAAATGAGGTGAATGGAGATTTATGCGTTTGGATGGCCTAAGGAGGAGTTTGGTGCTGGAAAATGGTTCCAGATTAGCGACGGCTAGCGACGCCCTAATGGTTCCAGGTTAGCGACGACTGATTGGTCTCAGGTTAGTGAGGGCTGGTGTTGGTTTGCGGCAGTCCTTCAACTTCTAGGATGTTATCACTTGTCCACTTAGCCGTCACTAAGCGTCGCTAATATGGCGACGGAGCCGTCGCTAAAGCCTTCGCTAAAGCCTTCGCTTTCTCTGTTGGTGACGGGGTAAATAGCGAAGGCCGCCGACGCCATTTTGTCATCGCTATTTACTGTTGTTCTTGTAGTGTTATGGCGAGGATCGCCTGACTACAGGGAGTTGGAAAAGGTACGGCCATAGTGATCGATAAGTACGGAGAATTATTTGCAGGAAGTAGAGAAGCATGGAACGGATTAAGAGAGGATGGGAAAGTGAGATTAAGGTTATCCCGTGGGAAACGAAATTTCAGGGATAGAGAGAATGAAAACTGTGCAAAGCGACATGGGCAGTTTATTGAAGGCTGATTCTAGTTAGGCACGTGACGTTGTTTAGTAGCTAACTAAATTTTAAAAGGCTCTAAAACAAAATTGTCCTTTTCTCATTCATTCTTCTTTTTAGCTCGCATCCTATTTTCTTTCTTTTATTTATCTTTTTAAATAAAGCTTAATATTAGAATTTTAGGTATATTCTCAAAAAAATTTATTTGAACCGATGGATGGTGATGATGATGAGAGACGAACCTAATGTAATCAGAAGATTTAAAACTCGAATTTTATGTTGTTTGATTGTTTTTTAATTTGAATATGCATCACAAAAGAGATGAAACTTAACTTTTATGTTGTTGCGTGATTTTTGAAGTGATTTTTTCTATTGTGAAATTCTTTTATTAGAGTGATTTTTTATATGGTGAAATTATTTTACGGGATGATTTTTATTTGAGAAGGGTATAAAGGGAAATGTTTAACAGTAAGATGGATATATTTAGCATAAAAATGGGTATATTGTTTTTTTTCCAGGTTAGTGGGGGACTACCCAGCAAATTTTGAGGTTTAAATAAAATTAGTCTTTATTGAATTATTACTAGTACGAAGAAGACCTATAAATGGATACTTTTGGATACAGATGATGTAATATCCGTATCAATCCGAAATCGTTTTCAGATATCCGCATCCACGGATACAGACAGATATCAAATAATTATCTTGTTCACTAATAATCGATAAATCGAGAAATATAAATAGAATATTTTGGTTTAGCATAATATTTTTTTCATTTTCTTTGATTATAAAAATGTGAAAAATAAACAAATAGGATGGTAATAAATAGTTTTGAACAATTAATATGCATTAAATTCATATAATACAAACCATTAACTTAATTTAAAAATAAACACATATTTATTGTTGTACTAAAATACACAAAATATTAACTATAATCTCCACAAAAAGTGAATAGATAATTATTGGATGGGGATACCATCACATCTACATCTATATCTGTTTTTCCGAATATAGGATATTTATCCATTTTTCGAATACGAATGCAGACGGATTTCGGATATTTCGGTTATCCATTGACAGACCTAGTATGAAGCCCGTCTGATGGCACGGTGCGATGTATGTATCATATATAATTTATAATGTGTTATTAAGGACACCTCATTATTCTCTTCCTAATATCAGTGCTAAAAAATACCATAAATTTTTATGTTATACTCTTCCTTATACTTTTTAAGACGCTACTAAAGACATAATTTTTGACTTTTTTTATATAGTGAACAACTACAGATCAACGCCATTTTCCACGGCTATCAACCACCGAATAAAATAGTTCATATAGTGAACAACTACAGATCAACGCCATTTTCGACGGCTATCAACCACCGAATAAAGTAGTTTGGTAGTTGATGGCTATGGAAAATGGTGTTAATCGACGGTTGTTCGTTTGCAAAACTAATTTACGCGGTGGTTGATTGCTGTATGAAATGACTTCGGTATAAGGAAGCACACGAATTTTGTTGTGTTTGTTATTATTTTCCTGTGGTATTAGAAAGAGGAAAACCAGATGCCCTTGGTGATACATAATTTATATACCTATGCACTACGGTAATGCTACGCTTGACCGGTATAAAACTTTTTGTAGGAAAATATGTGAAGAACTTACGCCAAGTTCCCTGTTAAGATAATGTGAAGTTATCTCTGTGATAAATTTTAATAACTCGCAGTTGCTTCCTAGTATTAAAAAGTTCCAAAAACTTATATATAATTAATAATGAAATATTGTAATTACATCAATGATTATGCACACGTCTGACTTCTCAATAATAATGATTGGCACATTACTTTTCACAAAACTTGATTCATCTTATCATTCGCATTTTTGCAATGTGATGCCTCAAACTTAAAGTTATACTCTTTGATATCCAAATATTTGTGTGATATAATTCTGTGAGTGATATAATTCTGTTATGCTGTCCGCGGGTGCAGCGCAGTGGAAATGAGGCTTGGGTTCTGGTAAAAAGACCCAGGTTCGATTCCTACCATACGCTTCCCCTATCCTATATAAATTTACCCGGGGGTATGGCGGCTTGGATCAGCGGACGGCTTTACTATACCCTCCTCAGGAGTTTACCGGTTCACCAGGTTCTCCTGGGTTTTCAAAAAAAAAATCTGTTATGCTAATTCCCACTAACTACAATGCCACTATAAGTAAACATCAAAATATAAATATTAAATTATAGTTTCAACAATGAGATAAATATCCAAATATTTCAAAAAGGAATACTTCTTTCATCTAATGTCTACATCCAGATTAGCTATATAATATTAAATTATAGTTATCGCCGAAGCATTCAAAATATAAGTAAACATCAAAATATAAATATTAAATTATAGTTTCAACAATGAGATAAGGAATGCTTCGGCGATAACTGGAATTTCGGTGAGTTTACTCACCTTTAAATTAGCTATATAATATTTGTGGTGCTATAAATTTATTGTTGAATGTTTGATTGATAGTTTAGATATTGTTATTGTTGTTTGATTGATTATTTGGTTGAAATCCCATTTTGTTAAACGGATGACATATTAACTTAATTGTTGTGAACCCATATGACTATATATATATATTGTCTGTAACCATTGTTTTGCAATGAACATTTATAGAGAGACCTTAAGAGGGGTTTCTCACCAATATTTATTTATTTATCTCCTTACGTTGCCTATATTGATGCTTCGTATAAAAATAATTGTGACATTCTATTTGAACTGTTTAAGTGTCATTATAGCGATTTTCGCTATACCGTCACACTGAATATCATCCTCTAAACTTACGTGTGTGTTGACTTGAGCTTGTATTTTCACAAAATTTAATTGATCATTTTAATTAATGATAGTGGAATTTTAGTTAGTCACTTTAATCAGCGATATTTGAAATTAATTAATCATTTTAATTAATGATATTTGAAATTAATTACTAATTTTAATTAATGATGTTTTAAATTTAGTTAACCATTTTAATTAAAGATATTTGAATTTAATTAATTGCTTTAATTAATGATGTTTTAAGTTAATTAATCATTTTAATTAATGGTATTTGAATGTAATTACTCATTTTAATTAGTGATTGTTAGTCCCTGAGGAGTTGGTTTTGATGACAACAACCTTACTTAGAATTAGATTATAAAATATATAATACTAACATTAATATTGTGTAGATATATATAGATATGTTTGCAGGTACTAAAGAATGAAGAACTATACAGTATAAAGATTCAAGATCAAAGATTGAAGATATCAAGATTCCAGATTCATGAGTATCAAGAATTTCAAGAGTTCAAGTTTCCAAGATAAGTTATATAGTTAGGAATATTGTTAAAACTCATAGAAAGGCACTAACACCTTAAAATCTATGTTATTCGTGGAATGGAATCCACTTCGTGCTCGTTAAAGGGATGAAACCCTAAGTAGGATGAAACCTACGAAAAATCTAGTGGAACATCTTTTTGTATCCACCACTTACTTTTATTTCAAAATGATTTTCAAAATATATAGCTTGTTTTTCAAAATGATTTTAAATATTCCTGTTTAAAAACCAAAATCATCTGTCTTGGTTTTTCAATATATTTTAGCCTCAAAAATATCCTTAGTTTTAAATATCCTTAATTTTAAATATCTTTGATTTTAAATTATTATCCTAAGTTTTTAAACTATAATTCTGATATTAATATATTTAGATGTTTTATATATTTATACTTAAGATTTGAATATAAAAGTATAGAAAATTATTATATATATTTTAATATTGTTCTCTAAAGTTATTTATGTATTATAACTATATATAAGTATATTTTAAAGTTTAAATATAAGTATAATATAATATAGAAATTATTTTCAAAGAAAAACAAATCACCAAAAAATACAAGGGCATGTCGACATGGTCACATGTACCCCTGTCGACATGGTGACAGTTAAATTGTTTTTAAAAGAAGTGTCTATTCGCCACATCCCTTCACCAATGGACATGGCTATTGATCTACTATAAATAAAGGGTGTTTTCAACGAATTTTAATTACTTTTTTCTCTGATTTAACTTCTCTTCTTCTTCTCCACTTTCTTATTTACAAATTACATAATTACTCTGCCAAAATCAATATTGAATCTAACTAGATAATTTCTGGTTTTGATTCGCTCCACTATCTCTACAAGATCCAAATGCTAATCTGAGTTATAGACTTTTTGTAATCAATTGAGCGAGAGAAGGTGTGATTGTAGCCCTGGAAATCAATTGGGTGAACTTGTTGCCCGGTAAATCAAGTATCTCTACCCAGAGGATTGTGAATCTGGAGCGGTGTACCTCATAGCCTTGAAATCGAGGGTTGTATTTGTAAGAATTGGTTTTGAAAGGAAATCCGTACTTGTGTTGCGCGACTGGATGTAGGGTAACTCCGAACCAGTATAAAATCCGGTGTGTTCTTTCCTTTACTTCTTTTACTTTATATTTGCATCTGTGTTTGATTCTGTGTTCATATCTGTGTCTGATTAGTGTATAAATTGTTAACAAATTAAGATAAATTCAAAAGGATTAACAAATTTCTTAAAACACTATTCACCCCCTCTCTAGTGTTAATTCTAGCCTTAAGATCCTTAATCCGCATTCTAACAATTGGTATCAGAGCTTTGTTTTCAAAAGTTTCATTATCGGAATTTTGAAAATTTTCAAAATGGCTACTAACACTAGTACTGCTATTACCACCAACACTAGTTCATTTGTAGAAGGTCAGTCTACTACCAGACTACCACTTTTTAATGGTAGTAACTATGCATATTGGGCATGTAGGATGAAAATATATTTACAATCTATAGGACTAGACACTTGGAATGTCACACAGACATAATATTCTGAACCCACAACTGCTTTTGCTCAGTGGACTGCTGATCAAAAGACTGTTGCACAGAATAATTCTAAAGCTATGAATATCTTGTTTTGTTCACTTGAAAGGAATGAATTTAATAGAGTGTCAGTTTGTAAGTCTGCATATGAAATCTGGAAAACTTTGCAAGTTACTCATGAAGGAACAAGCAAAGTTAAACAGACAAAAATCTCCATACTCACAAATCAGTTTCAATTATTCAAAATGAATCCTAATGAGTCTATTCCAGATATGTATAGTAGATTCCATGATATTGTCCACTCTCTAATATCATTGGGAAAAGTATTCTCCGAAGAAGATCAAGTTAGAAAAATCCTAAACTCTCTTACTCCAGAATGGGATCAAAAGACACTCGCAATCGAAGAAGCAAATGACATCAGCATCTTAAAGATTGAAGAATTGATCGGAAACCTAATGTCATTTGAAGTTCAAATGCTTGGGAGAAGAGAAAGCAAGGCATCAGAAAAGAAATCAATTGCATTCAATGCACTAACAGAAGGATCAAATTCAGACAGCGATAATGATGAAGAGATTGCTTTTATGACCAAGAATTTTCGGAAATTCCTGAAGTACAGAAAATTGAATAGTTCCAAGATAAACAACTTTAAGAATTCCGGTAATCAGACTATAGTACCAAACTTTATCAAATGATTCAATTGTGACGAACCAGGTCATATCAAAAGAGATTGCCCGCATCCAGATAAGCAAAACCCTCCTACAAACAACGATTCTGCAAAGAAACGGAAATGTGCATTCACTGCTACTCTAGATGACTCTGACTCATCCTCCAGCGACGATGAACAGAAGAAAGATAATTCAAATATGTGTTTCACAGCAATTCTCGATTTAGTCGATACCAAAGACACGGACTCTGAAAAAGGTACATGTTTACAATACATTGGCTGAAATTGCATGCTTGAATTGATTGATTGATTGGTTGTTTTTGAATTGATGTGTTGTTTTTTATTATTTTATTATATTATTTTTTTATTATTTTTATTTTTAATAATATTATAATATTTTATGAGTCTTAGTAATATTCCAGATATTATATAGACATTAAAATAATATATATATATATATTACATTATATAAAAGTATCTAGTCATCAAAATTTACGGATACCTGTCGACATGGGTCCATCCATACCTGTCGACATGGTACAGAAAATTTGAAATTCAAATTTTGAATTCAAATGCTTGTATTTCCCTCCACTCTTTCACACTATTCGAGACTGTGAAAGGACACTTTTTGACCAGAGAAACTGTCCATTTAATTTCTATTTATTTACTATCATTTATCTCATCTTTTCACTTAACTTTTCAAATTCAAACTCTTTCTTCATAACTCAAGCTCTCTTCTCTCTACATCAATGGCCTCCTCAAGTACTCCATCAACTATGAGACTCTCCAAAACCTTAAAAGAACACCTCTTTTATGATCCGGAAGCAATCAAAGCCTATATTGACTATGCTAATTATGGAAAAGTTCATCCCGGAAAGTTTGCAATTTTCCGCGATTTCGCTTCTTATGAAATCAATTCTCTTTGTTTTAGCAACAACATTTTAAGTCTTGTTGACGATTCTCAAAATGATTTTGTATGCTACCCAAATCTTGTGAAAATGTTTTATGCAAATCTTAATCGTGGCTTTTATCAAGGAAACGATGATGAAATTTGGAGTAGTGTAAAAGGCACTCAAATTGTTTTAAATTGTGATGTTTTGGGAGCGATTCTAAATTGTAAGTGTACGGGTATGGATCTTTCAAATTTCAATTTTAATGAAAATGATCGTGAGACTTTCCACCATATTTTTGAAAGTGACGAAAACTTTGATTTTATAAACCGCAATTTTCGTCCAAAAGCAAAAATTGCGAGTCTTCTTTTGCAACACACTTTGACCCCGAGATCGGGAAGTTTTAATAATCCTACTTCAAAAGTTTGTAAAGCTCTTTTCGCTCTTTTTGGAAACTATGATATTAATTGGGCTCAAGTTATTTTGGATGAATTTCGGCCTAAAAACTTGGAAATGGGAGAAAAGATTTTATATCATGGAATTTACCTTACTAGAATTTTCAACTATTTTGGAGTGAATTTTAAAGGAGAGGAATTCATTTCTAGAAAAGTTTTCAATCATTCCAATATCTCACTTATTAAAATTCCATACATCTTTCAACCTTATGAATCTCTTGTGGAAAAGGAAGAGCGTTTAGCTCACGAAGAAATGAAAGAAGGAGAGGAAGAAGAAGAAGGGGATGAAATGGATATTCAAGAAGAAGAAGAGGAAGGTGAAATATCTCTTGAAAGTATTGATTACACCTTCAAACCAACCAGCAAGATGATTATCAAAAATCAAAAGATAATTGTGGAAAATCAACGGACACTTAAGAGATCCGTTAGTAAAAAGTTGGATAAAATGTCTTCTAAGGTGAACAAGTTCTTCTCAAAAGTCAGCAAGAAGTTTAACCTTTCATCATCCTCATCATCCTCCAATTAGATATATCTTTTCATACCTTGTCGTAGTTGTTTAAGTTTGTTTTAAGTTTGAATGTTATTGTATTTCATGTTGTTTAATCCATGTATCATTCCAGTTTGAATTAATGTTGAAGTTCTTTCTGTTATCTAGCTTATTTCATCTCTAGAATAACTGTTAATATGATATATATATATATCTATACATTTATTTAAAATCAAAACACAGATGACCCTGTCGACAACCCCCAAAGGCACCCTGTCGACATGCTTAAAATCTGAAGTGTCTTTTCATTTTAATTTTTGAATTTTAAATAACTAACTTGTATCTATTCATTTCAAACAAAATTTACACCTATAAATACCTGTTCTCTTCCAGAAATCTTTACTCAAAATCATTACTTATCTATTCTATCTATATTTCTTCTCTTTTTCACAAAAATGGCCGATCCTATTCACAATTTATCTGAAAATCTTGAAGAAACTCTTAAATCCTTCAAGAATATTCTCTCTATCATTCTCCGTAATCAGCGTCACTTAGAATTGAGTCAAATGCAGATGATCAAGGAGCAAGAAAGGCATTTCGAAGCAATTCGATGGATGATTTCCTCCCTACACAAGGATGATAATGAAGCACATCCTCCCATTTCTCTCTCTGTTGATAATGAGAATTGGGATGCCATCAAACAAGACCCTATCTTTGGAGAAGAAGGATGGGTTGATGTTCCTCGTAATATTTGATTAACTTTGTTTAATTTTTATGTGTTTGCTTGCTTAATTAGGATTTGGTTTGATTTGCTTGAATTTGACTTAGTATGGATTGATATTATGTGTGTAAAATATAACATACATATGATTAGTATTAATAATATATGATCTTTCAAGTTATCATGATTATCAGTTTAACTATCTATTTTTATATTAAAAACTCCATTATGAATAAATAAATTGTGTTCTCTTATTCATATATTCTCTTATCTTTTGAATAAATAGTTTAGTAGTTAGGAAAAGTAGCTATTAAGAGTTTAGTTTAAAGTTAAGTATTGATTATGTATGATAACACTATCATTATAATCACAAGTAATGTAGTCTTAGTTTCAGGGGGAGTTATATAGAATTATATAGTATTATAATTATGGAGTTATATGGTTTTTTGTTGATGACAAAGGGGGAGAAGTATAAAATAGGATAGTTAGGCATAGATTAAGGGGGAGTTATTAGAAGTATTAGGATAGAAGTGATATTTTATAAACAAAGGTTGTCATCATCAAAAAGAGGGAGATTGTTAGTCCCTGAGGAGTTGGTTTTGATGACAACAACCTTACTTTGAATTAGATTATAAAATATATAATACTAACATTATTGTGTAGATATATATAGATATGTTTGCAGGTACTAAAGAATGAAGAGCTGTACAGTATAAAGATTCAAGATCAAAGATTGAAGATATCAAGATTCAAGACTCATGAGTATCAAGAATTTCAAGAGTTCAAGTTTCCAAGATAAGTTATATAGTTAGGAATATTGTTAAAACTCATAGAAAGGCTGTGACGCCCCACCTCTATACCCACGCTAGCCAAGAACACTACGGAGTAATGTTGTCTACTAGCATGGAGAATAAGGCTGTTGAGGAGCGACCATCCATGTAACTTCTTTGTGCGAGCACCGATATGTCAGATAGAATAGCATGCATTTCATTTAAGGAGGAAATCCGACATACCGATACAACAACTCAAAGCTATCACACGGTGGCTATATATAATCTTCGGAAACAAATATAGAAATAAACATTAACACAAATCAGTCACAGACATCCATATCACAAAGGCGGAAAAAGATATGAATATATAACACATGAAAGTGTACATCAGAGTAGTGGTCTGAAAGATCCACGATAATACAAAAGGATAGCTACAAGCTACACAAAAGCATAAGTATACATCACGGAGTCTATATCTCAAATGTATACAACAAAAACTACTAATCTAAGTAGTTAGCCAAAAGTCAGAATAATCCCAGAAGAGAAGTCAAGCAGAAGCACCTGTAACATCTCGGTCTGACCCGAGTATTATTTATAAGAAAATAATAAACGGATCAGTCTAGCTATAAATATCAGATGATATGGTACAAAATAAAAGACATGGCATGATCATGTAATAACCATAATGGCATACTACTATAAGTATGTAATTGAAAATCAACATGAGATTAATCAATATCACAAGAATCTTCTCAAAGATAAAATAGGGTATCATACCCTAAACTTGTATTCATAACAAGTCAATGACACACAAATTCACCACTGCACAAAAATTGATAAAACTTATCAATGGAAATCACGAAAATTGGTGAAGCACAAAATTCCAGAAATCATCACAAGAAATCCAGAAATCACAAGAAGGGGGAAGCCTATCACAAAACGGGAGTATGAAAACTCACCAACACGTGTAACACAAGACGAGACGCTATCTCATGGTAGCTAACCATTAGTTTTGAGCCGAAACTCCACAAGAATGGTCCGAAGACCGTGGGGCGCTACCCCACATATGTGATGTAGAAACATCACACAAACAGGGTTTAGTCTCCCTCGTAAACAAAGAGACATCGCACAATTGCTAGTCTAAATCAAATCACAAAAATGATCGTCATGATCATCAAGAAGTGTCAACCACACCAAGCTAGTAAATATATGAGTTTAGCTTCATGTCCCCTAACCACTTGCTTAACTTAAATATTTACGAACAAACTGTAGATCTTCACTAGAAAATTATCACAAGAGGTTCAATCGAACAAGTCCAAGAATTAACCGACGAAGTAAACGCAAGCGTTTCATACCACTTGTTTTGATAAGTCGTTTAATTAGATTTCTCGTGCGAGTGAGGTAAAGGTTTATATATACTAGTAGATTGGAAAACGGTTTGAGAAAAAGAGTTTTGTAATAAAATAGTGTTGAAATTGAGCTCAAAGTAGAAATACACTTGCGACCTAAAGTGGTCGAATTAAAGTGCAACGACGTAAAGTAAAATAGGTCGAACGACCTAAGTGTAGCATGTCGGGCGACCTAGGGGAAAAATAGGTCGAGCGACTTAAGAAAGTGAAGCCGAGCGACCTAAGAAGCTAACGGCAAAAAGGGGAAGCACACGACCTAAACGGTGCGACCTAAGGAGATGTGCGACTTAACAGAGTCGAGCTAAGTAGTGCAAGTAGGTCAAGCGACTTAACATGGCCGACTTAATGTGGAACGAGTTAAGTGATGCGAGCGACCTAGGCGAAAGGGCGACTTAATGGCACGACCTAGCATGTTAACGACCTAGGCAAACGACCTAGTGGTAAAACGGGTCGAGCGACCTAAAGTGGCGCGAGCTAAGCGATGGCGCGACCTAGTATGCGCGCGACCTAAAGCCGAGCGACTTAAGAAAATGAGCTAGGCATGCGACCTAGTGTGGAACGCTCTTTGCCGAGCGACCTAAAGTGGCGCGACATATAGCAGGCGAGTGTTCTTCAATGCTGAGCGACCTAGGGGTCGCGACCTAACTGTCGAACGACCTAAGTTGTATAGCGACCTAACGAATGCTGAGCGACCTAAGGGGATACGAACTATATGCCGTATGGGACCTTCCCATGCCAGAGCGACCTAAAGTAGAACAAGCTGTTTTGCAGGCGTGACTTTCTTGAGGCCGAACGACCTAAGCCCAGTATTGCAAAAACACACGAAAATTTGGGATTTTCACCAATTCAATCCAAACCAAAAGCAAGTGCACATGCACAAGTGATAGGGAATCATTCCCAACAATCCAATGACAGTTATAGGCAAGAATGTGAGATAAAAATCTCACCTTTTCACCAAAAATCAATGAATATGAAGCTTGAAAGCAAAGCAAGAACAGTCCCAAGCTTGAATCAATGTATTCTTCTTGAATTTGGAGTTGAATGATGGATTGCAATTGAATTTGAGCTTGGAGTTATAATTTCCCATTCCCTCCTCCATTTTTGATAAAGCTTCAATGTTTTAAACAAATAGAATGAAGTTATGAAGAGAAGGAGGGGGTTGGACTGAGTTAGTAAGGGGCAAATAAGTTCAGCCCAAACCAAAGCCCTAGGCGAAAAAGTGGCGAAATTTTCACTATCTCCAAACATATCGAAGTTTACACTCAAAAAGATTGCAAACGTCATTTTGAACTCAATGGAGGCAGTTTCGAGTCCTAATTTGACCGTATGCAAAAATTATCTTTTCGGACTAAAACTCGACTAATGATAAAATATTTAAATAAAATATTTAAATATAAAATCAACAAATATGCGGGTTGTTACAAAGGCACTGACATCTTAAAATCTATTTTATTCGTGGAATGGAATCCACTTCGTGCTCGTTAAAGGGATAGAATCCTAAGTAGGATGGAACCTACGAAAAATCTAGTGGAACATCTTTTTGTATCCACTTACTTTTATTTCAAAATAATTTTCAAAATATATAGCTTGTTTTTCAAAATGATTTTAAATATTCCTGTTTAAAAACCAAAATCATCTGTCTTGGTTTTTCAATATATTTTAGCCTAAAAAATATCCTTAGTTTTAAATATCCTTAATTTTAAATATCTTTGATTTTAAATTATTATCCTAAGTTTTTAAACTATAATTCTGATATTAATATATTTAGCTGTTTTATATATTTATACTTAAGATTTGAATATAAAAGTATAGAAAATTATTATATATATTTTAATATTGTTCTCTAAAGTTATTTATGTATTATAACTATATATAAGTATATTTTAAAGTTTAAATATAAGTATAATATAATATAGAAATTATTTTCAAAGAAAAACAAATCACCAAAAAATACAAGGGCATGTCGACATGGTCACATGTACCCCTGTCGACATGGTGACAGTTAAATTGTTTTTAAAAGAAGTGTCTATTCGCCACATCCCTTCACCAATTGTAATAAGTTTTTAAACCTTAGGGGTTTTGTGACATTTTCTTCCTTGAGAATTTTGGAGATGAAATTCTTTAAAGGGGGAAAATGTAATAACCCAGAATTTTGGTCATTGAATATTAAATATTTAATTGATGTTCAATATCTAAATAATTGGATTTTGTGATTTAATAACTTATATTCAAATATAGGGATTGTATAAATATATGAATTGTGAATTAAATATTAATTTAATGGATTTAATAACAATTATTTAGCTCATTTAAATTACTAGACAATCATCGTGAATTTATTTTATTAATTTATTTACAATAATAAATGGTTCGAATAAATAAAAAAATTATTAATAAAATGGCTTAAATTTTGTTATAGCAATTTTAATTGAATTTATTTGATTTTTCCATAATTATTAATCTAGAAGATATATAAATTATTGTTTGACGATGTTATGGCAAATGATGATATTCTTAAAATTTTGCAGAATTAAATAATCTGTGTATTTTATTATTGATTTGTGATCGTGTCACATTTTGGTGAACGATCATATTTTTATTTTTGTCATTCGTGGTTCGAATGCGAACGGTATATTGTGTAGCGAAGTATCTCAAAAACTAAGACAACATTTGGTTTAAAGACGAATTTTTGGTTTTCTGTTTTCAAATATGTATGCCAAATATGAGAGAAGTGAAGTGATGAAGGAGGTGATGGAAAGAAAATGAAGGTATAATGGAGGGGATGGAAGGACGACGAAATGGTGGATTGTTTCTCGTGCTTCTATTATTTTTCAAAACACGGAAAATAAAAAAATGTTTTCTATTTTGTATGTTAATTTCGTTTTCTAAATTGATCATTTTCGACAATATACATGCGTCTTGCGCATTTTTCTATGGACGAAAACCCAAAACTAAAAAGAGCAAACCAAACGCAGCCTAACTTGTTCAAAACAAAATAAAACACACACTTACACAAGCATCTTTTCTTGTCCCTTGAAAACATGTTGCGTTGTTTTGTGTAAACATGCTTTATAAAACATCATCATTTTGTTTTTTAAAATTTTGTTATAAAATGGAACAAGTCAGCATGTATTCCCATTTTCAAATATTTCCTTCTCCCTTTGTTCTTCATTTCCGGAGATAAATAGTCTGGCTACATAGTTAAAAATCCAAATCAAATTCTACTCATCTAAAAATCAAGATAATAGGCTTGCTAAAATCGTCTGAAGTCAAGCTTCACCTTCATGGTCTCATAGGTAGGCACAACAGTGATTTGGGGAAGCTTGACTTTGGGGCAGCGTTCTAGTGTTTAAGGATTTTGGAGATGGAGGCATCGTTTGGCGAACTGGAGTGTGGCAATGCAATTCAAGTGCGAAATGGCATCTGTGACCAAAATTTTGAGATGTGCGACTATCCTTTGGTCATCAAGACATTGGTACTGTCGTACTTTGGGTTCCAGGTCGCTTTTCAACTAAGGGTGGGGGAGCATGGGTGGTTGGGTGCAGATCGGGGAGGAGGCAATGAGGAGTGCGATGGTGATGTCTGTTAGTTGAATCGTGGACTGGGGTTGTGTGTCAGTTGCACGATCGAGCACTGCTTGCGTGTTCAAGAGAAGGATTAGTAGTTTAGGAAGATGGATTAATGTTGTTAATAAGGGTAATGGAATTTTAATGGGGGATGATTAGTGTAAATTAATTAATTAAATTAATGCGATCTCTTATAAAACCAATATATGATTCATACTAGGTCCAAATCGAACGTGGTCTGTCGCGTTAGATTCGTAATAACGATATCTACGTTATGGAATTGGACTGGTGGAGTTTGGAGCTTGTAGAATTTTGTGCTAAAATCGAATGTCCGTTCGATTTTAGTTCAAATCGGAATGCTTCGACGGTATTTGGAATTTTAGTGAGTTTACTCACCTTTAAATTAGCTCTATGATATCTGTGATGCTATAAATTTATTATTGAATGCTTAGTTGATAGTTTAGATATTGTTATTGTTGTTTGATTAATTGTTTGGTTGAAATCTCATTTTGAAAACCGGATGACATATTAACTTAATTGCTATGAATCGTATGACTATATATATTGTTCGTAACCATATTGTTTTACATGGACCATTTATAGAGCGACCATAGGAGTGTTTTCTCACCAATATTTATTTATTTATCTCCTTATGTTGCCTATATTGATTTTTGGTAAAAAAAAATTGTGACATTTTATTTGAATTGTTTAAGTATCGTTATAGCGATTTTTGCTATACCATCACTTACTAACAATCATCCTCTAAACTTTTGTGTGTGTTGACTTGAGCTTGTATTTTAACAAAAATTAATTAATCATTTTAATTAACGATGTTTGAATATTAATTTCTCGTTTTAATTAATGGTATTTGAAATTAATTAATCATTTTAATTAATGATATTTGAAATTAATTAATAATTTTAATTAATGATGTTTTAAATTTAGTTAACCACTTTAGTCAACGATATTTGGATTTAATTAATTATTTTAATTAATGATGTTTTAATTTAGTTAATGATATTTGAATGTAATTACTTATTTTAATTAATGTTCTTTTAAATTAATTAATCATTTTAATTAATGATATTTGGATTAATTAATAATTTTAATTAATGATGTTTTAATTTAATTAAATTCCTTTCATTAAAGATATTTGAATTTAATTAATCATTTGATTAATGATATTTGAATGTAATTAATCATTTTAACTAATGATATTTAAAGTTAATTAACTAATTTAACAAAGGTATTTAAGTTAATTAATTGATTTAATAAAAATGTTTTAAAGTGAATTATCCGATTTAGTGTTTTAAAGTTAATTAACTGATTTAATAAACGTTTTAAAGTTAATTTACTGATTAAATAAAAGTGTTTAGAGATAATTAACTATTTTAATAAAGATAATTGATTGGTTATTAAAAGAGATTATAAATTTGATTAATTATCTTTTAGGATAATTAATATTTTTTTAAATTTATAGAGATTATAACTATGATTAGTTGTCTTTCGGGATATTGATGTCGATATAAATTTAAAAAAAGGATTTAAAATTTGATTTATTTTCTTCGAGAAAAATTAATATAGTTTTGTAGTAATAAAACCTATATTATAAATTATCCTTGGGAATAAATTAACATTTATTTTAATTTATAAAAGTAAATTAATTGATTTATCATCTTTTGGGATAATAATGTTGAAGAAATTTATATATAATAGTTTATAAATGGAAAGATTTTTCTAAAATGAATTGTATCAAAATAAAGCTAAGTGTAAATCGTTTTGGGTTTATAATAAACAATGTTTTGACATTTTTTTAATCTTGATTTTAATACTCTTAGAAAATATAATTTGATCTTCTAAAAGAATATTTTAAAGAGTGTTTTTAAAGTGTCTTTAAAAGTATTTTAATACACTTAGAAAATATTATTTGGTCTTCTAAAAGAATATTTTAAAGAGTGTTTTTAAAGTGTCTTTAAAAGTATTATGATGTGAAAATCAAGCGCAAGTGTGAATAATCATTTTATCCTTCCCGATAGTTGATTTATTGACTATGATTCTGCTTTCTTTTTTGTGTTTCGTCTATTCAAGACGATTTGTCGCTCTTTTGAGCTTTGATATCCTTTGTCGGAAAATGACTAAATCCATAGTGCGGGTGGAAGCCAAGCTATGTGGGGTTGCTTTCGTTATGGTATTTTCGCATCTACTCTAGATTGGATTCGGTTTGCGCATTAAGATGTGAAATGCTTGGATTCTCGGTAAGGCTGGCGAGGTCCGCCTTGGACGTATCCGAGAGAAGCCATAGAGTATGTAACTCCCTCAAGTATATTTCTAGAGGTATATTTTTGATAAGGGGGGCGCACCTTCCTAGTCATTTGTTGTAAAAACTTCTCTTTTCCTTGTTGTAAATTCAAATCTTTGAATTGTTTCCTTAATTGCATTGAGAACTGCCTTGTGCTCTTCTCAATTTTTAATTATTTGGGTCTATTCTTTCAAATCTAGAATTTGATATTATTTATGCTCGTTAATGAAGTATGGGATTTTTTCTTACTTGTACCTACCCTTTTTATTTGGATTTATTTATGTTGTTTATTTTCATTCTTTCTTGATTGGATCGTTGTTCTTATTTGTTTCTCATTTCTTCATCTATGGATGTTGTTCTTATGATGTAAAAACTCATTCCACGTTTAGCGGTGTGGTCTCACTAAATTATTATACGTTCATCATATTACTTGAGTTTTCTCACGCTTGTTTTCCAGACCGATCCGGGCGTTATTCCATTATAATATTTGGGTCAGACCGAGTATTTTTTTAGATTGCTTTTGTTGATATGGAGTTCTTGGAGAAGAGCTGAATGCCCAACTATCGTAGTGTTTTATTTTCCATTGTATTTTATTGTATACCTATCAGCAATTTTAAGGTCAAGATTTTATAACTGTCCAGCTGGTAATTTTTTTTTAACTCTGATGTATCTTGTATGTTAGAGTGATAGTTTTTACTATCTTTGTTATATTATATGTTGTCGATTTTGCTGTGACATTCTAATTTCCCTATTCTCTGCTCTTTTCCTTTTATTTTACCTTAACAATCTGTCTTTCCAACGATTGGATGTTCGGCATTTGAATATCGTAGATATATTCGATGTCGACTTTGGATGATCAAAAAGGTGGGTCATTACAATCAGATATGTATGTAGTGAAATAAATAGTAAACTATGTGTTTGTATTTTAATATTTTGTGTTTTGATGGTCCAACTTTGAGCAATATATTTTAATAAAAATTAATTCCCTTCGCAAAGCCTATGAAATAAATAAAAACCTGAAAAGTAACAGAGAAATTATGTTATTCTATGCAACTCTCAACAATGAAATGAAAACTAGTGCGAACCCGTGCTTCGCACACGGATGTTGAAAAAATATTGTTGTTGCATAGGTCATATCCAAATGTATCTTGCTAAACCTTTTGCAAATGAATTGATCCAAGTCTCTTGCTAAACCTTTTCCTAAACCAAAGACAATCAGTACCAAAGCTTGCACAAAGCTTTTTCTTGATTTAGCCTGTAAAAGTAAAATTAGGTATAAATTATACAGGAAATTATTGTCAAGGACAAAATTTCTTAGAATTTTAGCCTCAAGGACAGACTTTCAGTAATTTAGCCTGAAGGACAACTTTATTTAGGTATCAGTTTTTAAGTTTTTAAGTATCAGTTTGTAGTTATCAGTAGCAGTTTTTAGGTATCAGTTTTTAGTACGGTAGCAGTTTTGGAAAAATGTTTGTCCTTGTGAATAATTTTGAAAGAATGTTTGTCCTTATGAATAATTTTTAGAAGAATGTTTGTTCTTGTGGATAAAATATTAAGGTCGTGTCCTTAAGACTAAAAATATACAAATTTTTGTCCTTTAAATTAATTCCCCCTAAATTATAATAGTACAAAAGACAGTTTGAGAAGTAATTGACACATACTGACAGTGAACACATTTGAAGAATAAAACTTGACAATAAACAATTTGTTATCAAACATATTTGTTTCAAACTATTATAAACTATAATAAAAAAACTGGCGGTTTTCAAATAGGTTGAACTTAAAACATTAATTTCCATACGTACGTAAACACATTGGATCACAAACTGGTAAACACATTGGATCACAAACCGGTCAAAACAATCAGAAACTCATCAACCCAATCAACACAAAGATGTGTTACAATGCTAGTAGCCACAACAATACAGCTTTCATCTTTTATTGTTTGCTACATCTAAACATTAGTTATATGAGATCACTTACAGGCAACATGCTTCAGGAACCATAACATTATATGTTTTAGCAAAATAAATACATGAATTTAGTGTACACAATGCAAAAACTTTATCTCAAGAGCTTAGTTCAAGTAGATTAAGTAGAGGCAATAATTCTGATTTTATGCTTTGTTTAGTTTCTTTTATTTATTCTGTCATATACTCAAGCATGCTCAAGAAAGCAGCATGTTTCCATAGTCACAATTTATATAATATATGACATAATTAATCAAAATTAGTGAAGTATAATAGAGCATATATATGGTTATAACTCTTACCATGGTAAATGTTTTGCCTGTTCCAATCTAACCATATGCGAAAGTGCAGACATTATGTCCATCCAACACTGATCTTAATCCTGGATCTACTTCCTTGAATATATCCTCTACAAAAAAGTTCATATAATTTTTGAGTAATTTATTTAGAATATTCTATTTTAAGTTAAGTGAGTTATGAGTTAACCTTGTGATTCTTCCTGGGGAAAGAATTTATCAGCATTGAATTCTTTTTTGGTTCCTGCTACCGATTTGACTTTGATCTTATCATCCTCAATAAAAATCGCTGATTGTTTACTTTCTGATTTCGTTGAAGAAGAAGATCGTATTTGACAAAATACTCTAATACTTCCTACACGATATAAACTATTTGAAGCCTTCTCATATTATAGATTGTTCGACTATATATTTGTAGCGTATAAACCTTTGATATCTAAAATCTTATTAAGTGCCTCTCTTCTTACGCCATCCAAAGTTCTTTGCTTCGATCTCAGTGATGAAACTTCAGCTACAAAATTCAGTTCTCGTGTCAAAACTATTATCAGTATATATAATATAACGTATTTAACATATTTTAAATAAATAAAATAAAGAAGTCATGAAGGTTTACTTGGAGATTTGAGATTGATTGATCAGACATGATATCGACATGAGAGTAAACTAAAGTTTCCAGGTATTCCATGTTTAAAGTTTTGCTAAATCTATAATGCAGATCTGAAGGGAAAAGTTAGAGAAGTAATTTCTCTGAGTCCGGTACCCCAAATACAAAAGCAAATGGAGAAAACAGTCAGTCCATAATGATCAATACCTTGCTCAAATTGGAAGGTACATGGATAGGGGAAAAGTAGAAGTAAAGCAAGATGGATAAGCTTTGAAAATTTTATACAGCAAAAAAAGGAGAAAAGAAGAATAAAAAAAGTGATGCAGATCAGAGAAGTGTTGGTCTTTAGATAGAAGAATCTATGCAGCAACTGAACCCAAAATTGATTCAGTGAAAAGGTAAAAATCCAAGAAAAAAAAGAGGAGCTTACATTAGGGGAAGAGGCAGCAACCTGGAACACACCACGTCAGTCAACAACTCTCGACCACTTGTATGGTGGTGGCAGAAGATGAAGACCGCCGAGCAAATTATCATTTCGAGTTTCCCCAAACTTGAATTATCGACGAATGATGCAAGTGAGAGTTAGAATCAAGAAAAGGGTAGGTTGATACTTGCTTTCCACTTCAAATGGAGAAGTGGTGCACATGAGGGCAAGGTCCGCTTATTGATGGCAACGATGTTTCTACGCTTCCTATTAAAATCGAGTCTCCTGAACAGAATACAGAATGTGAATTGTTCGATGACTATTTTGTACCTTGAAACCTACTCCAAAAGAGAGACGAAAGTCAAGTACATTGATGCTATCTTGAGTGCAAAAAACTCCATAGTTTCCTTCTATATATAATGATTGTGCTCTACAATTCAAGTATATAAATGATACGTATGCATGTTATAGAGATGACTTATGTTTAAGAGAACATAAAAAAGAAGTTATAATCTTACCTTTGACAAACTCCTCCACCAACTTCAGCATCAGTGTTATTCACATGAAGGCAACTAATATTTTACTAGAAAGCGAGATAGACAGCAAAGGTTGTGGTGCAAGTGAATTCATATCCCAAACGCAGACAACTTAACTTTCAGCCAAAACTATTTTTCCTTTGCTACTCCATTGTAAAGGGCTAGAATAGTCCATTCCTGCAATTAAACTATTTTTGTTCCACTTCATTAACTGTTCACCACCATGGATATCGTCGATATTACCATTGCTTGTTAGTAACAGAAGGCATTGTGCATGAAGTATTTCTTCTGAATGAACTTGCAAGGTTGGATGGAGGAGCAAGAGCTACTCTAGAAATTGGAATCGAGGACGAATTGAGGTTGCATGTTCAAATTTAAATGCTTTGATGCTTTATGTGTAAAAGTCCCATAAACAAAAACTGGATTCTAAGATACTGCCAGTAGAGGCGGCGAGTACATATTTACCCAAACATCCATCAGAACCTGGAGCTCGAATAAACCAACAATCTCCCCATAAGTTGCTTGATGTAATTTCTGATGGCTTGTATTCTGCCTTCTCCTGACAATTTGTGATTGTGTCCAAGTACATTTTAAGACACGGATATGAAAAGTTCACCAAATAAAGAAAAAAAATATGAAAATCGTACTATGAGAAAAGGTGCTAATTTGATACTTCAAGAAAATTGATATGAGATTAAGTTGCTGAAAAGAAAACAACAAACTTGAAATATATGAACCCTAACAAACCTCCAAATAGTAAAGCTATGATTTACTTATCCAACTTATGGTAGTAAAAGAAACCAACCTGCAGTATGAGTGGTTAAAAATATGTAATACAAAGCAGTGAAAATTTATAAGTTTGCATTTCCAAGCTCAAACAGATAGAAGCAAAAATAAAAGTATCAATGATCTTAACTTTATACCTCGCTTGCTCAATGATCTAAATAGTAAAGCTCTGAATAATTATAGACATTTTTGTACAAATAAACAAATTAGAAAATTTATTTTCTTGTTGTAAAAAATTAACAGTAGACATAATTTCACAGGGCGTATAAACAACACTAATCTATGATATTGTATGACGTATTGTTTATTATTTGTTAATTAAAATCTAGTTCGATTTAGAGGGGTTAATTTTAAATGATTGTACGACGAATGTGAATTCAAGTTCATGCTGCCATCGTTCAAGATAAATAGTCATGTTCACAACAACTTATTAAACAATACATTCAGTGGTACTATCAAATATATATAATACGTGAAAATGAGATCATAGTGAAAAACTAAATAAACAGCGGGGAACACTTAAGTTAGATTAATCAATCCTTATATTGTGAAGTATTGAGTTTAACACTTCATTTATGCAAAACAACGATATTGTAATACCAATATTTTTCGAATTTTAATTAAGCTACCAAATTCTTTATTAATTTTCAAATTAAATATTAATGGAATCAAAATCCAAATTACTATTAGGTTAGAAGTTATCAACAACGAAAAAAATTTCTATCATGAAACTACAGTTCAAAAGTAGGCAGACGACAATAGGCGGTCAAAAGGACTAATCTTAAACCAAGTTCAAATTATCCAAAAAAATTAAAACAAAGAAAAATGATATTGGTAATACTGTAAATGTTAAATCTCACTCAAGTCGAGTAACAGTAGAAAAAAAACAATACACGTAGAAAGAAAGTTTATTACCTGAATGGAAACGGTTCTTTGAATTTGGGGAATTTTTCCCTAGAGATCCACAAAAGAGCACAATTATGAGGGTTACAAAAAGCAAAACAAATTGACTAATGATTTATATTAATCCAGCAATAGATGAAGTGATTTACTTTATAATCAGTGGAAACAAACCAAGATAAAAATTAGGGAAAACCCACCATATCGAACCTTCAGATGGTTAGTTTTTTTTTGTTTTAAAAGAATCAGGGAAGATGGTTTACAGTAGAAAGGAGAAGAATTGAAAGGATGGTAGAACAAACCAATAAACATAACAGACCTTCAGGCTTAAGCTAGGTTTATTAGATCAAAATCATAAAATCTGTTTCGACTTTGCTAGCCGAATAAACATTGAAATCATATCAAAACTTACTGAATTCAAATTGTCTATTTCTATAATTGAAATGAGAATTTACACTTTTCTCCAGGTCAACAAATGTACATGATTATATAATGAAGAAAAGCACAACCTCTAACAGTCGATGAACAAATGATTTTCATTTAAATCAATGATATATTCAATCTACAACCGAGAATTTTTTGAAACAATTAATGATTATTTTTAGAAATCAATCAAGTGAACAAACGATTGCAAAAACATACTTTTGAAAAAAAACATAAATAACATGAAGTCAGGAAACGATCAAATAATTTGCCATTACTGAAAATACAACCAACAGTAGTACGTGAAGGGGAAAACCATTATACTATACAAATCCATAGTGTAAAATTCACGCAGACAGAAATACTTATAATACTTACCTAAATTCAAGCGGAGGAAGAAGCTTGTCCCAAATTGAAGGTGTTTGAATGCAAGGAGACAGAAGATGATGATGGACTGTGGGTAACTCCGGCAAATCATATTATCGCAAGTCGATGGGTATTTAGGGCAGTGAAGATGACGACGACTGAATTCGGAGAGTATATCTCAAATCGAGGCAAGGGAATATTTGACGTTAGAAAGAGGAAGAAAGAAACCGGAAGGACTATTAGAAAATGGGGTTTCTTGGAAGAAGAAAATAGATCGAGGGAGAAAGTAAAGTGGCGACCGTTCGGACGAAAATTTAAAAAATAGAGGAGGACGAAGAGGCGGAGGAAATTGGGAGGAGGAGTGTAGAGCTGGAAATTGGTGAACGAAAAGAGGGAAGACAAAAATACGTACGAAAAGGGGAAGATAAAAATACACGTACATTTGGAGACCGTTCAGCTGCCAAATTTCAAGGAGGCCTGTGTGAGCTTGAAAGTGAACTCACTAATAATAATATAGTATAGATAAAATAAAGTCAAATAAATTTCAAATCAAAGAAAAATTGACCAAAATAGCGTTAAATTAGGCATTTGTTGCATACATTAAACTATGGATGGTTTTTATACATCCATTAACACCGAAATACAAATAAAAAATTATTTCTAAGAAATAAAAGCACAAAAGTTATTTCAATTAGTATACATGTATGGTTGCTATAATTATAGAGGTTATTTGTTTACTTGGAATTTTTATGCTATTTACGCTTTTTCCCAAGCAAATTGCAATGAGAAAACATAACATTGTGATGTTTGTTATAATACGTAATGTAACCCAGATGATAATATAAATTGTTGAAATACAAACATATTAATGCATTATGTTAAGATGTGTAGTATTATATTCCTATGCATGTTGACATATTCAGTATGTATTAACTGTCAATATTAAGTTGATATTTTTTAAAAGGGTTAACCACAACAAAGTTTATGTATGGGCTTATGATATTTAATTATACCCTGAGATGTATTTGAAAAACTTTACGGGATAACTAACATGAATAACATTTTAAGCTGAATTTTCCACAATGTAATTACTATAATATGAACTTATTACATAAATTTTCTACAAACAAATAAAGTTAAATAAAATTACTGTAGCTCTAACATGGTTGTTATCAATAAATTTTCTATAAATTAATGTGGGCATAAAACATTGAATTATTATTGTTTTTTTTGTTGGATGACACATCGACTATTAGCTTTCCACTGAACAAAATGAAGGTTTTTCTTCTTTAAGAAAAACTAGGAGTTTAAAATGTTGCATTAAACATATTATAATCGGAACGAACAAAAATGTTAAACACCCAAAATCTTGAATAGGTAATAATAATTTATAGTAGATTAATAACCAATGAAAAATATATGGCAATTATAATAACTGGCCATAATTAGTATATGTAATTGAAGCAGGTGGTAATAAAAACGCCTCCTTTATACTGAACTGGGTAAAAAATTGGTGTTAAATTGGTAATATGGGAAATGCCAACTTAGATAAAAATTTCTTATCATCGAAGACAGGCGCTGAAGCCATGAAACAGTAGAGGAGATAGAATGCCACCTCTTCAGAAAGTGAACTTTGAAAAGCATATCCGATGATTATTAAAGCTAAACACCATCTCAACCATGTATTGTACAACCATGTAACTAAAGATAATGTCATATGAGCTGATGTACAACTCTATGAAAGACTCCAGGCAACCTATCTAAATGTTGTTACAGTAGAAATTGTTAGAAATTAATGAGCATTGGCAAATGAATAGTCTCACATCTTAGAATAAAATAAACTATTTGTGTTTATATACTAAGATGTAGACACTATTATAATTCATATGAGACAAAGAAAGGCGCAAGCACCACCCCGCATGCACGCGCCCGAGCCCGCACCTGCGGCGTGGGAAAATGGGCATTTGAGGCGTATTAGAGGCACTTAGCACTTGCAGTTGGCAGTTGACAGTTGGCTTGGTGTAACTATTCAGACCGAACAGTTTTTTGTCCGTTCAAACTCAAACGGTCGCATCGTCTGGTAAAGGGTCGCAACCTTTTCAACATTCGCAACCGTTCGAACAGATACCTATTACCGAATAGGTGCACCTTTCTGCGCCTATATATAGGCAGAAGAAAAACATAATACCAACTCAAGTTTTTTCTGCATTTTCTTTCTCTCCACAACACTCTGTTCTTAAATAAATTCTTTTGAGTTTGTCATTGCTCTATGGTTGTTACGCAACATCACAGAGAAGGCCCATTTCATCTTGGGGAACAATTGCTTAATATCCTCAAGCGCCATAAAGGGAGCAATATTGTTTCAAGGAAATAACTTTTACCGGACTCGGACGATCTAATCGGTATTTTATTTACTGCATTATTTGTTAACTGCACAGTTCTATTCATAACAGTTTTTGCGACATAGTTGTGACAGTTTTGTTATTGTAATTTTTCAACATAGTTGTAACACTTTTGTAACGTTTTTGTTAACAATCCTTGCAAACAGTTTCATAACACCTTTGCAACATGCTGTTAACAATCCTTGCAAACAGTTTCGTAACACCTTTGTAGCGGTACTGTTCAACAAACTTGAAACAATATTGATTTATTGTTGGCTGTTTTTATAGACGACAATGTCTCATGAAAGCAACACTTCTGCACCAACACAGATTGTGATTACTATTCAGTCTGCAACTATGGTTAAAATGATGGTGTTGTCTCATGGAGAACGACCGGAAAAGTTCACAGGGATGGACTTCAAACGTTGGCAGCAAAAGATGTTGTTTTACTTGACGACTTTGAGCCTTGCAAAGTTTCTTACAAAAGATGCTTTCATAGTTGAAGAATTGGAACCCGAAGCAACAAAAGTTGAAACCTTGAATGTCTGGAAGAGTTTTGACTTTATGTGCAAGAACTACATATTAAATGGGCTCGGCAACAACCTATACAATGTATACTGTACTGCTTGAACTTCCAAAGAACTCTAGACGACACTAGAGAAAAAGTACAAAACCGAAGATGCGGGCATGAAGAAATTTATAATAGGGAAATTTCTTGACTTCAAAATGATTGACGCGAAGATCATTATCAGACAAATTCAAGAGTTACAAGTCACCACTCACCAACTGCACGAGACTCTAAGCGAATCCTTTTAGGTTGTCGCTGCAATTGAAAAGCTTCATCCATCATGAAAAGATTTCAAAAACTACTTTAAGCACAAGCGCAAGGAGATGACAATGGAGGAACTTGCAATCCAATTGAGGATTGAGGAAGATAATAGGATATCTAAGAAGAAGACTTCGCATACCATGATTGCCAAGGCAAATGTAGTCGAGTCGGAGAAACCCAACAAAAAGAAACATGAGCATGCTCCTAAGAAATCAAAGAAATTTCAGGGTTCATGCCATAATTGTGGAAAGAAAGGACATAAAGCCGCCGAATGTCACGCACCCAAGAAAAAGAAATCAGAAGCAAACATGGCTGACATCTCAAAAGGCGTGTTTGATATCGACTTATGTGTAGTAGTATCCGAATACAACCTTGTTAGTGACTCGAAGGAATGGTTTGTAGACACATAAGCCACACGACACATATATGCAAATAAGTAGATGTTTACAACCTACAAAACAGCTACTGAGGACGAACAACTTTTTATGGGTAATTCATTCGTATCAAAAGTCGAAGGCAAGGGAAAGATTGTACTGAAAATGACTTCTGGAAAAGAACCAACTTTGGTAGATGTTCTTCATGTTCTAGAGATCCGCAAGAACCTGATTTCCAGATCGCTGCTTAGCAAGCATGGCTTCAAACTCACCTTTGTGTTTGATAAGTTTGTGTTGTCAAAGAATGGAGTGTATGTAGGAAGAGGATATATTTATGATGGTTTATTTAAAGCAAATGGAACCACTATTGTACAAAACAATTATATGAATAAAATTGAATCTTCTGCTTATATTGTTTACTCTTCTAACATATAGTATTCTAGATTAGGTCATGTAAATTTTGATACCTTTGCAAAGATTGATTAATCTAGATTTTATACCAAATTGCAAAATAGATTCCAATTATAAATGTCAAGTTTGTGCAGAAGCAAAATTGACAAGAATCTCATTTCACCATATAGAATGAGAAACTGAACCTGTAGACCTAATACACACAGATGTATGTGACTTAAAAATGTGTCAAACTAGCGGTGGAAAAAGTTATTACATTACTTTCATTGATGATTATACAAGGTATTGTTATGTGTATCTCCTTAGAAGCAAGGACGAAGCATCGACATGTTTAAATAGTATAAAGCAAAAGTTGAAAATCAACTCAACAAGAAACTAAAAGCTTTAAGAAGTGATAGAGGAGGAGAATATGAATTTCCCTTTGAGGAGTTCTACGCTGAACATGGTATTATACATCAAATTACAGCCCCGTATTCACCTCAATCCAACGGTATAGTTGAACGGAAAGATAGAACTCTTAAAGAAATGATGAATGCCTTACTAATTAGTTCTGGCTTGCTAGATAACTTCTGGGGAGAAGCCATTCTTTCTGGAAATTATATTTTGAATAAGATACCACAAAAGAAAACATCTAAATCTCCCCACGAACTTTGAAAATATAAACTACCATCCTACAAATACTTAAAAGTGTGGGGGTGTCTTGCGAAAGTAGAGTTACCAAAACCAAAGTAAGTAAAAATTGAACCAAAACAATTGATTGTGTATTCATTAGATATGCATATAACAGTGCCGCTTATCGGATTTTGGTACACAAATCCCAAATTGATGATATTCACGTAAATACCATCATTGATTCGAGAAATGCTAGATTTTTCGAACATGTATACCCTTCAAAATAGGGTACTGAAAATTATCCTCAAAAGAGACAAAGGGAAACTGAAATCTCCAATTCTCTTGAGGATATTGAACATAATATTGATAATGATCAGAAAAAGAGTGCTAATCAACAAGTGGAGGAACCAAGGAAAAGCAAAAGATCAAAGACATCAAAAACCTTTGGACCAGACTTATACACATTTATGTTAGAAGATGATCCATTAACATAAAAACAAGTTAAGTCCTCCGCCGATGCCCCTTATTGGAAGGAGGCTATTAACAATGAAATCGAATCCATTATGGCAAACCATACATGGGAGTTAGTTGATTTACCTCAAGGATGCAAGACCTTGGGTAATAAATGAATATTTAAAAAGAAAATGAAACCTAATGGTTTGATAGACAAGTATAAAGTTCGACTTGGGGTTCAAGGTTTCAGACAATAAGAAGACCTGGACTATTTTGATACATACTCTCTAGTAACTAGAATAACATCAATAACAATGCTAATAACAATCACATCCACACTTGATTTAGAAATACATTAAATGGATGTAAAGACAACATTTTTAAATGGTGAACTGGAAGAATAAATATACATGAAAAAACATGAAGGTTTCCTAAAACTGAAAATGAAAGTAAGGTTTGTAGATTAAAAAGATCACTGTATGGGCTTAAACAAGCACCTATACAATGGCATGAAAAATTTGATGAAAATATGATACTAAATGGATTTTATATAAATGAATGTGACAAATGTGTCTATTCTAAACATACAAATATGGGATAGGTCATTTTATATAAAAGATATGCTCTCCACCAGATTTGACATGAAAAGTCTGGGAATCGCTGATGTGATACTTAGTGTAAATATACATAAAACTAACAAAGGATATGTGTTGTCCTAATCACACTACATTGGGAAAATACTTGAAAAGTTTTAACAACACAATATAATATCAACAAAATCACCCGTAGATTCGAATCAAAACCGAGTTAAGCGGTGATAGTATCTATCAACTTGAGTACTCTCATATACTAGGCAGCATTATGTACGTAATGAACTGCTCTAGACCCGATATACCATATGCTGTAAGTAAACTCAGCAAATATATTAGCAACGCAAGAAAGAATCACTGAAAAGCTATAACTCGAGTACTAGGATACCTAAGGTATACACAAAGTCATGGACTACATTGTGATAGGTACTCATCTGTAATAGAAGGGTATTGTGATGCAAATTGGATAACTGGTTCATCATATACAAAATCCACTAGTGGATATGTGTTTTGTAACAACCCGAAATTTAACCCATAATAATTAATTCGTTAGGTAATTAAATAATAAAATAACTTTGAGAAATTATCAGGATTGAGCCATGAGAGTTGCATCATTGTGTCCGTGGTAATTTTTTGGTCAATTTTCATTTATAGAACGTCAGAACCCGAGCTAATATGAACGGGAAACAAATTAAACAAAAATCGAGAAGGAAAAAAATAAAAAAAATAAAAAAAATAAAAAATAAAAAGGGCAGGTCGACTGGCCGGTCGACCGCCCGGTCGACCTGCCTCTACTAATTACGAATAAGCGAACGTTCGTTCATTCGAACGTTCGTTCATTCGAACGTTCCAGAGGTTATTGATGGTGTGTTTTGCATTCTTCTAACCAATCCGATCCATCTATTTTGCATCTGATGGCTCCTATTCAGCCTATGACGTGGTTGCATCCTATTCAATCCCCAAATCCAACGGTCCAAGATCCACTTCTACCGCTATAAATAGACCCCTAGACCTAACACTTTTTCTCATTCTAGGTTTTTTCCAATTGGCTTCACCTTTCTAGGAAGGATCCTAAACGGAATAATTTTTCCAAGGAGAAAATCATTATAAATTAAATTATTTTACAACTCCAAGTGGATCCGAGAAGACCAAAGGAAGAGCTTAGGACCGGAGGTGAGTGATTGCAATTATTTTAATATTTCTTTAAGCAATTTAAAATAATAGGGTTTCCAATAGTTGCAATCTATTTTTCAGTCTATTCCCTTTTAGCTATTCTTTTTCAGTTAATTATAATTTATTACTGTTAAGCATAGCTTTTTATTTATTTACAGTTTATTTACAATATTTAAGTTTGTTTACTGTTATTTATTTCTTATTTACATCTTTTTCGACGTTTTGGATTTTATGCAAGCGTCTATTCTCTTCTTCCTCATTTTCTTCGCGTACGGATTAGAATAAATTAAACGCGAATATGGATTATATAAGTAAGAATAAATTAGCCTGAAGTGAGATGAGGGGCACGCTTATGCTGAAGTTTGAGGTAATAAGAAGACCCGATAAGTGGAGCAAAAGGTAGCATGGGCATGGTGGTAGTTACGCCTGCGACTTCCATTCTGGTGCTCAGTAAACGCTATGAGTTCTAAGCACTTATATGAGTGTCTTTCGTATATACCATTGCCTTTTGTGTAGGGAGCTATATATGTCATCCGGATCCACAGTGGGTGCTTTGTGCATTTTTCGTAGATACCATTGGCTGCTGTGTAGAGAGTTATATAGCATCTGGTCCGTAGTAAGGTCTATGGAGTAGCAGGCCGATCAAAAAGGGTACAATTAGGGTTACATCCTAATTACAGGATTAGTAATTCAGCCTAATCAAAGCAGAAATCAAGGACAAGTGCAAGCAATCAAAATTAACCTATCTTATAAATTGAATAGTATTTAATCGTATTTATTTCCAGTCTGTCCCTTTCCTATTTCCTATTGTTTCCCTTACTTATGCTAGAACTGTTGTAGAGACTATTACTATTATCTTGCTTAAAGGCTCTAATAATTACTATCATTCACCAGACTTTTTGTCTGACTCACTCCTCTATTTTTCCCTTTTTCCCCTCCCATAGGCAATCAAGGGAGTGGGCAGTAGATTGCAGCTGCTTGACTGTTTTCTTAGAGGAGTTCTCTACTATGTATTTCTTTTATTTCAGCTTTAGTTCTTTTTGTGTACTGGTAAGTTATTATTTTAGTTTCTGCTATTTTTACCTATTTTGTCTTATGAATCTTAGTCTCTATAGCTTTAGTTATACCTACAACGCACCATGCCTTTTAATGTGTTTTTTGGGTATATTAAGGGGTGTGGGGTATTTCATGTTTACCTTAGCTAGTGGGGCAATATCTTGGAGATCCTCTAAACAAACTTGTATAGCAAGATCGATCATGGATCAGAATTTATTGCCTAAGAAAGAGCCGTAGAAGAAGCGGATTGGCTTTGAGGTTTCTTAGAAGGTATTTCGAATTGGGAAGAACATGTACCTCCAATAAGCATACATTGGGACAGCAATCAGCTATTGGAAGGGCCAATAGTAAGCTTTATAATGGAAAGTCTAGACATATTCATCGTAGACATAAAACTGTTAGAAAACTTCTTTCCAATAGGGTTATCATAACTGACTATGTAAGATCCAATGATAACATTGCGGATCCACTAACAAAAGGTTACCTAGAGAGAAGATTAATATCTTATCGACGGGAATGGGGTTAAGCCCCATAAACTAAAAAGTTTCTTTAAATGGAAACCCCACTTAGCTGACTGGAGATCCCAAGATCTAGGTTCAAAGGGACAGCTAAGTTTAGATAAACTTGATAGCACTATAAATATTCAAACCATTCCTCTAATAAGTCAGTGCACTACTCATCGGAGAATAGGATAAGTTTTGATACTTTTAATGATGTCTATACTTGGTAATATTAAAGAAGCAAGTAGAGTATTGTGAAAACACCCGTTATAGAATCACCTACGTGAGTGTGAAGGTGCCGCTTCAAGGAGAATTGTAAGGCCAAATTCTCCAAAGCACTCATGAGACCAAAGTTGATATTCGTGGCAAAAACAGACACAAACAGAGAACAAAGGAGGATTAGAAACACTTATTGTGTGCTTTCTATTTTGAATTTACACAAAAGGTTTATAGTTCAAATACAACCTTAGCCCACTGATTCGCCAGTAAGTCAAAAGGATAAACACTAGGAAAGTTCAAGACCAATGAGCTACTTTAACCGATACGATAAATGTTTTGCAAAATTTTAAGAATAAATTGAGCAATTACTCATTCATGTGGGGGATTGTTAGAAATGAATGAGTATTGGGAAATGAATAGTCCCACATCTTAGAATAAAATAAACTATTTGTGTTTATATACTAAGATGTGGACACTATTATAACTCCTACGAGAGAGAGACACAAGCCATGACGGATGGTGCAACGCACCACCCCGCACACGCGCACCCACGCCCGAAGCCGAACCCGCATCCACGGCGCGGAGGAATGGGCGTTTGAGGCGTATTAGATGCACTTTGCAGTTGGCAGTTGGCTTGGCGTAGCTGTTCAGACCGAACAGTTTTTTGTTTTTTTATCCGTTCAAACTCAAACGGTCGCATCGCCTTCTAAAGGGTCACAACATTTCCAACAGTCACAACCGTTCGAACATGCACCTAATACCGAATAAGTGCACCTCCCCTCGCCTATATACAGGCAGAAGAAAAATAGAATACTAACTCAAGTTTTTTCTGCATTTTCCTTCTCTCCACAACACTCTGTTCTTAAATAAACTCTCTTGAGTTCGTCGTTGCTTTGTGGTTGTTGCGCAGCATCACAGAGAAGGTCCGTTTCATCTTGGAAAATAATTGCTCGATATCCTTAAGTGTCATAGAGGGAGCAATATTGTTTCAAGAAAATAGCTTTTCACTGGACTCGGACAATCTAATCGGTATAATATTTACTGCATTATTTGTTAACTGCACAGTTCTATTCGTAATAGTTTTTGCGACATAGTTGTGATAGTTTTGTTGTTGCAGATTTGCAACATAGTTGTAACAGTTTTGTAACATTTTTGTAACGTTGCTGTTAGCAATCCTTGCAAACAGTTTCGTAACACTTTTGTAGCGTTATTGTTCAACAGAAATGTAAACAACATATCTAAAAGAGTAAAACAATTAAGTAAATATTTTTTTTGAAAAAAGGTTTAAATATATAAAAAGAATAAAATAGTTTGTTAGCTTTTAAAAAAAAGCCAGTGTAAACAACATATGTAAAAACTATTACAGTAGAAAATATGCATCAGCTCGGCTTCATTATAAATTATCGTACGCATCAATCAATGGTAGAAATAACCCGTTTTTTAAAGCAGGTATTACCTATGAAATAAAACGTTTTGCTAAAATGGTTTACATTTAACTTAAAACGGTGTCATCACTCAAGTAAAGGTCCTACAACTCCAAACAATATCTTTTGCAAATGGATGGTTACAATTTATTCAAAATCCAGATTAAGCTTTTGATTAAAAATCTTAACTTGAAAAATAATTTAAAAAATAATAAACAGCTAATTTATTATAACCATATTTACACGAGGGCATGTTTTGTATATCTATATAGGTGGGTTGAAATTTTTAAGTACTTACCACTAAAGTGAAAAGACATCTCTTTACTTCATGGATTATTACATCTACATATCATATGCAATGGATGATAACAGTTTATTCAAACTAAAAACTCAAATTTAATAAGCAAAGGGATTGATAAACTAATATAAAGGATTAGCATACATAACTGGAAAATTAAATTAGAATGCACAACTAAGGTTTGTGCCCGTGAGGAAAAATTCCACATGGGAGGCTGGAAGAAAATATAAAATAGTTAAATTGAAATATAAAAATATCTATAGTGGAAATTACTATTTATTTTATTTAGTTAAGAGATTTTCAAGTTATATTTTGTATATTAATTGTTTGGTGTCTTCAATCTTCATATTGCATAAAAAGGTAGACGAGAGAGGATGTCATGGTTGCTACAAAGTGGGCATAATTATTGAGTAAAGAAGTTGGATAAAATGAAGTACACAAAGAAGTCAAATTCCAAACTAATCAGAAAATAAATGAAAATCTTGTTACATTAACAAGTTTCACCTTAATCGGAGTTGCTACTTCTTCCACAAAGATAAAAAGGACATGGTTATTACTACCTAATTGGTGCATATAGTTGTCAGTGTCCTGTAAAAGAAAAACCATTTCAGAAAAGAATAAGAAAAATTATTAGTCTAAATAAGAAGATGCAGAGAAGAAATATTTGCATCTAATAGTCAGTTAAGAACAATAAGATAGTGAAAACAAACTTACCATGATCTCAGATTGCATAAATTCCCACTGATATGAGAAAAAAACTACACCCTTCTGTTTTAGGCTACTAAACTAAGCAACATGAAAGTACTAAACATATAAATCCCAAAACAAAATAGGAAATTATTGTTAAGGACAAAATTTCTCAGCGTTTTAGTAAGGACAGACCTTCAGTATTTTAGGCTGAAGGACAACTTTTTTCAGGTATCAGTTTTTAGTTATTGATAGCAGTTTTTAGGTATCAGTTTGTAGTTATCGGTAGCAGTTTTTAGGTATCAATTTTTAGTTCTGTAGCGGTTTTGAAAGAATGTTTGTCCTTATGAATAATTTTGGAAGTATGTTTGTCCTTATGAATAATTTTTAGAAGAATGTTTGTCCTTGTAGTTAAAATATTGAGGTCGTGTCCTTGAGGCTAAAATTATACAAAATTTTGTTCTTTAAATTAATCCTCCATAAAAAAAATTAGTTCATCCTCTATATTGTAAAAGTTATATATTACGATTTGCAAATGCGGACTTAGTTAATAAACTTAGCAATACAAACATATAAAATGCATAAAGAGAATTTAGTATAAATTGCTTAATTATAAACTCAAATATGGTGGGAGCAAATTTTTATATGGACAAACATGGTATATATTTGTTGCTTGATTGTTAAAATCCAAATTATGGTTTACGCCATACCTAATAGAGCAATAGATTATTTGTTGTACGAAAATAGAATAAAATAAGTCAAAATATCACATGCTTCAATTCAAATAAAAGGGCAAGAAATTATAGGAAAAATTAGAACAAAATTGTCATAGGAAGAAATAAAAACAAAGCTAGTCATAAGTGCAATGGTGGCCGAAGCAAGTAAAATTTGAAAAGAGAGTCAAGATTCTTAAGAGTCTGAGTAATGAATGAAATTATTAAGTAAAAAATGCCTAAATATGGATGTAAAAACATACAGAATAAGATGGTAAGTCAAGGAATTTTTGTATAAGAAAACTGACTTGCTAAATCGGAATTGTACCACAACAGATTTCAATGTATACTCATTTTCACCAAACAAAACGAAAATTCTACATTACCTATTAATGCATCAGTCTTAAACGCACATGATAATTCAACCTGGACACTAAAGAAATAGTCAACGCTGCAACCAAAACCAAATTCATGCGATGCTTTTGATAAGACTTTAACAAACGCCACAACATTGCAAAAATAAAAATAATATTCGGTGATTTGTTTAGCAACATAAATCCTAATTTTTCAGTAAAAACAAAAATGAAGGAATCAAAACATATGAAATTGATCTGAGGTCAAGGGATGAGGAAAAAAGGATTCTTGTAAATGAATGAAGTGCAAATCCCTCTTGTAACGAACGTAATTTTTGAGTTACGGTCGGGTTTGCAAAGTGACCTGTATAGTATGAGTTATACTCATACACGTAACACACAGGTAACCCACTTTCATGTAACACACGCCTCACGTATCCAATACCCTGTGCAAGCTGTCATTTATTTAATACACTATTCACACTAGATAAAGATTTGCATATAAGGTGAATTATGCAACATATGACCACATTTAGAATGCAAGTGGTAATGCAAAAAGCATGTTCACAGAAGCAAATCATAGTGTGAAAGCAAGTGTGTATCATCAGGTATTATATTTTAGATATCATCATCTTTCTGACTGTCACTAGCCAAATATTGCAGTGTACAACATTTCAAATATACTCGTGCATTAAATGCTAAGTGTACCTGAAAGATGGCCATCATCCATTTTATTGACTTATGCCATTTGAAGGAAAGAGAATAATATTTCTCTGCATTTTCGTTCAAGCACAGAGCTCTGAGAAGACCTTAATGGCTACATTCCACAAATTTTTGCTTGCTTCCATCTCCGGTTCTAACTGAATTCGAAGCAAGGAAAGGTGAGTTTATTCTCACACTTCTAAATTATGATTAGAAACTCTCTGACCTTGTTGAGAAAACACGGGTTTCATTGATTTGGAACTCTGTTTTGTTGTGATTTTTCCAACACTGCGAACTGTGTTTTGCACTGCAAATTTCTATTTTGATTTCGATAAGAATGTTTGCAGATATATATGTATATATGTATGTATGTATATATGTATGTATATATGTATATATATATATATATGTATGTATGTATATATGTCTTCATTTATGTATATATGCGTTATCTTCTTGTTTCCCTCCCTATGTGGTGGCTCTGCATTGGTGTGGCTTTACACGTGTGATCTCTGCAAATTGTATTTACATGCTTAGGTGAAATATTGAGCTCTGTCCCCTCTGCAGTAGCATGCGCATCATATTAGCTCAAGTTTGTTTACCTGAATCAGTGACTTCACATGTATAAATTGTTTTTTTATTGAATCATTGAGTTAGTGGTCATCCTATATTACCTTTACTCTAGCCTTTGTTGGTTCAGCATGAAAAATGGTTCAGGGTTCATTAGCCTGCGTGAAAAGCCTGCAGAGACCTCATACAAGCATTAAAATATAGTTTATATTGTTTCATAAAAATTGCACTAACCATAGTTGTGTAGTGTTAAGTCTCTTCCCTCTGTTATTTGTCACAGAGGAGTATGTATGCATTAGGTGATTTAAAAAGTATGAATTTGTTGCTAGAATTTCAATACATATGTGCGGTCCTTGGTGCATGTCTGATCAATACTTCACAAGACACTGCAGTTTAACGTGTATGTACACGTTTCTGTTTCAAAGCATTGATGCGTACCCTTACATGAAAAATATCTCATGCGCAACACTTATGTTTTATGCCCAGGTCTATTTACATGTAGTAATTTTTGCATGGGAAAAGTATGGTGAGGCCAGTTCATTTTTCACCCTTACACGTGCATTGTGGTATTAAATGTGTTCAATATACACGTGTGTTCAATATATTTTTGAATGTATTAATGCCATTTTTCAACATTTTCCACTCTCCTTTTATACACGTGAGTTCAATTGATTCACGTGAACCGGTGTTTGTTTTAATGAAAAAATTGGTTGCCGTCGTTTTTATAACGGAATTTTTATGCCGGTATTATATGATATTTTGACGAATAAATCTACTGTTGTTTTGACTTCAGTAACCGTCAATTTTAAAGTGAATTTTTAAGCGGTTATCCCGCAACGCTGATTTGATATCCGTTTTTACGGTGTTTTGTGAAGCGCAATTTCCTCGTCGAAATTGCTATAATTATTGCTATTTTAATCACGTGTTTTAAAAATCGTTTTAAAATAAAATTATTTCCAAAAAATTTACAGTTTGCGCAATTTCCTCTCTAAAAAAGATTGTAAATTAGTTCTTAGAATTAAGTTACTTAATAATTGCAGACATTTGTGCAATTATATTCAAAAATTGCGAAATTTCAGCAATTTTTCAGTGAATAATTGTGAAAATGTCTGCAATTTTTGGATATAATTGCATAAATGTCTACATTTATTTACTGAATAATCACATAAATGTATGCGATTATTCAGTAACTTAATTCTATGTTCTCATTTACATGTTTTTTTGGTAAAAATGTTTGGTGTATTTTGAAATTTAACAGAAAGTTTAGCCAAACGGTCCGGTTTTATTTTTCTTCCTTCAAATCATAATGACTCCTTGCTTCTGAGTTGTGTTAGCTTTCATTCGGTTATGTTGACCAACTGGAACCTTTATATCTGACAACTTTCTTCGGAAGAATTACTTAATCCATGTGACATAGATGATTATTTTAAATATAGTACCAATATTGTTACAAATTGTTACAGACATCATAAAGCTGTTTCTACGAAATAACGAAGAGTTAACGCTAAAAAGTGAACGCTAACACCCGGTGTGTGTAATAGAATTGTGAAAGCACCACCCGTTGGTACGGGAACAGAATATAAGCTGAAAATAGCAGAAAAGCAGTAAATGAACAACAGATTTATAGTGGTTCGGCCCGTAATTGAGCCTACGTCCACTTTATAGTCTTTTATTGCTGATTCGGTTACAATTTGATACAATATCCTTCAAAATACAATACAATTTGATCACGAAAGCACTCTTGACTACTAGCTCAATCTTTGATGATGAAACTCGACGAATCCGTGTTGGATGTAAGAAATTCCTCTCGAAGCTTGTTGTAGCGTCTCGAATGTTTGAAGATCTTTGATTGCTGAATGAGTGGAGACTTCGACAGAGTAACGGCGCTTGAAGAAATGAATCACCAAAAGTCCCCCACTTGTTGAAGTTTGGGGGGTATTTATAGGGTAGAATCTGAATAGGGAATTTTTCCTAAGTCTTAGGTCGTGGTCGACTGCAACACACGCTACAAATAGTAACCGTTAAAATAAACAACATTTATTATATACTGCAAAACAAGCTAAAAATAGTAACCGTTTAAATAAACAACAACCCCTTACTGCAAAACATGCTACAAATAGTAACCGTTTAAATAAACAAGTACATAAACCACACTCTCAAGTCTAAGATTTAATTTTGGGTGGTCTATACATCTCAATTACTCTATCATTTAGCAGCTGTTCCGGCCTGGCATTCATCTCTGATTCCTGCAACCCACAATTTTTTAAATATTAACAGTCAATTCCCTATGTATTTACATTTTAATCAACTAAATCACAAAGAACTAAAAAGTTATGTGCAAATGAAACTCACATCATGCACTGCCTCTCTCAACATGTGCAACTGCTCCTTTGACACCGTCCTCACCTGCATTGTTAGTTCAACCTTTTTAGTACCAATCTAATTAAAAACTTTCTTAATTTCCATAACACTAGCCATAATTGTTGAATGTAATCCAAAGTAATAAACAGTCTAAAATATGTTCAGGTAAAAATGAAAGATCATGTCCAGCTGTTAGTCCAATTGACATGTCTTTCAGGAACCAAAAATCATAAGTCAATTACTGTCTTGTTTTTTGTGCTTAAGTGTTGTTTGGAAGTTTATAAATATGGTCAGTTTCTCTGTTTTGCTGTAAGGAAACATTGGAATGAAATAAAGAAGTAAAGGTCTCATTATTTTCTCTACCTCAGTTTAAATCCAACAAAGTGGTATCAGAGCCATGGCCGACGCAGGCAGCAGCACTACCATCATCAATCAGACTTTACCTCTGTTCAAGGGTGAAAATTACGAGTTCTGGAGCATCAAGATGCAGACGATGTTGAAATCTCATGGCTTGTGGCAACTTGTAGAAACAGGAGCACCAACTCCTAATCCGACACCAACCGAAACAGCCAAGCAAGATGCAAAGGCGCTCTATTATATTCAGCAAGCCGTACATGATTCAGTATTTGCAAAGATTGCAGCAGCCACAACAGCAAAGGAGGCCTGGACTATTCTGAAAACAGCATTTCAAGGAAGTTCCAAGGTAACAGCTATCAAGTTGCAAGGTTTAAGACAGATGTTTGAGACCCTGAACATGAACCAAGGCGAGTCAGTTCAATCTTTTCTCACACGAGTTACAACAATAGTCAATCAAATCCGAAGCTGTGGGGAAGATCTTTCTGAGAAAACGGTTGTGATGAAGGTGTTGCGTAGTTTGACAACCAAGTTTGATCATGTGGTGGCAGCAATTGAAGAGTCCAAAGACTTGTCCAACTACACGTTTGATGAGCTGATGGGTTCACTGCAGGTCCATGAAGTCCGCCTCAATCGATTAGAAGTAAAGGATGACACTAAAGCTTTTTACACCAGGAGCGAGTTCTCAAGTAGGCAGCAACAAGGCAGAGGCCGAGGAAACGGAAGAGGTCGAGGTGGTCACGGCGGCAGAGGTAGAGGCAAGCCAACTGACAACCAACAGCATTATTATCAGTCAAAGAAAGATGTGGAATGTTACTATTGTCATAAGAAAGGACATATGCAAGCCGACTGTTACAAGAAGAAAAGAGAAGAAAGTCGAAATATGGAGTGTAGTTACTGCCACAAGTCTGGTCATGTAGAGGCTGACTGTTACAAGAAGAAAAGAGAAGAAGGACAAGCAAGTTTTGCTGAAGAAAAGAATAGTCAAACACGGTTGTTTATGGCTAAAACCGATGAAGAATTAGATGTAAGTCAAATATGGTTTTTGGACAGCGGGTGTTCAAATCACATGACAGGTTTTAAGCATTTGTTTGATGAATTGGATGAGTCATATAAGAAATCAGTGAAACTCGATGATGATAAAGAGATTCATGTTGAAGGAAAAGGGAGAGTGGTTGTGCAGTCTAGCAGCAACAGACGGATGCTACACGATGTATACTTCATCCCTCAACTGTCCCAGAACCTACTTAGCATTGGCCAAATGATGAACAATGGGTATACCATCATGTTTGAAGGTGATAATTGCAGAATTATAGATGCAGCCACTAATCAAACGATGACAACAATCAAGAAGACACAAAACAACTTGTTCCCTATGGAGATAGCGAAAGTGAAAAATAAAGCACTTGCAATCAAGGAGATTAGTTCAAGCAACTTATGGCATTTAAGGTATGGCCATCTGAACATGAACGGCTTGTGATTGCTTAATCAAAAGAAAATGGTGATTGGGTTACCCGACATTGATAATGTCGGGATATGTGAAGGATGTGTGTTTGGAAAGCAATCAAAGCTGCCATTTCCAAAAGATCGGTCGATGCGTGCAACCAAAGCACTCGAGTTGGTGCATACTGATTTGTGCGGACCAATGGAGGTTGAGTCGATGGGAGGAAGAAAGTATTTCATGTTGTTCATTGATGATTACAGCAGGATGACTTGGGTATATTTTCTCAGCTACAAAAGTGAAGCATTTGGATTATTTAAAAAATTCAAAGCCATGACAGAAACACAAACAGGGGCTAAACTGAAAGCTCTAAGATCAGATCGTGGTGGTGAGTTTCAATCAAAAGAATTCAAGCATTTTTGTGAGAATGAAGGAGTGGTGCAGCAATTAACTACCCCATACACACCTGAGCAAAATGGTGTGGTTGAACGCAAAAACCGTACCGTGGTGGAACTAGCAAGAAGCATGCTAAAATCTAAGGGTATGCCGAATCAGTTTTGGGCTGAGGCGGTAGCAACTGCGGTATACATTCTAAACATGTCACCAACTAAGGCGGTGATGAACAAGACACCGTTTGAGGCGTGGTTTGAAAGAAAGCCTAGTGTTGGACATTTACGCGTATTTGGATGCATTGCATACACCCTCATAAGTACACAAAACCGCAAGAAGTTAGATTTTAAATCAGAAAAGTGTGTGTTTATTGGGTACTGCATACAATCTAAAGGTTACAGGTTGTATAACCCAGTGACAAAGAAAGTTATAGTTAGTAGAAACATTATGTTTGATGAGAATGCTAGCTGGAACTGGTCAATGGAGGAAGACAACACATCAGTAGTAGTAGTAGAAGAGGAAAAAGAAGAAGACAACAATGAATTACCTCAAGCTAGCCGAAGCACAAGTGGCACAGCAAATCAGATGGATGATTCTATTACACCGCAAAGGAAGGTACGGTCCTTACAAGAACTATATGAAACTACTCAAGTTATGTATGTAGCAGACACTGTCTTTTTTGAAGAAGCAGCAAAAAGAAAAGAATGGGTGCAAGCAATGAAAGAAGAGATGAGTGTAATTGAACAAAATCACACTTGGAAGTTGGTGGAATTACCTAAAGATCGCACAGCAATTGGAGTTAAATGGATTTACAAGACAAAATTGGGAGCGGATGGTAGCGTATTGAAATACAAAGCAAGGTTAGTAGCGAAAGGATATGCACAAAAGCAAGGCATAGATTACGAGGAGACATTTTCTCCAGTGGCTAGATTTGAGACAGTTCGACTACTAATAGCAATTGCAGCCCAGCTGAGACAACCTATCTATCATTTTGATGTGAAATCAGCATTCCTCAATGGTGAATTGAAAGAAGAAGTTTATGTTGAGCAGCCGGAAGGTTTTGAAGTAAAAGGAAAAGAGCAGTGGGTGTATCGTCTATTCAAGGCGCTGTATGGTTTGAAGCAGGCCCCCCGTGCATGGTACAGTAAGATTGATGCACATTTTCATAAGCTGGGTTTTGAGAGAAGCAAAGGAAAAGGAGGCTTTATAGCTGTATGTCTTTATGTTGATGATATGATTTATTTTGGCACGGATGATGCAATGGTGAAGGAGTTTAAGGAGCAGATGATGAATATGTTTGAGATGACTGACTTAGGAAAAATGCATTATTTTCTAGGTCTAGAAATTGAACAGGAGAAGGGAAAAATATTTGTATCCCAACGCAAATATGCAAAAGATTTGATAGAAAAGTTTGGGCTGAAAAATTGCAATCCTGTACATACACCGATGAATACAAATGAGAAGATGACAATGATTGACGGATCAGGAGCAGCAGATGCAACTCGGTTTAGAAGTTTGGTAGGAGGACTGATGTATTTGACACATACAAGACCAGACATCACACATGCAGTTGGGATGGTTGCAAGGTATATGCAAAACCCGACTAAAAATCATATGGGAGCAGCAAAGAGAATTCTCCGATATATTGCAGGAACAACAAGTTATGGTCTATGGTACAATGCAGTTGATGAACCTTGCTTAAAAGGCTACAGCGACAGTGATTGGGCAGGTAGTATAGATGATCGAAAGAGCACAACAGGTCAGGTGTTTTTCTACGGCAATGGTGTAATCAGTTGGAGCTCGAAGAAACAATCAACGGTTGCACTATCGACTGCGGAAGCTGAGTACAATGCAGTAACAGCAGCTGCATGTCAGGGAGTATGGTTAAGACGCTTGTTAGAGGAGTTAAATTGTGAGCAGAAAGATGCGACAATTCTCTGTTGTGATAATCAATCAACAATTGCAATTGCCACAAACCCTGTGCAACACAGTAGGACAAAGCATATAGACACCAGACTCCATTTTGTACGAGACCTGATTGAGCAAAGCGTAATTGAGCTGCAGTATGTGAAGACAGATCAGCAAGTTGCGGATATATTGACGAAGTCACTTACTCAAGATAAGTTCAGCTGGTGTCGTGACATGATGAATGTGTTAGACTTTGGATTAAGGGGGGGTGTTGAATGTAATCCAAAGTAATAAACAGTCTAAAATATGTTCAGGTAAAAATGAAAGATCATGTCGAGCTGTTAGTCCAATTGACATGTCTTTCGGGAACCAAAAATCATAAGTCAATTACGGTCTTGTTTTTTGTGCTTAAGTGTTGTTTGGAAGTTTATAAATACGGTCAGTTTCTCTGTTTTGCTGTAAGGAAAAATTGGAATGAAATAAAGAAGTAAAGGTCTCATTATTTTCTCTACCTCAGTTTAAATCCAACAATAATCATAGTATTTAAGCAATATATATCTTGTTTCATGATTCATGAGCACTTGTACATTATAACCAAAGCACTATTTAGAAAGAAAAAAGGTACCTTTTTAATAATATGCCAGACGACGCCTTCAGTGCAAGGAGGAGTCGTAAGAGATCCCAAGTATCTATAATACTTCCGACTACCCCACTTCACTTCTCTTGGATTTATCATTCCCACCTTCTCCTCGCCATCCTTAACATCCTTTAGTTCTTTTATGTATTCCTCCAGCTATAGCACAACATATTATTTAGCATATCCACATTTCAATAATTTATAAATGGTCTCTGTCAAATATCAAAGAATTGATGTACCACTAACCCGTCTTAGTAGTGGATCGGAGCGACCAATTTTGTACATGACGCCAATAACCGCAGTCTTGTTATCAGCGGTCTGATGAACCATGTGCAACTCCAAGTCGTATCTGTGCATGTCTATAACCATTAACATATTTGACATTGTTGTATATACACTTTGCTTCTTGCTTTCTTTGCTTGATAAGATTTCGAAAAATGAAGTCTGAATTGCTACAGTCATGTTGGATACTGGTTAAATTTATCGGTTCAGTTAATTTTATCATTTAAAATTGCAAAATGTAGAGAATTAAATCATCACCTCTGAGAAAATAATGGAAAAAGGGAATTATTCTCTGTGTTTCGTTGGATTAAATAATTCAGCAATCAAAATCAAAATGGTACTTTTCAGCTCAAAATTTGAATTATATGAGCTACAATACACTATTCCCATGTGATCAATAATAGTTTATGATTCAACAAATCAAGATAGTTGAACGATTCTTCTTTATGTTACTAAAGGATTGGATCTTATAAATCAGAACAGTGTTTTCCTTCATAAATTTCCATAATAAAAAACACTTAAAAATGGTGTTATGTACAAATAACAGCTGGTTTTTTGACTTTAGTAATTAGGGCTGTTTAATTTTGCCCTTAGAAGTTAAATTAGCATTATGTACACTATAAATGCATGTAAACGTAACTTTGTCAACTGACTTAATTTGTTTCAACAACAATGAACTCTAGAACCAAAATATCAAAAGGTTGAGTATTCATTATGGTTCTTCGCATGATAAAATTTTGAGCATAAAAAAAGAGAGATCTACAAATTAACAACCTTTTTCCATTGATAGAATGTTCGGTAGGGGAATGCCAATGCAATTGCTTTATCAAATACTCGGTTCCGTTCAAGAGCACACCGCCTGCATCCCCATCCCATTTGAGCTACAAAGTTACAATTACAAACACAATAAATTAGATTTGTACGTCTCATCAGAAACAAGATTGTGTTCAAGAATATTACCATAATATCATGACCTCTATTTTTCAGCACTGCATTAGCAGGTTTGTATGTTCTTCTAAGACGGCCCAAATGATGAACAATTTGAACTCTTTCATGTAATAAATCAATAGGAGATTGCATTGTCCCGTTCCCACAAACTGCCCATTCTTTATGAATTTCTCCCCAGTGTTGTGGTCCGTTTTCATCATCCGGCGAGTAACTGAACTCATGTTCATCCTCTGTATTATAACATACAAATCTTTAATGCACAAGCAATTCCAATATGTAGATCAAAATATAAATTACTGTGAGACAAGAGGATTCACTTACCGACTTCTTGAGACTTTACTATGGCAGAGATTGAGAGAATAATAGCTAGAATAAGAAAGCTGTGGAATTTCATGGTGAGAAATATTTTAGAAATATATGAATAAAAGTTGAGGGTGTTGTGTAGATTAAATAGTTTGAATGTTTGACGCGGTTTTCTTGACTTTTCCTTTTCTTAGGCACTTCGAATTTGAAGAGGAGGTATCTTGTATATTTAAGGAGAAGGTAGATTTACTAGCATTGGCAATTAAACATATGTTGGGTATGTTGAATAGTTTGATACTACTTGATATTCATTTGACGTTTCACAAATTGAAAGTTATTTGGAGTTTGAGTCTTTGGTTTATGAGCATACGTTCCTTGAATTTTTAAGCAGCTTATGCCTAGTTGCCTATCTTTTGGGTTGTTTAAAATTTATGTTAAAAACATTGCCTCACTCTTTTCCTAAACAATGTTATATGTCTAGTATACCAAAACAGAGAATAAATAATTATAAACTCGTCTCACAAGTTTATAAATCAGATTTCCACTACTCTGGAATTCTGTATTAGATTATTTGAACAATAAGTATGTTGTAATTAATTTACAACAACAACGTTATACTATTTCAAGAAATAGCACAACTAAAAATCAGAAAGAATAACTAGAAATCTAACCGTATAGCGTTTGAGGCTTGTCGTAACAATTTCCCTAAGAATTTTATTTCAAAATTCTCCCAAGATACAACAGACGTAATCTTCACGAGATTGTGATGTGTATGATCTTTTGTGTGATAGGACTGAATATGATTTTAAGAGATGAAGAGATAATTCAGTTTGAAAAAATGAGTGAGGAAAGTGATCAGGTTTCCTCCTTATTTATAGCCGAATTCCCAACGGATGCATCCGTTGAGAAAAGTCGCACCTCTTCGTAAAAAAATCGTTACTGTTCGCAACAGCCACTTTCTTTCATTTGCAACGCTCCAGAACTGTTGTTGTTTGCAACAGTCGCGTCCGTTCAGTTGCAACGCTCCAAAACCGTTGCTGTTTGCAACAGTCGCGTCCGTTCAATTGCAACACTCCAGAACCGTTGCTGTTTGCAACAGTCGCGTCCGTTCAGTTGCAACGCTCCAGAACCGTTGCTGTTTGCAACAGTCGCGTCCGTTCAGTTGCAACGCTCCAGAACCGTTGTTGTTTAAAACGTCGCGTCTCTTCATCGCATCTATTCATATTCAAACAGTAAAACTGTTCACTTTTATTTACCAAAAATATAACCGGGCATATTTTTGATGATGTGGGATATATCTCATTCACCATCTAAAAGGAATTCCAACAAACAATTTATAAAATAAATCATGTATAAATAACAAGAGACCACTCTTCATATTTTCAATTATTTTTTGATAATATGTGTTTCTCTAACATTGTTTCTGAATAGGTTGAATTGTGTGTGCTCAGTTAGCACATTTATCTCACATCATCCTGTATGAATCTTCACGTGTATGGTTGACCATACGTCAAACACGCGCAGGTAATATTTTATAAATCGACAGATGTGAGATTAATCTCAATATATACTAAAAACAAAAAGAAATTACTATCCACTTTATAGTTCAAAATTAAAAAAGATCATAAATCGGATGATTCAAATGAATATGATGTTTTTTGTGTAATATTTTAATATGAGAGTAAATAAATTCTTTTAGAAGTTTACGGGTTGTGTTATAATATATAACTTAAAACTCCATAGTATTAGGTTTGTAAATGAATACTTTCGAATACGAATAGTGCCATATCTGTATCTGTATTCATATCCTAAATCATTTTTGAACATCAGATATCTGTGTCTGCGGATACGGACGGATATTGGATATTTATCTGATATTCTTCGATCAGTTCACAACCAATAAATCTAAACAAATAAATAGTAAATTTTGATTTATTATTAATCCATTTTTGTAAATATATAAAAAATAACTAAGAAAAATAATTTTAAGCTTTAAAAATTGATTTTTATATGCATATTGATTTTTTACCAAGATAAAATAGTAAACGACGATCATTTTATGAACAAAAATCATAAAAAAAATTGACTATAGTCTTGATAAAAAAAGGACGGATAGTTATCCGATACGTATATGGCGATATCTGTATTTGTATCTGTGTTTCGTATCCGTATTCAAAGAAATGTGCACGTATCCATTCACGCCTACCTAACTGACACATGCCCTTAAATCAGTAGCTGGTAGAAGCAGTTTCTTATTTGATAACCTTTGTAGTCAGCAAGACGTACGGTATTTGATAGAACGTGGCATCAAACAATTTTTGTGATGCAACACATTGTCTACGTTCTTTGCTAACGTTTATCAGATTTGTACTATATCAGACTTCCGTAAGCGCCAACTATGTGAATGTTAATTAGAACGTGTGGAAATCAGTATAATAACATACTAAACATGTTTAGACTATGTTGATCTAGTACAAAATATCAAACATCATCAATTGAATACTGATATATTCAAGTCTGAAAATAATTTTGATTGTATGAATCTGGACTAATAGTCAAAAAAGATATGTTTGTCTCGTGATTCAAATTTGGATTAAATCAAACGGTGACATGGATAACTTACTACCTATAATCACTTGTCGGACTTCATCTACTAGTGCTTAATCTTTAGGTATGTACAGTTAATTTAAACCAGGGTGAAAAATTACAGCAGATTTGTCGCCATTAACGTATTTTCGTAATGCATTCATCTGTAAATAAAAGTACAGTATGTGCAAATTGACCTTTCTTTCAACTATTTTTCATATACTTTTCAGATGGTAGTACATAAAGACCGGCATTACACTTGTACACATGAATTAGAATATTAGATTCAAACTCATCTAAAAGCATTGCGTTTCTTTCTTTTTCAATATAAATAATGGACAGTGAATGCATGCAGGATGCATATATGAGAGGATATATTTACATTTTAGGCATCGAAAAAAAAAACTTATTTCAAATTTAGACCTTGTATATTTTATTTATATTAGATATTTCTGTACATGTGGATTTCATAAGCAAGAATGTACAAAATTTAAATTTGTATTTGTGTAAATTCAAAGTGCACAAGTATATTTATAATATAAACAAAATTTATACATGCTTATTTACGGAATGCGAATGTAAAAAAAAAGGATTAATTATGAAAAGAGACATATTTTTTACTTTGAAATAAGTTTTTTTTCAAAGGTTTAAAATGAAAATTTATCCTATAGAAGATTAATAGATTCATAAATCGTGCTATTATTTAAATTTAGATTGCTGGTTTAAATCTTCAATTTGACTGTTTCATTGTATCAAATTGCTACTATTGAGATGTATCTTTGACGCAACGGTTAGATCATCTGCCTGTGATCTGAGCGTCCAGATTTGCACTACTAGAAAGACTTCAGAAAGAGACATAGCCTAGCGACGGCTAAAAAAAGCGGCTGTTGCTAGCCGTCGCTTATCGCGTTATACAAACCTGCTACCCGAGACAAAACATTTTCGTTCTCCCTCTCCCCAAATCCACTCAGATCCGCCGCCCCTCGCCACGAGCCGCCGCCCTCCGCCACCAGGAGCCGTTGCAACCTTCCGTCGCTAACTTCAACCTCTCCAAACTTGCCGGTATCTCCTATTTTCCATTATCTTTGTTTAATTTATGTTTAAATTAAATTAGTTGATGATTTAGAGATTTGGAATTGAATGATTTAGGGGTTTGGAATTGATGAATATATGTTATTAGTTTATGATATATAGTTTATTATTTGAATTGGATATATAATGGTAAACCTAATTTAGAAAAGGGGCTTTGCATGAAAAGTCCATATTTCTGTTGTTGTTATAAGAAAAGTCCATGTAGAAATAAATATGTAAATTAGGTCCCTGTTTTTTCTAAATAAAAAAACGCAAGTTAGCTTGCGCTTTTTAAACATTAATTTTTTTTGAAAATTTCAAAATTTTTAAAATATTTCAAAATCAGAAAGCTCAAATTAGCTTGTATTTTCTTGATAGAAAGCGCAAGTTACCTTGCACTTTTCAAAATTTTCAAAATCAAAAAGCGCAAATTAGCTTGCGCTTTCCTGATAGAAAGTTCAAGTTAACTTGCGCTTTTCAAAATTTTTAAAAAATTTCAAAATTTCGATAAAAATTCCAAAATCAGAAAAGTGCAGGTCACCTTGCATTTTCTGTCAAAAAAGTGCAAAGCACCTTGCGTTTTTTATTTTTCAAAAATAGGGACCAAATTTACATATTTATTTCTATAGGGACTTTTCCTATAACAATATCAAAAATAGGGACCTGAGACTCTTATCTTGTTTAGAAAATTAGTTGATTATGTGTTTGAACATGGTGATTATTGCGTATTTGGTGATGATAATTAGTGTTGATTTAGTAGTATTAATTAGTGAATTTATTGTTTACTATGTTATTAAAAATTATGGCTAATTTAAAATCCAAAAACAGTCCATGATTATTGAATAAAATGTTTATTGATAAGTTTACGAGAATGTTTGTTATACTGTTGTAAGTGCTAACTACTTATTTAGTTCACAAAATCATTAATTAAAATTTATGTAGTTAAACAAAAGTTAAAATACGTTTTAAAATTTTAGATTTAATTAATAAATATTTAAATAGTTAAATGAATTATAAAATAGTTTTTCTAGTTAAAATAGTAACTCATAGTTCCCATTTGTGAGATAAGGCATATTTTCCGAGTTACTAATAGTTCCCATGGATTTTGATTCATAATTAAACGAATTCTATTTGGCTACATTACTAAAAAATTTTAAGATCATTATTTCACTACAGACCACTAATACTTCAATATTAATATTTTTTAATTTGTGCTTTATTTATGTGAACCCCTTAGAGAATATTTGGGATGGATTCCAACAATATTGGGAATCTGAAGCATTCAAAGTAAGTTATATTGTCACTATATTTTTACATTTAAATGTGTTGAATTATTTTACTTAATAGTGTGTATAAATTAATATGAATTATCGGTAAGAAACAAGGCTAATAGGAACAAAAACCCCGCTTTTTCTTATTGTTATTGTATGCCATGAACTTCTTATTCACTTGAATTATTTCACAGGCTCTTAATTTCCAAAGGGCATATAGGAGATCCATAGATGAGGAAGAGATTGCTCGGATGCAAACACAATTGGATGAGCTCAATGATTGGCGGAAGAGTCAGTTGGCGACGCAGATAGATGAGCGTATTGCTGCCTTCTATCAGGAGCATGGGTCGATGCCCGGGGAAGGAGGTGCAGATGCTGCTGCTGCTGATGATGATGATGCTTAGTTGGTTTGTTTTGATGGGTACGCTTTATATATACATACATACATATTATGATTGGTTTGACATTTGGTACTTTAGATGTTGTGATTGATACTTAGTGTTTTGGTGGATTTGGTATTTTGGTTGTTGGGATTGATACTTTGGCACTTGATATGTACTGGTCGTTTAATTTAGTTATGTGGTTTGGTTTGGTGGATTTTCATATTTGGTTATGTTGATTTTTTTATATGATTTTGTTAATATATGTTGGAATATGCAATATTTGATGATTTGGTTGTGTTGATATTGATTATATGGTATGATGGAATGGTATTATATGTGTGAAATGATGGAATTATATTATTTGGAATGATTGGGATTGAGGGTTGAATGTGCTGCAATGTGGCAGCAAATATATTCCAGGTTTACAATGACCAGCGACGGCCCTTTGGTCAAATATAGTGACGGCTAGCAACGGCAATATTGCAACGCTTTGCAACGGTTTGCATCAACAACCCGGGAAACCAACAACCCCAACGGTTGCTGCCACGTGGACACTTAGCCGTTACAAGCCGTTGCAAAAAGAACAACGAAGCCGTCGCTAAGGTCGTCGCTTTCTTCAGTTGCAACGAGATATTTTGCAACAGCTTTTAGCGACGGCTAGCAATGGCCGCCAATGGCTATTAGCCATCGCTAAACAGTGCTTCTTTTGTAGTGTTGAGTCCGAAAGCAGTCTGCTTACAAAGCGAGGGAAATACCGCGTACATTATTGATCTCTCCGGAACCCGCTACCGTATGGGAGCCTCCTGCACTTGGTTCCACCACCTTATTCTATCAAATAAAATTATGCCTTACAAGTTGCCATTGTGTTGTTCATGATAGGCTGTTATATGTTATGAACGAACAAGTGGCCAGAAATGCAAGATTGACAAATTAGTTTGAAGAGACTTGAGCATTGCGTTTAAGGTTAATGAACATATCACATATGCAAGCATTAGCTCTTATATTCTGATGTCGGTTAGTTTTGATTGAATTAGAAAATCTAACAGACATAATTATTTTGTACATTGATTATCATGTCATACAGATCAAATAAGGATCCATCCTCCAGAGAATAAGAATTTCTCTACTCTTTCTCACTCTCATTGTTCATTACTATATAACTATGTCCGTATGATGCAGCGCAACCCATGTTTTTCCAATGCATAAGTCGTGACTGACTTAACAGGGCGGATGGCATAAGTCATGACCAACTCAACAGGGTTCAAGGAGTGAGTCGTGACCGACTTAAGGAAGGCGAAGGCATAAGTCGTGACCGACTCAACTGGGGTGAAGGCATAAGTCGTGACCGACTTAAGGAAGGAGCTATGAGTCGTCAACGACTTAACAGGAAGGATACAGGAGGAGCAACTCGAGTGGAGAATGCACAAGTGTTAAGTCACAGAAGCCTGAAGCCGAAGATCCTTATGCCGCGTTAATCTGAACCGTTGATGCTTTAAGTCGTCCAAAGAAAGTCGCATATGCTGGTTAAGTCGAAGAACGGAGTTGTTGATAAGTCGTTACCGACTTATAGTAAGTCGTAAGTCGGCATGTCTTTAAGTCGACAATTCATAAGTCGTTCGGTACATATGTATTGAGTCGTATGAATGTTTTTAAGTCGTCTGTTCTTTAAGTCGGCATGTATGCTAAGTCGGCTGATTTGGTGAACTGTTAAGTCATAAGTCGCTGAAGGCTTGTAAGGTGTTGTAACTGTTTTGGTCTTAAGTCGCTCATGGGAAGGTCGCCAGAAACTGTTTCTTAAGTCGCTGCCTTGCTGTTAGGTTGGACAAGTGTTAAGTCGTGTTGTTTAGGTCGTTGCCGACCTAAGTGATGTATTTTCTGTTTGTATTTTCTCTTTGTTAAGTCGGAGTATGTTGAGTCGCATATTTTTAAGTCGGAAGCTATAAGTCGGAACGACTCATGTGTTGTACATTTTTGTTTTGCGTGAGTTGTAACTTCTATAAATAGGCCGGTGGTGCCATTTGTAATAGTTTAGTTGATTTGAAATAAAACTCTTGTTTTGTTAGCTTTGTGCTTTCACCCAATTGGTAGTTGAGTGTAATCTCCTATCTCCTCTTTCGGTTAATCGAGTGCGCTCGATTCAACGACTGCAGAAGCCGATTCACGGAATCTAGTGCGCTAGATCAACGTGCGAAGAATCGCAGATCTTTGAACCCGGTATCGTGCGCGATCAACGAGTTCGGGATAGCTAGAATTCGGTATCTTCGGATCAACGAATTTGGGCATTTCAGTATCTTCCAATCCACCGATTACTACATTCATCGATCTACCTTGTTTTTGATTAATCCGCTGCGTCAGTTTGGTATCAGAGCTTGTTTAGCCAATCATAGCTAAATCGAGTCTTGGAGCCAATCATCTTGAAGAAGTTTGAATCGAAGTGAAGATTTGAGGTTATTAATCACGACCGAGAGCAAGAAGGGAAGTTGTTCGACTTTGTATTGAAGTTTGAAGGACGGTTCTATCTTGTTTGGGATTTGGTTGTTCATCGTGTTCATCACAATTTGCAACACGTGTGAAGATTTCGATCCATTTCATTTTGGATCAAAGTTCGAAAGGTGTTTGAATTTTGAAGTGTTAAAGAGTTTGTAAAGTTTCAAATCATGCCGTCGAGAAGAGCTAATCGTCACCAAAACGTAGAAGCTTTGTATAGAAGAGAAGAAGCTGACGAGATGGAGCAAAGAATTAATGAGAACTTTAGTGAGAAGCATAACGAAGGGATTGGACGATTAGAGAAGATGATGTTAGAAATGAATCAAAATCGGAGAAGGGTTTCACCTGAATCTAACCATGGGGAAAGTAGAGTCTCGCCACATTCCAATCGAGACAGAAGTGTTGATGATGATCAAAGGCGTGGGAGGAACGTGAATGATCGAGAACGGAGGAATGTAGATAGAAGGGATGATGGTGGTAGACGTGATGGTAGTAGAGATGTGGGTGGACGAAATAGACAGCGATATACATCTGATTTTGAAGAGGAGTATGATGGTGGTAGTGTTCGAGGACAAGGACGAGGACAAGAAAGAAATCACTCTGAGTATGATCACAAGTGGGAGTCGGGGATGAAGACTGAAATTCCTGAATTCAAAGGTGGTATACAAGCGGAGGAGTTTCTAGATTGGGTGGCTAATGTTGAAGAGATTTTTGACTTCAAAGAAGTTCCAGAACATCGTAGAGTGAAGTTGGTTGCTACGAGGTTGAGGGGTAGAGCTTTGGCATGGTGGCAGCAAACCAAACTTACACGTGAACTGATGGGGAAGTCAAAAGTTGAGTCTTGGGAGAAGATGAAGAAATTGATGAAAGCAACGTTCTTACCTTACAATTATCAATATTTGATGTATCAACGTTTGTAGAATTTGAGGCAGGGCACAAAGAATGTTAATGATTACGCGGATGAGTTTTATCAGCTTATTGCGAGGAATGATATTATGGAAACGGAAGAACAACTGACGTCTAGATTTGTTGGAGGGTTGCGAATGCAGATTCAGGATATGGTTAACATGTTTGATCCTAGAACTGTAGCGGAAGAACACCAGAAAGCGTTAGCCTGGGAGAAACGGGGAAGACGAGGAGGTGGTATGTTTACAAATTCCAACAATCCAGTGAAGGGTGTTAGTGGGAGTTCTAATGTTTCAAAAGCTGTTGCGAAACCAGTTGTGAATGAGGTTGGAAAGATGAAAGTCAGTAATGGTTTCAAGTGTTATAATTGCCAAGAAATGGGCCACAAAAGTAGCGAATGTCCAAAGCCGAAGAAGAGAGCTGTCGCGTACCGAAGTAAGCGGTCACAACTGGTAGGCTTTTCAACCATCCCAGCCCCACCGTGGCTGACAGTGATACCCCAAACTTGCTTTTACGGCCAGCCTCTCGACTGTCACGGCCTCTGCCTAACCAACCCATCCCTCTCAGGGACATGTAGGGGTAAGAGTCTCCCGTTCGCCACCAAACTGCGAAGCGAGAATCCCCTATCATGCTGTAATATAGCAATTGCGATCCATATCCAAAGACTGAACTAACTCCAGATGATCTACTAAATCTGAATAACTGAAAAACCAAACTCTAGACTGCTCGTGTAGAAAATTTTTGAGCACCCAGAGTTTAGGAAAGAAACAATAAACTCCGGGTCAGTCATGGGACTGATGTGAGCAAACAAAACAGTTTATCTTTAAAAACAAACAACAAGAGGATTTTAAAGTCAATTCGAAATGCTTTTAGAAAATGAAACTACCATAAGGCCTCCCGCCACACACACAATGCAAACGCAGAATTGGAGGAGATTTCTCCTTATGATAGTCAAAGATGCTTACTACGCAAAATCAAATCATTGGATATTATTATTAGTGCATAGTGCAGAAAACATTTCGAAAGTAAAATATCAATCTTAGCCAGCATAGACATTTCGAACTATGCCTACTATAGCTACCATCTAAACAGTGGTGACCACCATAAGTAAATGGCAGGTTCTACAACTAATACCGTACAAGGTTCGTATTTGGAAGATGGATTTCCAACAAATGGTCAGGCTAAGGAACTTCCTATTCCACGAAAGAAACGCCTCTGGCGGGACGCTCCGAGAACCAAACTGTTCTCTGCCAAACAAGGCCGGCTACCCCTTTTCCCAAGGGATAAAAGAAACCTCAGATATGCCACCCCCGGTCCTTTGGGACCTTTAACCGAGAGCTCTCTAACCAACATCACACAGTAAATAAAGTGTGTCCACATGAGTAAGTATCTGGGCTCCATACCATGATACTACCCTTTTCCAGAAGGAATGGTCATACCCTAGGGAAGCTACCCCTGAAACCTTGCCGCACAATTCCTGTTTCGACCATTACCGGTTTGTGAGGCTCGACGAAGTCTCGTCCACAAAGCTACGCTTTTTCAAAAAGCCACGCTTTGGGTCAACAGATGATCAACCTATGATCACAAAGATAAATGATCAAACAAATGATCATATCACAAATGATCAAACACTGATCATCACACAGCAACACTCAGCATGCCACATTACCAAATTGGGATATATCGCTGATAAATTTCAACTACATAACCTCTGAGCTCGTACGTCTCAGAGAAGGGTGTTAAGCTAAGAGAATAAATTCTCCGCCACCAACAGAAATGTATTTGAAAGAAATCAGCTTTATATCTCAAATTGTAATGTCAGACATACAGTCCATACAAGTCTGTTCCGGGTTCGAACAGAACCGAAGGCACTTCTCACGAAGCCCTTGCAATTCCGGATAATTTCCAATCACGTCCGGACTTCCCATCACAAAAAGAGTGATATAAATCTCTATACCGGAGCAACTCGGTGCAGAGACATTCGACAGGTTGTCCTTTCATTTTCGAAAATATCCGGTCTTCACCACCGGTCTTCAATGCTATCCATAACGTCGTATCACTAATTCGGAATGGGTTATACGACCCAAAGGTCCTTTCCCGGCTAACCTGAATAGTGAGCGCAATATTTAAAAACATATGGATCTGGGGTTCAATTAAGTCACAACTTAATAATTTCAAACTTTCTTTCAAATGGTTTAAACCAATTACCATTTTAAATCTTTTAAACAAAAAGATTTATTTCATAAAGTTCATTCAGTTCCACAAATATTCATTTACAGATTTCAAAACAATTTCAATTGGATTAATTCATTTTAAATCTTTAAGTCAAAGATTTAACTTATAGCTTTCAAAACTGTTTCCAAAGATTCATTCATAATTTGGAAAAATATTTCAATTCAAACTTGGAATTCCTTTTAATACAAATTTGGAAATTCGTTTCTTATACGAAAACTTTTATTTGAAAACAACTGTTTTCATTTTGGAAAATCCGATTTCATTTATACAGGTTAAAATCTTTGGGTTAACTCAAATTACCAAAACAACACTTTATAAATAGTTTAAAACCCATATAAGCTTGTATATCGTTTTAAAATCATAATTGCTAGATATAAAATTCAATTTCAAATATTGAATTCCAATTGAAATCAAGTTATTCAAATTTTTAACTAATTTCATTTCCAACGCTGTTTGAATTTAAAATTCAACTTTTAAAACTATTTTTAATTAAATTCAAATATCTGTGACTTAACCGTTTTCCACGTGCAACCCATATTTGTGTGTGTATAAGTGTGGTCTAGGGGTTTTACACAATAGTGCACAGCATTAATCAACACAGATATATCAATATCGATAAGTGGTATAACTCATAACGCTTATCTTCATTTACAGATTCACAGATAAAATAAACTTATCAATCACAAAGATTCATCATTACAATTCGATGTGGGTTTCGGATAACCAACTGGAATCCGACTCCCTGTCGCATCGATATTCAAATGCCGTGTTACGGCAAAAAGGGGTTTCACATATATATATATATATATATATATATATATATATATATATAGAAACAATCACAGTTCAGCATATGGCAATCTACATCACATAGTATCATAATCACAAACAGAAAATATCAATCCTGTATACACACTTGATGATAGTCAATCATCTTCAATTTAAGGTGAAGGTAAAAAGAGTTAACCACATCACTATTTTTATTAATTTATTTAAATCAAAGGTTAATTATTCTTAATGATTAAATTAATTAAATTTTAATCAACTTTGTTAATAAATTATTTCTTAATCAATTAACTTAATTAACTACTAATTATAAATTAATCAGCTTGAATTATCTAATTAACAATTCTTAATTATCAATAAGTTAGACAATTAATTATTAATCAAATTTTAAATTAATCATTCTTAATTACCTTTTTCAAACAATTGATTAATAACAATTTCTTATCTTAATTCATATTTTAAAATCTTCCTTAATTTCTTTGAAATCAATTTATTATAATAATAAAAAGTTTTAATCGTTAATTAATTTTAACCCTTAACTCACGTTAAAATACTAATTAGCTTGTTTAATATTATAACTTAAAATTTGTTTGGGCTTAAACCCATTTTTAAAAACAATTCGAGCCTCTCTCCTACTAACTCGAGTAACAACACATTCTACCCGAGTTCAAACCCGGGCAAAACCACGACCTCGTCTGCTTCGAGCCAAATCTTCGTTTTCGCGTGTTCAAATTCGAGCTCCCACCTTCTTTCCCAAATCCACTTACCCAGATATTCACGCGATCAATGCTTCGAGTTTCCTTCCATCATTCACGATTCATCCCCATCTCCCTCTCGCGTTCGTTCTTCTTCCCCACACCATTATCAAAATGCATATACACTGATACCTATTCACGTGCACAGGCGAATTGGCCATCTCCGATCAATGTTGCGACTACCAGAGCATCATCGATGACCACCCCAATCAACTCAAGCACCCAGTTTTACAAAATCGACCATAAATCAAATTCGAACAAAATTTCGAAACTACCAGCAAATATCCTGATCAAAAACCACCCCACCGCTGACACCACCGACCAACAGCGACCACGTGAGCCTACCCAGAGCAACGTTAACAACTCGAGCTCTGATCCCCCCACTTGCGGCGAAGTTCGATTCGACGATGATGATACAGTTTCCCTAGAACAAACTCGACAGAAACCGAGCTTAAACCCTAAAATGATCTTGCTTCTTAAATTCACTCAATGGAAAAATTATAGCATATTTTTCTCGAAATCATATTCATTTATACTTGCTTCAATTCCAGTTTCAATATTTATTATTGATTCAAACACTAGAAATTGAAATAAATTCAATTTTAGTTCAACCACAACTGCTTCTGAACCACACGCCTAAAAATCGTCAAACCAGGTTTAAAAATCCTAATTTTTAGTGAAGATTTGAGTTATATGCTTGAAGTATCAAATCGTTGTATTCGAATTTTTCAAAAGTTGAAACCTTCCTGTAAACAACAATTTTTTTTTGTTTGTATGCTTCAAAACACCAGGTTGCTAAAAATGTTTCCAAATTTTAATTCAAGTACAAACAACTTGTTTTGTTTAACTTCAAAGTCCAATGATGATTAACGAAGAGATGTTGGATTTCTTACTAATTTTCTATCCTGGAAACCAAAAGGAACAGAGAGCAAAAGTACAGTCATTATATATATGTAGACAGAGTGAAAGCAACTGAAGAGAACACTCAAACCAAACTCTATTTGCATCATGAATGATACACACATATTAGACTTCAACTTAATTCTTGTAAACTGGTCATTTACTCACTTTTTTTTTTTGATATGAATTTTCTTCTTAAATTTGTTAGCCTGTTACTTGAACAGAGTATCAACAACATACACACAAGTAATACACAGGTAAATCTACATAGGTATATACTTGCAGCCAATTTTTTCAACAACAACTGGAAGCATTCATCATATATTAACCACAGATAACAGATTAAAACATAAGTTAAGTCAAATCTGCTCACAGTGAAAGGGAAAAACAGAGAGAACTTGTTGCTTTGAAAACTGCAGAGTTGATCTTGTTGAACTTGAAGGATATTTTGGGTTTGTAAATAATGATGTTTTATATATTTTTTTCTTTCTCTGGTTTTACTTGAACGAACTGGAATGAAAGTCACAAATATCATATAGGAGAACAGTTTGTATATAGGGGAAGGTATCTAGTATAGGCTATTTCTTCCAATTGTTTACTGATAAAATTTGATCCTACCTCGGCTGAGATGTGCCTGAGAGGATGTGGCATTAAATGCAAGTCCTTGTTTACAACCCATGCTGCAATGTATTCCATTTGTTTACTTTGCTTGTTGACCAAGTCTATTATTTTATAGCTGAGAAGTGATCCATCTCGGCTGAAATGATCTTCATTTGTACTGAGAAGATGGGATAATAAATGCCATGTCCTATTTATTTTACACTTATACCTTTTTGTTTATGTATGAATATCTGCAGTTTTGTTTATTTACTTACAATTCATATTTGTTTTATTTTATAAGCTTGTCCTATGCTTTGTTTACTTGTTTTGTTTTTATACTTGCATGTTTATATTTTGTCTTGCCTACACATTTGAAAAAAAGTGTTTATATTTTTACTTTGTTTTGTTTTAGTTATATTCTTATACTTTATTTCCTTATTATTGTTCTCATACTTATGTTAATACTTATGTTACTTATTATTATTTCAACCCATTTGTAACCATTTCTATTTATATATAGATCAAATTTGTAAAGATATTACCTTAGTAACATTGTTTAAAAATAACTCCTTATCGCATAAAAATGATTTATAAAAGAAACCATTTCTATGTTAATAAATAACACATTTTATACATTTAAAAATAATCATATTATTCTTTCCAAAGTACAATTCTTTTAAATACATTTTTAAATTCCAATCAAAGTTTATTTATAGTTCAATTCAATTGAACACATTTATTTTGAGTTTCAATCCAAATTCAAAAGCAATAAGTATACATTTATTATTAAATTTGAAAAATTCAAACAAATACATAATTTAATCCAAAAATTAAATTAAATTAAAATTTTAAATTCGTCATTAAACTGGGATCGTTACAGACTTCCCTCCTTAAAAAGAATTTCGTCCTCGAAATTCGCCAGAGAGAGATAACAAAGATAGATGAATGGTAGAGAAATATCTTTCTAAATCAAACCGAATATCAATTCTGCAATCAGAATATCAACAATAGGTGTGAGAACAACTCAATCAATTTCGAAACAATTGGGTTATCTGATCTACGAAGTATACAGGGTATTGGTTAGTTCGGAGGGATAACCAATTATTCGTAGAATATATCGAAACCCAATGAAATAGACATAAATAGATTCGATTATGATCTCAGCTTCAAGATTTTACTCATTTACGATTTACTGCAAATAAAACTAAGGATAGTTCTTGTGTCGAACAAAATTGAACAATTCAATCGTAAACGAGATAGGTTACCTCATAATTTCCTCAATCATCTTTTTAAGGTGGAAGAATCATCTCTGATTGCATACACTTTTGCTACTTGGGCTTGATTCAATGCTGGGCACTCTCCGATCACATGTCCCGGTTTGCGACATTTATAGCATTTCCTAGATTCCTGATCTGGCCTCATAAATGGCTCTCTCAATCCTGGCTTCCAATCATTCTTACATTTATCCGAGTAGTGGCCTTTCTCCAAACAATTAAGACAAGTAACATCCTTCTTTTTCTTCTGTATATCCTTCTTTCTTTTATCTTTCCTCGATTTCTTTCCGCCAAACTTCCTTTTTCTCCAATTCAAATTACTTGTATCTCCATTCTCCTCCGGATCTTTTTGCTTTTCTAGAGTATCGTATCGATAGCCCATATCAATTAATTCAGAAAAAGATTCCTTGACGTGAGTAGTCATCCGTTCCTGAAACTCCTTGTTCATCCCTCGAATAAACTTTTCATTCTTCTTTAACGGGGTATTCACCAATTCTGGACCAAATCGAGATAATCCAATAAATTTGTTCAAGTACTCCTCAAATGATAAGCTTCCTTGCTTCAAATCTATAAACTCCTGGTACACTCTAGAGATACCAGCAGATGGCATATATCGCTGCTCAAACACTTCCTTGAAATGGCTCCAAGTAAATTCATCTGCCGACTCATCCACGGTAACTGTTTCCCACCAAATTAAAGCCTCTTCCTGGAGTTGCCAAGATGCTATCAATCGCATCTGATCATCTTCTAATTTCAGTCCTTTGAAAATTCTTTCACACGATCGAATCCAAGCTTGCGCTTCGATAATAGTTTCTTTGCCAGTGAATGGTTTTCCACCAAGTCTAGAAAAACTTCGATGTAGATCAGCCAAATCTGGTTGAGATTGAATAGGAATATCTGTTGTTGTGGGGTTTTGACCAGTTGAAGTGGTGCTTCCCTGTCTCCTATTTCGTCCTCTTCTTCCACTCATTCTTACTATCTGTATATAGTAAGAAATCCGATTTAGGCATTCGAACGAAATATCTTAGAGAATAATAACAGATAAAGATAATAGATTTAGAAATTTGGATTTTTGGTTCCACTGGTTGAACTCATTCTAGGGTATACTTCACCCTATCTCTAATGAGCTATCTAATGTGTTACACTCCGTAGCTAAAGTTCTTACTCAACCTTCAGCTCTGATACCAATTTGTCACGTACCGAAGTAAGCGGTCACAACTGGTAGGCTTTTCAACCATCCCAGCCCCACCGTGGCTGACAGTGATACCCCAAACTTGCTTTTACGGCCAGCCTCTCGACTGTCACGGCCTCTGCCTAACCAACCCATCCCTCTCAGGGACATGTAGGGGTAAGAGTCTCCCGTTCGCCACCAAACTGCGAAGCGAGAATCCCCTATCATGCTGTAATATAGCAATTGCGATCCATATCCAAAGACTGAACTAACTCCAGATGATCTACTAAATCTGAATAACTGAAAAACCAAACTCTAGACTGCTCGTGTAGAAAATTTTTGAGCACACAGAGTTTAGGAAAGAAACAATAAACTCCGGGTCAGTCATGGGACTGATGTGAGCAAACAAAACAGTTTATCTTTAAAAACAAACAACAAGAGGATTTTAAAGTCAATTCGAAATGCTTTTAGAAAATGAAACTACCATAAGGCCTCCCGCCACACACACAATGCAAACGCAGAATTGGAGGAGATTTCTCCTTATGATAGTCAAAGACGCTTACTACGCAAAATCAAATCATTGGATATTATTATTAGTGCATAGTGCAGAAAACATTTCGAAAGTAAAATATCAATCTTAGCCAGCATAGACATTTCGAACTATGCCTACTATAGCTACCATCTAAACAGTGGTGACCACCATAAGTAAATGGCAGGTTCTACAACTAATACCGTACAAGGTTCGTATTTGGAAGATGGATTTCCAACAAATGGTCAGGCTAAGGAACTTCCTATTCCACGAAAGAAACGCCTCTGGCGGGACGCTCCGAGAACCAAACTGTTCTCTGCCAAACAAGGCCGGCTACCCCTTTTCCCAAGGGATAAAAGAAACCTCAGATATGCCACCCCCGGTCCTTTGGGACCTTTAACCGAGAGCTCTCTAACCAACATCACACAGTAAATAAAGTGTGTCCACATGAGTAAGTATCTGGGCTCCATACCATGATACTACCCTTTTCCAGAAGGAATGGTCATACCCTAGGGAAGCTACCCCTGAAACCTTGCCGCACAATTCCTGTTTCGACCATTATCGGTTTGTGAGGCTCGACGAAGTCTCGTCCACAAAGCTACGCTTTTTCAAAAAGCCACGCTTTGGGTCAACAGATGATCAACCTATGATCACAAAGATAAATGATCAAACAAATGATCATATCACAAATGATCAAACACTGATCATCACACAGCAACACTCAGCATGCCACATTACCAAATTGGGATATATCGCTGATAAATTTCAACTACATAACCTCTGAGCTTGTACGTCTCAGAGAAGGGTGTTAAGCTAAGAGAATAAATTCTCCGACACCAACAGAAATGTATTTGAAAGAAATCAGCTTTATATCTCAAATTGTAATGTCAGACATACAGTCCATACAAGTCTGTTCCGGGTTCGAACAGAACCGAAGGCACTTCTCACGAAGCCCTTGCAATTCCGGATAATTTCCAATCACGTCCGGACTTCCCATCACAAAAAGAGTGATATAAATCTCTATACCGGAGCAACTCGGTGCAGAGACATTCGACAGGTTGTCCTTTCATTTTCGAAAATATCCGGTCTTCACCACCGGTCTTCAATGCTATCCATAACGTCGTATCACTAATTCAGAATGGGTTATACGACCCAAAGGTCCTTTCCCGGCTAACCTGAATAGTGAGCGCAATATTTAAAAACATATGGATCTGGGGTTCAATTAAGTCACAACTTAATAATTTCAAACTTTCTTTCAAATGGTTTAAACCAATTACCATTTTAAATCTTTTAAACAAAAAGATTTATTTCATAAAGTTCATTCAGTTCCACAAATATTCATTTACAGATTTCAAAACAATTTCAATTGGATTAATTCATTTTAAATCTTTAAGTCAAAGATTTAACTTATAGCTTTCAAAACTGTTTCCAAAGATTCATTCATAATTTGGAAAAATATTTCAATTCAAACTTGGAATTCCTTTTAATACAAATTTGGAAATTCGTTTCTTATACGAAAACTTTTATTTGAAAACAACTGTTTTCATTTTGGAAAATCCGATTTCATTTATACAGGTTAAAATCTTTGGGTTAACTCAAATTCCCAAAACAACCCTTTATAAATAGTTTAAAACCCATATAAGCTTGTATATCGTTTTAAAATCATAATTGCTAGATATAAAATTCAATTTCAAATATTGAATTCCAATTGAAATCAAGTTATTCAAATTTTTAACTAATTTCATTTCCAACGCTGTTTGAATTTAAAATTCAACTTTTAAAACTATTTTGAATTAAATTCAAATATCTGTGACTTAACCGTTTTCCACGTGCAACCCATATTTGTGTGTGTATAAGTGTGGTCTAGGGGTTTTACACAATAGTGCACAACATTAATCAACACAGATATATCAATATCGATAAGCGGTATAACTCATAACGCTTATCTTCATTTACAGATTCACAGATAAAATAAACTTATCAATCACAAAGATTCATCATTACAATTCGATGTGGGTTTCGGATAACCAACTGGAATCCGACTCCTTGTCGCATCGATATTCAAATGCCGTGTTACGGCAAAAAGGGGTTTCACATATATATATATATATATATATATATATATATATATAGAAACAATCACAGTTCAGCATATGGCAATCTACATCACATAGTATCATAATCACAAACAGAAAATATCAATCCTGTATACACACTTGATGATAGTCAATCATCTTCAATTTAAGGTGAAGGTAAAAAGAGTTAACCACATCACTATTTTTATTAATTTATTTAAATCAAAGGTTAATTATTCTTAATGATTAAATTAATTAAATTTTAATCAACTTTGTTAATAAATTATTTCTTAATCAATTAACTTAATTAACTACTAATTATAAATTAATCAGCTTGAATTATCTAATTAACAATTCTTAATTATCAATAAGTTAGAAAATTAATTATTAATCAAATTTTAAATTAATCATTCTTAATTACCTTTTTCAAACAATTGATTAATAACAATTTCTTATCTTAATTCATATTTTAAAATCTTCCTTAATTTCTTTGAAATCAATTTATTATAATAATAAAAAGTTTTAATCGTTAATTAATTTTAACCCTTAACTCACGTTAAAATACTAATTAGCTTGTTTAATATTATAACTTAAAATTTGTTTGGGCTTAAACCCATTTTTAAAAACAATTCGAGCCTCTCTCCTACTAACTCGAGTAACAACACATTCTACCCGAGTTCAAACCCGGGCAAAACCACGACCTCGTCTGCTTCGAGCCAAATCTTCGTTTTCGCGTGTTCAAATTCGAGCTCCCACCTTCTTTCCCAAATCCACTTACCCAGATATTCACGCGATCAATGCTTCGAGTTTCCTTCCATCATTCACGATTCATCCCCATCTCCCTCTCGCGTTCGTTCTTCTTCCCCACACCATTATCAAAATGCATATACACTGATACATATTCACGTGCACAGGCGAATTGGCCATCTCCGATCAATGTTGCGACTACCAGAGCATCATCGATGACCACCCCAATCAACTCAAGCACCCAGTTTTACAAAATCGACCATAAATCAAATTCGAACAAAATTTCGAAACTACCAGCAAATATCCTGATCAAAAACCACCCCACCGCTGACACCACCGACCAACAGCGACCACGTAAGCCTACCCAGAGCAACGTTAACAACTCGAGCTCTGATCCCCCCACTTGCGGCGAAGTTCGATTCGACGATGATGATACAGTTTCCCTAGAACAAACTCGACAGAAACCGAGCTTAAACCCTAAAATGATCTTGCTTCTTAAATTCACTCAATGGAAAAATTATTGCATATTTTTCTCGAAATCATATTCATTTATACTTGCTTCAATTCCAGTTTCAATATTTATTATTGATTCAAACACTAGAAATTGAAATAAATTCAATTTTAGTTCAACCACAACTGCTTCTGAACCACACGCCTAAAAATCGTCAAACCAGGTTTAAAAATCCTAATTTTTAGTGAAGATTTGAGTTATATGCTTGAAGTATCAAATCGTTGTATTCGAATTTTTCAAAAGTTGAAACCTTCCTGTAAACAACAATTTTTTTTTGTTTGTATGCTTCAAAACACCAGGTTGCTAAAAATGTTTCCAAATTTTAATTCAAGTACAAACAACTTGTTTTGTTTAACTTCAAAGTCCAATGATGATTAACGAAGAGATGTTGGATTTCTTACTAATTTTCTATCCTGGAAACCAAAAAGAACAGAGAGCAAAAGTACAGTCATTATATATATGTAGACAGAGTGAAAGCAACTGAAGAGAACACTCAAACCAAACTCTATTTGCATCATGAATGATACACACATATTAGACTTCAACTTAATTCTTGTAAACTGGTCATTTACTCACATTTTTTTTTATATGAATTTTCTTCTTAAATTTGTTAGCCTGTTACTTGAACAGAGTATCAACAACATACACACAAGTAATACACAGGTAAATCTACATAGGTATATACTTGCAGCCAATTTTTTCAACAACAACTGGAAGCATTCATCATATATTAACCACAGATAACAGATTAAAACATAAGTTAAGTCAAATCTGCTCACAGTGAAAGGGAAAAACAGAGAGAACTTGTTGCTTTGAAAACTGCAGAGTTGATCTTGTTGAACTTGAAGGATATTTTGGGTTTGTAAATAATGATGTTTTATATATATTTTTTCTTTCTCTGGTTTTACTTGAACGAACTGGAATGAAAGTCACAAATATCATATAGGAGAACAGTTTGTATATAGGGGAAGGTATTTAGTATAGGCTATTTCTTCCAATTGTTTACTGATAAAATTTGATCCTACCTCGGCTGAGATGTGCCTGAGAGGATGTGGCATTAAATGCAAGTCCTTGTTTACAACCCATGCTGCAATGTATTCCATTTGTTTACTTTACTTGTTGACCAAGTCTATTATTTTATAGCTGAGAAGTGATCCATCTCGGCTGAAATGATCTTCATTTGTACTGAGAAGATGGGATAATAAATGCCATGTCCTATTTATTTTACACTTATACCTTTTTGTTTATGTATGAATATCTGCAGTTTTGTTTATTTACTTACAATTCATATTTGTTTTATTTTATAAGCTTGTCCTATGCTTTGTTTACTTGTTTTGTTTTTATACTTGCATGTTTATATTTTGTCTTGCCTACACATTTGAAAAAAAGTGTTTATATTTTTACTTTGTTTTGTTTTAGTTATATTCTTATACTTTATTTCCTTATTATTGTTCTCATACTTATGTTAATACTTATGTTACTTATTATTATTTCAACCCATTTGTAACCATTTCTATTTATATATAGATCAAATTTGTAAAGATATTACCTTAGTAACATTGTTTAAAAATAACTCCTTATCGCATAAAAATGATTTATAAAAGAAACCATTTCTATGTTAATAAATAACACATTTTATACATTTAAAAATAATCATATTATTCTTTCCAAAGTACAATTCTTTTAAATACATTTTTAAATTCCAATCAAAGTTTATTTATAGTTCAATTCAATTGAACACATTTATTTTGAGTTTCAATCCAAATTCAAAAGCAATAAGTATACATTTATTATTAAATTTGAAAAATTCAAACAAATACATAATTTAATCCAAAAATTAAATTAAATTAAAATTTTAAATTCGTCATTAAACTGGGATCGTTACAAGAGCTATGATAGCGGAGGTTGAGGATGAGGATGAAGAAGCTGAATGTTTCAATTCACCACCTGATGAGGAGGAAGAAGAAGTGTCGGGAGACGAAGGTTATAATCTAATGATGAAGAGGTCCTGTTTAACACCAAAGCAAGTGGAGGATTGTAGTTGGTTAAGGAGTAATATTTTTCAGTCAACATGTACCATTCTGGGGAAGGTTTGCAAATTTGTTATTGATGCTGGAAGCTGTGATAATATAATTTCTTCAGAAGCTGTGAGGAAGTTGGCGTTGAAGACTGAGAAACATCCGAAACCGTACAAGCTAGCTTGGTTGAGGAAAGGCGGGGAAGTGAAAGTTGGACGAAGGGCTTGTGTGAAGTTTTCAATTGGAAAGAAATACAAGGATGAAATCTAGTGCGATGTGGTAGATATGGATGTCTGTCATTTGTTGCTGGGGAGACCGTGGCAGTATGATAGGGCGGTGCAACATGATGAGCGTACCAACAGTTACAGTTTCATGTTTGAAGGCACAAAGATTACTCTAGTTCCAAAGAAGCGACAACAGGAGGAAAACAAGTTGGAGGAGATTGAAGAGCTTAAAACTTTGTTATCTTTGAAGGAGTTTGTGAAGGAAGTAGAGGAGGAGCCTGAAGTGTTTTTGTTGATTGGGCGAGAGAGCAGTGAAGAGATTGAAATTCCGGAAGAAGCGAAGCCAGTTTTGAAAGAATTTGACGATGTATTTCCAGAGGAGTTACCAACGGAGTTGCCACCGTTGAGGGATATACAATATCAGATAGATCTTGTTCCAGGTGCTGTGTTGCCACACAGACCACATTATCGAATGAGTCCAAAGGAACATGAAGAATTGAGGAGGCAAGTGGAAGAATTGCTTGAACAGGGGCATGTGCAGGAGAGTTTAAGTCCTTGTGTTGTACCAGCTTTATTGGTACCCAAAAAGGATGGAACATGGAGGATGTGCACAGATAGTAGAGCATTGAATAAGATCACAATCAGATACAGATTTCTGATGCCAAGGCTTGATGATTTATTGGATCAAATCAGTGGGTCCGTAATATTTTCAAAGATTGACTTGAAGAGCGGTTATCATCAGATTCGCATTAGACCAGGGGACGAATGGAAGACAGCGTTCAAGACGAGGGAAGGATTGTATGAATGGCTGGTAATTCCGTTTGGTCTATCAAATGCACCAAGTACATTCATGAGGGTGATGAACCAAATTTTCAGGCCATACATTGGGAAATTTGTGGTGGTTTACTTTGATGATATTCTAATCTACAGTGCTAGTACAGAAGAGCATGTTCAGCATTTGAAGAAAGTGTTAATTATTCTTCGTGAAGAACAATTCTATGCTGCTACAAAGAAGTGTGTTTTTATGGCGAGGAGTGTTTTATTTCTGGGGTATGTTGTGTCGGAAGAAGGAATACAGGTTGACCAAAGTAAAGTCGAAGTTATCAGAGATTGGCCGCAACCCAAGACGATAACGGAAGTTCGTAGTTTTCACGGGTTGGCTTCATTTTATCGAAGGTTTATTCCACACTTTAGTAGTGTGATGGCGCCTGTGACTGATTGTATGAAGGGTAAACAGTTTGCATGGACGGAGGAAGCCGGGGTTGCTTTTGATCGAATCAAAGGACTCTTGACGTCTGCACCAATTCTAATATTACCAGATTTTCAGCTAGTGTTTAGACTGCATACTGATGCATCCAAGGTTGGGATTGGAGGAGTGTTGAGTTAGAGGGGACGTCCAATTGCATACTTTAGCGAGAAGTTATCAGGAGCAAAGATGAGATACAGTACATATGATGTGGAATTTTATGCTGTTGTGCAATCTATTAAACACTGGAGACACTATCTATTTCAGAAAGAGTTTGTTCTTTACACTGATCATGAGGCATTAAAGCATTTACAAGGGCAAGACAAGATTTCAGCGAGACATGCATCATGGATCGCATATCTGCAACAGTTTACATTTGTTGTGAAACACAAATCGGGAGTGACGAATCGTGTTGCGGATGCTTTGAGTAGAAGGAATCATTTGTTAACAACAATGAAGATTGAAGTAACGGGATTCGATGTGTTACCAGAGTTATTTGACGAAGATCCTTACTTTGCAAAGCTTGTTGATAAAGTCAAGAATGGGGAGACGGATGAGTTTTTGATGGTAGATGGTTTTCTGTTCAAAGGAAATCGATTATGCATACCTGATTGTAGTTTGAGAATGAAGATTGTAAAAGAGCTACATGAAGAAGGACATGTTGGAAGAGACCGTACATTACAGTTGATTTCACAATCTTACTTTTGGCCATCAATGAGGAAAGAAGTGGAAAGGTTTGTGGAACGATGTCATATCTGTCAGGTTTCGAAAGGAACTGCGACTAATGCTGGATTATATATGCCGTTACCTGTACCAACTAAACCATGGGTTGATGTGAGTATGGACTTTGTGTTGGGGTTGCCGAGAACACAGCGTGGTAATGATTCCATTTATGTGGTGGTTGACCGATTTTCGAAAATGACACATTTTATTGCTTGTAAGAAGACGGCGGATGCTGTTCATGTTGCTCAGTTGTTTTTCAAAGAGATATATCGACTTCATGGATTGCCAGAATCGATTGTGTCGGATAGGGATACTCGTTTTCTAAGTCATTTTTGGCTAAGTTTGTGGAAGATGGTGGGAACGAAGTTGAACTTTAGCAGCGCTTATCATCCGCAAACGGATGGACAGACCGAGGTTGTGAACAGATCATTGGGAAATTTGCTGAGATGTCTTGTGCAAGACAATCTGAAGAGTTGGGATGTGAAGTTATGTCAAGCAGAGTTTGCTCATAATCATGCTGTGAACCGTAGTACGGGTTTCAGTCCATTTCAGATAGTATATTCAAGCTTACCGAAGGGACCGTTGGATTTAACGGTCATACCACAACCAAAGAAGACAGTCAAGCGAGCTGCTGATTTTGTTGAAGGATTGACAGAGTGTCATAGGATCGTTCAAGAATGATTGGAAAGGGCAAATGAGAAATACAAACGATCTGCAGACTTGAAGCGAAGAAATGTTGAGTTTAATGAAGGAGATATGGTATATGCTGTGTTAACAAAGGACCGTTTTCCAATAGGCGCTTATAACAAATTGAAAGCCAGAAAAATTGGTCCTGTAGAAATCGTGAAACGGATTAATGAAAATGCTTATAAATTGAAGCTGCCAGAGGGTGTGTACACGTCGGATGTATTCAATGTTAAGCATCTCGTACCTTATCATGGGGATGAGTGTATTGCGGGGGAGGAAAGTGCAAATTCGAGGACGAATCTCTCTCAACCAGGGGAGGATGATGCAGCGCAACCCATGTTTTTCCAATGCATAAGTCGTGACCGACTTAACAGGGCGGATGGCATAAGTCGTGACCAACTTAACAGGGTTCAAGGAGTGAGTCGTGACCGACTTAAGGAAGGTGAAGGCATAAGTCGTGACCGACTCAACTGGGGTGAAGGCATAAGTCGTGACCGACTTAAGGAAGGAGCTATGAGTCGTCAACGACTTAACAGGAAGGATACAGGAGGAGCAACTCGAGTGGAGAATGCACAAGTGTTAAGTCACAGAAGCCTGAAGCCGAAGATCCTTATGCCGCGTTAATCTGAACCGTTGATGCTTTAAGTCGTCCAAAGAAAGTCGCATATGCTGGTTAAGTCGAAGAACAAAGTTGCTGATAAGTCGTTACCGACTTATAGTAAGTCGTAAGTCGGCATGTCTTTAAGTCAACAATTCATAAGTCGTTCGGTACATATGTATTGAGTCGTATGAATGTTTTTAAGTCGTCTGTTCTTTAAGTCGGCATGTATGCTAAGTCGGCTGATTTGGTGAACTGTTACGTCGTAAGTCGCTGAAGGCTTGTAAGGTGTTGTAACTGTTTTGGTCTTAAGTCGCTCATGGGAAGGTCGCCAGAAATTGTTTCTTAAGTCGCTGCCTTGCTGTTAGGTTGGACAAGTGTTAAGTCATGTTGTTTAGGTCGTTGTCGACCTAAGTGATGTATTTTCTGTTTGTATTTTCTCTTTGTTAAGTCGGAGTATGTTGAGTCGCATATTTTTAAGTCGGAAGCTATAAGTCGGAATGACTCATGTGTTGTACATTTTTGTTTTGCGTGAGTTGTAACTTCTATAAATAGGCCGGTGGTGCCATTTGTAATAGTTTAGTTGATTTGAAATAAAACTCTTGTTTTGTTAGCTTTGTGCTTTCACCCAATTGGTAGTTGAGTGTAATCTCCTATCTCCTCTTTCGGTTAATCGAGTGCGCTCGATTCAACGACTGTAGAAGCCGATTCACGGAATCTAGTGCGCTAGATCAACGTGCGAAGAATCGCAGATCTTTGAACCCGGTATCGTGCGCGATCAACGAGTTCGGGATAGCTAGAATTCGGTATCTTCGGATCAACGAATTTGGGCATTTCAGTATCTTCCAATCCACCGATTACTACATTCATCGATCTACCTTGTTTTTGATTAATCCCCTGCGTCACCGTATGTGGTCTCCAGTTATTTATTTTTGTTGTACTATCTATTAATCAAATATTCCGTTTTCTACATATCCATGATCTGGGGAAGCTTAAATTACGTTCAATTCTATGAAGCGTAAGAACTAATATAGCATCTTGTGTACATTTATGATATTCGTGAAAGGAAGCATCAGTGCAATATTATTAAAACCCTCAAAGAGGACGATGTTAACTTAACTGTACAATGTAACTGGTGAAGTTTAGGAGTTAGGTGAGTCCCATTCTCAAACTTTGTCAGCTATATCCCAATGAAGTCATTGTCACCCTTCTTTGGACCGTTTCCTAATCCACCGCTTCTATCCATTTAAACTCCTAACCCCACCCACCTACCCCTGCATAGAACAGAACACTTCTTCAACCTGCAATCCGCGTGTAGAAAATATTTGATTTCCACCTTAATCGGCTTTTAGAGCATCTTCAACCCTTGTGAATTTCTCATGTGAAGTTAATGCCACATAGACAATTGACATAATTCTTTAAATTTTGGTCTCCAATGGTAATTTAAAATGATTGTGAAACATGACATGGCAAGATTTATGTTAGACATTGTGAAGTAGAATGTCTAGTAGTAGACATTCCACTTCACAATGTCAAGTAATAACCACCACTACTATCATGCCACATAACCAAAGTTAAACAAATTTAGTTATTTGTAATGTATTTGCATTGGAGTAAGTAAACATAATTTTTGTCATTTAACATAATTTTTATTTTACATGTATTTGACAAATGTGATATAACCAATTCCATGTCATCATTTTAGAACATTACAAGATGAATGGGTTGGAGATGCTCTTATAAAACCAGCAAAGCTTAACCAGCTTTATAAAAGCTGACTAACTTGATAACCCCCAAAATTACGAACAACCTCTGAAACAAAGCAAACCCAACCCACTAGGGAGTGGGGCGTTAGAAATGCTCTTACAATGTTAACCGTACAATGTTATTGGTGAAGTTTAGAAGGTATGACAATTTAAACCTAAATCGTGATATGTAATGAGTTAATCTCAAAACATGTCAGCCATATCCCATTCACTACAAGAAAGATTGATTGTACCGATAGAAGGGGGCGACGGGCCATCGATGGTTCATCGCGCACATGTGTCAACAGCTAGCATCGGCTAGCTATTTTATTATTTCTCCCATTGAGTAATTAATTAATTTAATTTCCATTATGTTTTTAAAAAATGTTTAAAAACACTAATTTAATCCCTAAAATATAAACAATATTTTACCATAACCATTCAACATAACGATTGTTCTGATCAGTTAAATTAGTATTTTCGATGACATGTTTTTGCGTTTTTCGAATATTTAACGTTACTGAAAATCTACTCCCACGACCAATCAATGCAACTTTTATTCGGTCCATTAAACAACTTTGATAGAGTTGATTTAGTGCAACATTTTTATGGATTAAAATATTTTTTAAACCGTTGGGTAATTAATTTTGAATTTTTAACTGTATTTAGCATGACAAAATTATATAAAATAAAATAATCGGTAAAAAATTAAATTTATTGGATCTTATATCGTTCTAAAGTATAGTTGACCTATTTCCAAAAGATAATGAAAAATAAACAACTTTAGGCTATCGATCTTGAATTTTAAATTTGTAGCCGTTCATCGATATTCGGACTAAAAACCCTTTGTTCGAAGGTCAGATGACCTTGGAACGAGACTAAATTCGAATCACCGATGCCTGGTAAAGTATTAATCCAATCCATATGGTTGGATTCGTAAACAAATGACGGAAAAAAAGATTATATAACTGCTAAGCAACTCTTGGTGAAATGAACTGTTTCGAGATTATCTTTTTTTCGGTTGTTTGTTTACGAATCCTACCGTACGGTTTGGATTAGCACGTTATATTACCAAGTATTGGTGGTTCGAATTTGGTTTCGTTCCAAGATCGTTTGGCCTTCGAACGAAAGGTTTTTAGTCCGAATATCGACGAACGGCTAAAAATTTAAATTCAGGATCGACAGCTTTGTTTGTTTTTTCATCATCTTCTGAAAATAGGTCAACTATATTTTAGATCGACATAAGACCAATAAATTTAATTTTTTTCCGATTATTTTGTTTTATATAATTTTATTGTAACGACCCAGTATTTTGGACCATTCAAGTCGACAATAAATCAATGCAGACACACATGTCGGACTTGAATAATTCAAAACAATGGATTGTAAATAAAATTTGGCAAAACTCAGCATATACAGTAAATAGAATAATTACAGATCACAGACACAGAGTAATATAACAATACTGCAGCGGAAACAAAGGATAGTAGTTCATGAAGCTACTATATATATATATATCAGAGTTAAACAAAATACAACAAAGGTCTCGAATACAATAGATGTCTCAATACAATAATCAAATACCAGATCTGAATACATCACTGGAATCAACGGAATAACTGAAAGCAGGATCGATAGATAGCTGGATCTCCAAGCGAAGCTCCAACTCCAAAGGTGAGTCTCAAATGCTGTATCACTCAGTCTGACCCGAGCGTAAAGCAAAACACAAAACACTCGAGTCAAGATTAACATTCTTATATTAATAAATCCAACTCAAGTGAAATATCAACTGAAATGCAAGTAACTTAAAGGATGTTTGGGATAACCATCCTCTAAGGATCCGTTAAACTATTTACTATGTAGTAATATTCGCTATTATAATAGTGTCTAAATAAGTAAAGTATAATCATATCGAAAAATAGCATTAAGGGAATGGAGAACCTTAACGCGGTCGGATCTTAAAATCATAATCGTAGTAAAGCTCGATATGGTAGGTGACACGGCACAACTAGGCAATGCCAGGGTAGATATACCAATTACGCACACGGACTGATGGATACGCATAGCAACCACTACCGTTCCACCTCGAACAACATTCCCAAATCGGAGGATGGCCATCTAGTCAAATCACAAGTAAGAGTATAATATCGAAGAAATGCGTCCGAGAAGAGGTGCTACCTCACTGGTCCGAGATCGCTCCTGGTTTAGCCACCTTATGCCAACTCACGGGAGTTGGGTCCACGTAACATACCTTAAGAACGCCGCCACCATCCTACTTCATTCTGGAATCTCCACCGCGTACACGGTTGTCAAAGTGGTTTTCGGTATCGACAGAGAGTATGTCCATATCCGATCCCGGTCTCTTTGCCAACCAATCGTTATTATAACACCGTGGTCATTTCAAAATAGTTTATACTTCAAAACCAAAATATCATTATCATTTCAAAACCCAATTTAATACGATATCATTTCATTTCAAATATATCCATTTTCAAAATCATATTACTTTCCAAAGTTATAATGCTTTCGAAATCATAGTCTGGAAATCACAGTATTTTGGAAATCATAGCACTTTCCTTTTAAACAGTTTAGATATTAAAATTTCGTTATAAAAATAAATTAGTTTCCTCAAATTTCATAAATCGATTCAAATTAACTTGAATTCCAAAAATTTAATTTAATCAAATCCTAAATCATCTGTTTCAACTCGATTCAGCTTCTAAATAAACCATTTCAAATTATCAATTTCAAATACGTATCTAAACCATAAAATAAGCCATTTCAAATTTGAATATATTTCAAAACTTTAAATATTCATCATTTCAAAACTAAATTCGATAAATTTATATACATATCAGATTCACTTTACAATTATTTAGTTTGAAATATTAACTTAACATTTCCATGACATTTGAATACAATTTAAATTTACAATTTTAAATAAACAAAAGATCTCATTTAAATATTTATACGTTTGAAATATCCATTTAAGTCACCTTTTCAAATTTCAAGTTGTAAATCACTTCTTTAAATTTCAAATTCAATACATTTCAAATCAAACTTATTCAAGTATAATTCTTAAATAAATACAAATTCCAATCAATTTCAAATCATTATAAATTCTATATTTGGAAATATAGATATTACATAAATACTTAAACATATTATTTATCAACTTTATTAAATAAACTTTAATAAATCTTTAAAATCAATATTAATCAAAACCATATATTTCTTTTTCAAAACCATAGATATCATTTTCAAAACGTTTATATATAGACCAACGGTGCCTGTATATAATTTTCTATCCTATGGTCAAGTGATACGTATATTTATCATTTCAATCCGCAATTTAAAACATATTCGGGTATATATCTTTTCAACCCGAAATCCCAAATTCAATTCAATTGAAAATCGCTTGGGTTTATCATTTCAACCCATAACGATTTCCTCCTATTCTACAGATCGTTCGGGTATGTATCATTTCAACCCATAGTGATTCTATACTAACAGGGAACTTGCAGAGTGCTAACAGATATGACAATAATATAACAACAGTAACAGGCATATATCAAAAATATAAATAACAGATAATGGTGTCAGATGTCACAGGTGAACAGATACAGATAATGACATATATAACAATGTAAATAACTAACATCAGCATATTTCAATTTATATTTCAATTGAAATCAAATTTAATAAATATAAGAATATTAATCGTGAGTGATTGCTCACCTTTCGAGGTTAGAGATAAACGAAAATGAGATGAGTTACGAATCCAAGCACGAGGTCCAAATCAAATCAAGATTGGCATGGATTTTTGGCGACAGATCTGATAAATAGGAATGGACGAAATCGAATCAGAACAGAATTGAATCAACACATTTTAAACATAACGGTTTAACATAAACGGAAACAAAATAAATATTATATCTATATAAATCTTTCTAAAAATCAAAGTAAAGTTTTAACTAATAATATATATTCAATATTTTATTACAACCAAAAATCTGTTTAAAATAACATATATGTGTATCAAAACCGAAATATATATATATATCTCTCTCATAAAATAAAACATTTTGAATATCATAAATATACTCCATATATATATGGACAACACGGTAAACAAATATATATACATATAAGACCAAACTCTAAGATATAAACAAGTTTAATATATACACACACGTTATATTGTTTCACAGAAAAACCCAAGACATGTAATTTTACATAAACAGACTCTATATAAGACAAATATACTTTCAAATTAAAATTTTAAAAGTGTATATATTTTACAGTATTTACAAATCTATATTAAAGTGATGTCATAAGTTTAAGTAAGTACCATAGTATACTATCACTATACCCATAAACATGCTATATATTAAATCTGAACACATAAAATATCTCATATAAACATATACATAAATATATATATATAGTAGTTACCCAAATTATGTATATACTGACCCACCCTAAACTTTCCTTCTAGCAATGCAAAAACAGAAAGCAAAACAAATATAGGTCTCTACTCAAGCTTACAGTATATATATAATATTCAAACCCAATAACTTACAAAATGATAATACATATAAACTTACATAATGGTAATACATATAAACTTACTGACCCATATAACAGTACCTATACCAAAGAGTATTTGTATAAAAAAAACTGGCAATATAATAAAATTTAATATACTGTATATAACTTTATATATATTAACATCTATAAACCCCGGAACAAATAAAGTTATACATATATGCACCGGTCAAAAATTTAATATATATAATACTTTTATAACTCTATATACTTAATATACATATACTATATAAACTGTAAAGATGCATTAGATCTATACGTATATAATAGTTTTAAATCAAAATTATATATATAAACTAATAACAACTAAAATTAAACTTGCATATATATAATAAAATAAAATACCTATACCCAATTCAAAGCAAAAGGAAGAAGGATGAGAGCAGATGTGTTGCTGCTGGGTTGCATGCGACCATGCTTGGGGTCAGGCTCGCTGGAAATGAGGTCGCGTGGTGAAGAAGGCGTGCGCGAGTGGGCTCGGCTCAGGCGCTAGGTCTTCGGCCAGAGAGGAAGAGGAGGTGGTGGCGTCTTCGTTTGGATGAGTGAGAGGCTGGAAAGTAGGAGGCGTGGCCATGGCTTCAGGTTGGAGGATGATCTTGGGTAGGCTGTTGTACACGTGGTGGGTGGAGGGAGGTATGGCTGCACGGAGGCGCAGAGGTGGTCGGCGGAGGAAGGGTGATGGTGTTGGTGGTCTCGTGATCTGGCAAAGGAAATTGGGAGTTTGAAGTGTAGGCAGAGGGGAAGGCTGGAGCGGGGATGGGCGAGAGAGAGTGGAGAGGCTTCGCGTTAAAGATGAATTGGCAGGGGTTTCTCGGCAAACAAAAGCAGGCAAAATGGTCTACAACCTCAATAATTAAAATATAATATCCCACACGTAACTGTTCAAAGGAAATAAATGGTCAGAGAAAAAAACTGGAAATGAAAGGCAAAACTATCGGAAAAGAATTTGAACGAACAAAATGTATGAACCAAAACACACTTTATTGAAAGGTAAAATGTCAGAGAATATCAAAAGTTAATAACCAATGGTTATATAAATTTTTTTTAGCCGTTGGGCAAATGAATGGGCACAAAAGTTTGAAGACTCGAAACTAGTATCGCTATGATAATCGTTTTACTGATTTCGTGGCGTACCCGATCCCGAAATATACAAATGAATATACCATGGAGATCAGCATGACGAGACGATCAAAACGGTATACAGATGTCAATGGTACGACCATCCGATCAAAAGTCGATAATCGGTACCGAAAATGCTGCTATTCAGCCAGCATTAAGATAAACAGAACAATAGATGTCCAAATTTGACGAAACGAAAGATGACGTCTCACTTAGAATATGATTTACAAATTTTCTATGTAAAAATATTCAGGTTTGGAAAACATTTTATTATCATCAATTTTAACTGATTAAATTGAAGTAAATTTACGCGCGAAATAAATTTTCATATTTTCGGATGAAAATTTACCAGTTTCTATGTTTAATTAGACGCATTCCAAATATCAAATTTATATTTCGAAATTTTATCGTTTAAAATTTCACACAAATTCAATTAATTAACTAAATAAAACCACTGAAATTTACGGGTCGTTACACTCTCCCCCACTCAAAACTTTTCGTCCCCGAAAAGGAAGGAAGTAGGAGAATGGAAACAACCAGAAAGAAAAATAGATTTAAACAGGACAAAATAATTAATTTAAAACCATATAAATTTCAAATTAAACTAATCAATATTCAACAATTTGGTTTAATCCACTGAGTTCACTTAAGTTAAATCAATTCATCTATTTCTGAATTCATTACCTTATGTCTAGTCATCCTCAATTAACAATTTCTAAGTCGTCAAATTTGTATAATCATTTATTATACTCATGTTTTATTCGACAAATTAAATTCTTTTATTCCAAATTATTATCAAGTTTATTCCACTTAATTTTTTTTTATATTTAAACCATATAAATTAATTTAAACCATATATTTCAGTTTAAATCAATTTATATTCAATAATTGATTTTTTTTTCAAAGGTATTTCCATACTTTAATCAAATTTCAATTTATTAGTTCCTTCGAAACAAATTTATTTGTCTCATCTTATTATCTACTTAACTTATAATTCTATTTATTTCAATTGATATTTATAACTAAATTTTAAGTGTATAACGTTTATTATAACCACTCAAATTCTATTTATAAAGGTCATTTTATATTGTATATTATCCGATTACATTTTTAACTTATGAAAATTTTAAGTAAGTTATGTTGAGATGTAATTGAGTATTATACAAATAAGATTTTCCAAATTCAGTTATTCCTAGTTAACTATTTATCCAAGAATTTTGACTTTAGTTTATAATTGAAATCATCTTAAATCTAAAATTTAAGAATTTAAATCTCCGATTTACTTCAAACAATTTAGAGATATATATATTTTATCTATATCAATCAAATTAAATTTTTAAAATAAGATACCTATATATATAAATCAAATTATATTGAAGAAACTCAAATCAAAATATATTTTTTTTCAAAACAAAACCGTAGCAAGGCTACAGAATAGTCTTTCCACTTCGAAACTCGAAAATGAATGTCGATGATGCGGCCGTCATCACCGAAATTATTTTCCAGCGACAAAGAGAAGAGCACTGATTTAAACATTTAAAATTTCTTTTGAAAACCATTTTATTCGAAAATGTTTTAAATAATATACATTTTAAGACTTTAAAACAAAGTTTGAAATCACCAGAAATTTTTCTTAAATTCTCAATTTAAATCCATTTCAATTCCAAATAAATTTATAAACAATAGTTATTTTGCAATAGTCAATGACTTACAAACAATAAAATGATAATCAGATATTATCATTTTCAACAACCAAATTATTTAACTTTTAATTCCAGAAATTTTTTTCTTATATATTTATAATCTAATCATACAAATTTATTTCATTTATCAAATTTGAAAATTATATTGTGTCAGTTTGCTCTGTTCAAGTGTTTTGGAAATTCTATCGATAGCGTTGATCAGACGAATCGATCGAAAATCCAAATCAACATCAACAACTCAAACAACACACTATAAACATAAACTATTTTATATTAATTACAAATACACTCCCTCACACGATGATTCCAGAATTGGATTCCAACACAAGGATAGAGATCCAAATATAGAGGGACTCAAATCAAAGAGAATTCTAATCTAAAATAGATAGGCTCGAAACGAAGGTTAGATGATTGTATTTCAAACAGGAAGATGGATGAAGTTGTATAAATCGCGGGCAACCTTAACCGGGTCAACCGTGACTTCATAGATAAGATCGATGTAGAATGCTGAAGCAAATCGACATTCGATTACCAGAGATAGAATTCGGGTATAGCATAAGATAGCAGCATCGTAAACCGAGGATACAGAAATCTCCGGTGAATCAATGCTGTTGTAAAGGAGTTTCACTCTTTTATCAATTATTCAGATATCGGCGAGACCGCCGATTTATTATAGAGATCATTCGAAGTGAAGTTATGGGATACTCCAGAATCAAAAGACACGAATAGGGGAGACACGAATGGACTTTGGAACCGAAGTGAACGTTCCAGAATTCAAAGAAACCGAGTCAAAGAGGAAGAGATTCAAGCTCGAACGAAAGTGATTCCGTAATTAAACTTACTACATATGCTAAGTTTTGCCTAAAACCAGAGCTCTGATACCACATGTAACGACCCAGTATTTTGGACCATTCAAGTCGACAATAAATCAATGTAGACACACATGTCGGACTTGAATAATTCAAAACAATGGATTGTAAATAAAATTTGGCAAAACTCAGCATATACAGTAAATAGAATAATTACAGATCACAGACACAGAGTAATATAACAATACTGCAGCGGAAACAAAGGATAGTAGTTCATGAAGCTACTATATATATATCAGAGTTAAACAAAATACAACAAAGGTCTCGAATACAATAGATGTCTCAATACAATAATCAAATACCAGATCTGAATACATCACTGGAATCAACGGAATAACTGAAAGCAGGATCGATAGATAGCTGGATCTCCAAGCGAAGCTCCAACTCCAAAGGTGAGTCTCAAATGCTGTATCACTCAGTCTGACCCGAGCGTAAAGCAAAACACAAAACACTCGAGTCAGGATTAACATTCTTATATTAATAAATCCAACTCAAGTGAAATATCAACTGAAATACAAGTAACTTAAAGGATGTTTGGGATAATCATCCTCTAAGGATCCGTTAAACTATTTACTATGTAGTAATATTCGCTATTATAATAGTGTCTAAATAAGTAAAGTATAATCATATCGGAAAATAGCGTTAAGGGGATGGAGAACCTTAACGCGGTCGGATCTTAAAATCATAATCGTAGTAAAGCTCGATATGGTAGGTGACACGGCACAACTAGGCAATGCCAGGGTAGATATACCAATTACGCACACGGACTGATGGATACGCATAGCTGCCACTACCGTTCCACCTCGAACAACATTCCCAAATCGGAGGATGGCCATCTAGTCAAATCACAAGTAAGAGTATAATATCGAAGAAATGCGTCCGAGAAGAGGTGCTACGTCACTGGTCCGAGATCGCTCCTGTTTTAGCCACCTTATGCCAACTCATGGGAGTTGGGTCCACGTAACATACCTTAAGAACGCCGCCACCATCCTACTTCATTCTGGAATCTCCACCGCGTACACGGTTGTCAAAGTGGTTTTCGGTATCGACAGAGAGTATGTCCATATCCGATCCCGGTATCTTTGCCAACCAATCGTTATTATAACACCGTGGTCATTTCAAAATAGTTTATACTTCAAAACCAAAATATCATTATCATTTCAAAACCCAATTTAATACGATATCATTTCATTTCAAATATATCCATTTTCAAAATCATATTACTTTCCAAAGTTATAATGCTTTCGAAATCATAGTCTGGAAATCACAGTATTTTGGAAATCATAGCACTTTCCTTTTAAACAGTTTAGATATTAAAATTTCGTTATAAAAATAAATTAGTTTCCTCAAATTTCATAAATCGATTCAAATTAACTCGAATTCCAAAAATTTAATTTAATCAAATCCTAAATCATCTGTTTCAACTCGATTCAGCTTCTAAATAAACCATTTCAAATTATCAATTTCAAATACGTATCTAAACCATAAAATAAGCCATTTCAAATTTGAATATATTTCAAAACTTTAAATATTCATCATTTCAAAACTAAATTCGATAAATTTATATACATATCAGATTCACTTTACAATTATTTAGTTTGAAATATTAACTTAACATTTCCATGACATTTGAATACAATTTAAATTTACAATTTTAAATAAACAAAAGATCTCATTTAAATATTTATACGTTTGAAATATCCATTTAAGTCACCTTTTCAAATTTCAAGTTGTAAATCACTTCTTTAAATTTCAAATTCAATACATTTCAAATCAAACTTATTCAAGTATAATTCTTAAACAAATACAAATTCCAATCAATTTCAAATCATTATAAATTCTATATTTGGAAATATAGATATTACATAAATACTTAAACATATTATTTATCAACTTTATTAAATCAACTTTAATAAATCTTTAAAATCAATATTAATCAAAACCATATATTTCTTTTTCAAAACCATAGATATCATTTTCAAAATGTTTATATATAGACCAACGATGCCTGTATATAATTTTCTATCCTATGGTCAAGTGATACGGATATTTATCATTTCAATCCGCAATTTAAAACATATTCGGGTATATATCTTTTCAACCCGAAATCCCAAATTCAATTCAATTGAAAATCGCTTGGGTTTATCATTTCAACCCATAACGATTTCCTCCTATTCTACAGATCGTTCGGGTATGTATCATTTCAACCCATAGTGATTCTATACTAACAGGGAACTTGCAGAGTGCTAACAGATATGACAATAATATAACAACAGTAACAGGCATATATCAAAAATATAAATAACAGATAATGGTGTCAGATGTCACAGGTGAACAGATACAGATAATGACATATATAACAATGTAAATAACTAACATCAGCATATTTCAATTTATATTTCAATTGAAATCAAATTTAATAAATATAAGAATATTAATCGTGAGTGATTGCTCACCTTTCGAGGTTAGAGATAAACGAAAATGAGATGAGTTACGAATCCAAGCACGAGGTCCAAATCAAATCAAGATTGGCATGGATTTTTGGCGACAGAGCTGATAAATAGGAATGGACGAAATCGAATCAGAACAGAATTGAATCAACACATTTTAAACATAACGGTTTAACATAAACGGAAACAATAAATATTATATATATATAAATCTTTCTAAAAATCAAAGTAAAGTTTTAACTAATAATATATATTCAATATTTTATTACAACCAAAAATCTGTTTAAAATAACATATATGTGTATCAAAACCGAAATATATATATATATATATCTCTCATAAAATAAAACATTTTGAATATCATAAATATACTCCATATATATATGGACAGCACGGTAAACAAATATATATACATATAAGACCAAACTCTAAGATATAAACAAGTTTAATATATACACACACGTTATATTGTTTCACAGAAAAACCCAAGACATGTAATTTTACATAAACAGACTCTATATAAGACAAATATACTTTCAAATTAAAATTTTAAAAGTGTATATATTTTACAGTATTTACAAATCTATATTAAAGTGATGTCATAAGTTTAAGTAAGTACCATAGTATACTATCACTATACCCATAAACATGCTATATATTAAATCTGAACACATAAAATATCTCATATAAACATATACATAAATATATATATATATATATATATATATATATATATATAGTAGTTACCCAAATTATGTATATACTGACCCACCCTAAACTTTCCTTCTAGCAATGCAAAAACAGAAAGCAAAACAAATATAGGTCTCTACTCAAGCTTACAGTATATATATAATATTCAAACCCAATAACTTACAAAATGATAATACATATAAACTTACATAATGGTAATACATATAAACTTACTGACCCATATAACAGTACCTATACCAAAGAGTATTTGTATAAAAAAAAACTGGCAATATAATAAAATTTAATATACTGTATATAACTTTATATATATTAACATCTATAAACCCCGGAACAAATAAAGTTATACATATATGCACCGGTCAAAAATTTAATATATATAATACTTTTATAACTCTATATACTTAATATACATATACTATATAAACTCTAAAGATGCATTAGATCTATACGTATATAATAGTTTTAAATCAAAATTATATATATAAACTAATAACAACTAAAATTAAACTTGCATATATATAATAAAATAAAATACATATACCCAATTCAAAGCAAAAGGAAGAAGGATGAGAGCAGATGTGTTGCTGCTGGGTTGCATGCGACCATGCTTGAAGTCAGGCTCGCTGGAGATGAGGTCGCGTGGTGAAGAAGGCGCGCGCGAGTGCGCTCGGCTCAGGCGCTAGGTCTTCGGCCAGAGAGGAAGAGGAGGTGGTGGCGTCTTCGTTTGGATGAGTGAGAGGCTGGAAAGTAGGAGGCGTGGCCATGGCTTCAGGTTGGAGGATGATCTTGGGTAGGCTGTTGTACACGTGGTGGGTGGAGGGAGGTATGGCTGCACGGAGGCGCAGAGGTGGTCGGCGGAGGAAGGGTGATGGTGTTGGTGGTCTCGTGATCTGGCAAAGGAAATTGGGAGTTCGAAGTGTAGGCAGAGGGGAAGGCTGGAGCGGGGATGGGCGAGAGAGAGTGGAGAGGCTTCGCGTTAAAGATGAATTGGCAGGGGTTTCTCGGCAAACAAAAGCAGGCAAAATGGTCTACAACCTCAATAATTAAAATATAATATCCCACACGTAACTGTTCAAAGGAAATAAATGGTCAGAGAAAAAAACTGGAAATGAAAGGCAAAACTATCGGAAAAGAATTTGAACGAACAAAATGTATGAACCAAAACACACTTTATTGAAAGGGTAAAATGTCAGAGAATATCAAAAGTTAATAACCAATGGTTATATAAATTTTTTTTAGCCGTTGGGCAAATGAATGGGCACAAAAGTTTGAAGACTCGAAACTAGTATCGCTATGATAATCGTTTTACTGATTTCGTGGCGTACCCGATCCCGAAATATACAAATGAATATACCATGGAGATCAGCATGACGAGACGATCAAAACGGTATACAGATGTCAATGGTACGACCATCCGATCAAAAGTCGATAATCGGTACCGAAAATGCTGCTATTCAGCCAGCATTAAGATAAACAGAACAATAGATGTCCAAATTTGACGAAACGAAAGATGACGTCTCACTCAGAATATGATTTACAAATTTTCTATGTAAAAATATTCAGGTTTGGAAAACATTTTATTATCATCAATTTTAACTGATTAAATTGAAGTAAATTTACGCGCGAAATAAATTTTCATATTTTCGGATGAAAATTTACCAGTTGCTATGTTTAATTAGACGCATTCCAAATATCAAATTTATATTTCGAAATTTTATCGTTTAAAATTTCACACAAATTCAATTTATTAACTAAATAAAACCACTGAAATTTACGGGTCGTTACCTTTATCATACTAAATACAGTTAAAAATTCAAAATTAATTACCCAACGGTTAAAAAATATATTTTAATTCATAAAAATGTTACACTAAATCAACTCTATCGAAATTGCTTAATGTACTGACTAAAAGTCGCATTGATTGTTCGTGAGAGTTAGATTTTCAGCAACGTTAAATATTCGAATAAGGCGAACATGGATCATCGAAAGTACTAACTTAACCGATCAGAACAGTCGTTGCCTTGAATGAGTGTGCTAAAATATCTTATTTATTTTTTAGGGATTAAATTAGTATTTTTAAACATTTTTTAAAAACGTGATAGAATAGAAAAAAAGTAAAAGTGCAAAATACAAAATTCACCTTCTGTCGCAAACCGACGCCATATCGAGTATACAGACAAAAAAACGCCGACTTCCCTTATTCTTCCCTACTTCTCTAAAGCTCGCGCGAAAAAAATATTACCCACTAACCGTCGCCGCCGCTGCCTGCCAACGCCTTCGCCTAATTAGTATAGTCAATGGCTCGTAGAAATGTGCACATATCCATTCACACATGCCCTTAAATCAGTGGCTGCTTGAAGCAGTTTCTTATTTGATAACCTTTGTAGTCAGCAAGACGTACGGTATTTGATAGAACGTGGCATCAAACAATTTTTGTGATGCAACACATTGTCTAAGTTCTTTGCTAACGTTTATCAGATTTGTACTATATCAGACTTCCGCAAGCGGCAACTACGTGAATGTTAATTAGAACGTGTGGAAATCAGTATAATAACATACTAAACATGTTTAGACTATGTTGATCTAGTACAAAATATCAAACATCATCAATTGAATACTGATATATTCAAGTCTGAAAATAATTTTGATTGTATGAATCTGGACTAATAGTCAAAAAAGATATGTTTGTCTCGTAATACAAATTTGGATTAAATCAAACGGTGACATGTTATATGATAAGTGATAAACAACAGGTAAAATGACATATTTTGAGGTTAGATTTTCTTTCAGCCATTTGTTTACGAATCCAACCGTACCGTTTAGATTTACACATTACCAAGCATTGGTGGCTCAAATTTGGTTTCGTTCCAGGATCGTCTAGCCTTCGAACGAAAGATTTTTAGTCCAAATACCAATGAACTACTATAAATTTAAAATTCAAGATCGACAACCTAAAGTTGTTTTTTCATCATCTTCTAGAAATAGGTCGACTATATTTTAGATCGACATAAGAAAAATAAATTTAATTTTTTTTCGTTTATTTTGTTTTATATAATTTTATCATGCTAAATACAGTTAAAAATTCATAAGTAATTATCCAACGGTTTAAAAAAATATTTTAATTCATAAAAATGTTACACTAAATCAACTCTATCAAAATAGCATAATGGACCGATTAAAAGTCGCTTAACTGTTCGTGAGAGTTGGATTTTCAGTAACGTTAAATATTCGAATAACGCAAAGACAGATCATCGAAAATACTAATATAACCGATCAGAACAGTCGTTAAGTTGAATGGGTGTGCTAAAATATCTTATTTATTTTTTAGGGATTAAATTAGTATTTTTAAACATTTTTTTAAAACGCGATAGACTGGAAAAAAGTAAAAGTGCAAAATATAAAATTCACCTTTTGTCGCAAACCGACACCATATCGAGTATACAGACAAAAAGCCGCCAACTTCCCCAATTCTTCCATGCTTCTCCAAAGTTCGCGCGAAAAATAAAAATAAATTACCCCCCAACCGTCGTCATCGCCGCCTGCCCCCACCAACCTCTTTGCTTAAGGCCTCCAAAGCTCACCGGAATCCCGATTCTCTCCAATTTCTGCTTAATTAAGGTATAACTAAAATCCTAATTTCGAAAATTAGTTGATTATGCGTTTGAAATTGATGATTATTGTGTATTAATTAATGATAATAGTGTATTAGTTGATTTGGAGATATTAATTAGTGGTTTGATTGTTTAATTTGTAATTAAAAATTAGGGTTGATTTAAAATCCGAAAATTAGTATATATATGTTTATTGATCAGTTTACGCGAATGTATGTTATAGTTTAGAATAATGTTTGTTTTAGTTTATACGAAAAATAGTGTATAATTATTGATAAATATGCCACTAGATTGTTAAGTTAAATACAATTAATTTATTTTAATTAATTAGTGTGTGTTAATTATAAGTGTTACTGGTTAGTATAAAATAAAGTTATTTTAATTTATTATAAGTGCAAACTTCAAATTTTACTTTACAACTAATTAAATTAAAATTTTAAATAGTTTCATGAATTTTAAAATATGTTTGAAAATTTCAAATTTAATTCTTAAAATAATTAAATAGTTGAATGAATTATAAAATATTGTCTGAAAGTTATTTTGTAGTTATTATAATAGTAATTGTATATTTTTGGAAGTAGTTTGAAATAATAAATTTCTTTTGAAATAAATATTCTACTAAATTCTGTTTTCTAAAAAATTAAGATATGAATATGATGTTTATTTGAATATAAGCGTTGATTATTACTTTAACAAATACAACATATAGAACATCTTTGCACAATCACAGAAAAGCGTACAATGTTTTCTACCATTCAAGTTTATAGACTTTTTTAATTTTGGAGAACCACTAAGTAAATATTGGGCTGAAATAAAATTTGCTTTATTTTAAATATAGTACCAATATCGTTGCAAATTGTTATTGACATCATAATGCTGTTTCTACGAAATAACGAAATAGTTAAGATATCCTCTAAACTAAGTGGATCCACACAACAAACACACGTTCCCGGATTTATTATATACTGCAAAACACGCTACAAATAGTAACCGTTTAAATAAACAGGAAATTATTGTTAAGGATAAAATTTCTCAGCATTTTAGCCTCAAGGACAGACCTTTAGTATTTTAGCCTGAAGTACAACTTTTTTTAGGTATCAGTTTTTAAATTTTTAGGTATCAGTTTGTAGTTATTGGTAGCAGTTTTTACGTATCAGTTTTTAGTTAGGTAGCAGTTTTGGAAAAATGTTTGTCCTTATAAATAATTTTGAAAGAATGTTTGTCCTTATGAATAAATTTTATGAGAATTTTTGTTCTTGTGGATAAAATATTGAGGTCGTGTCCTTGAGGCTTAAAATATACAAATTTTTGTTCTTTAAATTAATACACCTTTAAATAAACAACCACCACCTACTGCTAAAAACGTCACAAATAGTAACCGTTTAAATAAACAACAACAAATAGTAACCGTTTAAATAAACAACATTTATTATATGCTGCAAACAAGCTACAACTAGTAACCGTTTAAATAAACAACAACAAATAGTAACCGTTTAAATAAACAACATTTATTATATACTGCAAAACAAGCTACATATAGTAACCGTTTAAATAAACAACCACCCCTTACTGCAAAACATGCTACAAATAGTAACCGCTTAAATAAACAAATACATAAACCACACTCTCAAGTCTAAGATTTAATTTTGGGTGGTCTATACATCTCAATTACTCTATCATTTAGCAGCTGTTCCGGCCTGGCATTCATCTCTGATTCCTGCAACCCACAATTTTTTAAATATCAACAGTCAATTCCCTATGTATTTACATTTTAATCAACTAAATCACAAAGAACTAAAAAGTTACGTGCAAATGAAACTCACATCATGCACTGCCTCTCTCAACATGTGCAACTGCTCCTTTGACACCGTCCTCACCTGCATTATTAGTTCAACCTTTTTAGTACCAATCTAATTAAAAACTTTCTTAATTTCTATAACACTAGCCATAATCATAGTATTTAAGCAACATGTATCTTGTTTCATGATTCATGAACACTTGCACATTTCATCCAGTTGATATTCTTTAATTTTATTGTACTATAAGACACTGTGTTTAATAATGATGAAGTCTCTTATATAACCTCTTGAAATATGGTTTAAATTTGTTAGTCTTGATCAATGATGATTCTATCTAAATTATCCAATAATGGAAAATCTTGTTACCATAAAGTGCATACTGCAACAGTTTAGATAGATATTGTACATTCGGCTACGTTATATTTGGTCTCTAATGGTTTCAGAGTGAAGTTATAACTGGATCGCATATCGCCATTTCAACCAAAGCACTATTTAGAAAGAAAAAAGGTACCTTTTTGATAATATGCCAGACGACGCCTTCAGTGCAAGGAGGAGTCGTAAGAGATCCCAAGTATCTATAATACTTCCGGCTACCCCACTTCACTTCTCTTGGATTTACCATTCCCACCTTCTCCTCACCATCCTTAACATCCTTTAGTTCTTTTATGTATTCCTCCAGCTATAGCACAACATATTATTTAGCATATCCACATTTCAATAATTTATAAATGGTCTCTGTCAAATATCAAAGAATTGATGTACCACTAACCCGTCTTAGTAGTGGATCGGAGCGACCAATTTTGTACATGACGCCAATAACCGCAGTCTTGTTATCAGCGGTCTGATGAACCATGTGCAACTCCAAGTCGTATCTGTGCATGTCTATAACCATTAACATATTTGACATTGTTGTATATACACTTTGCTTCTTGCTTTCTTTGCTTGATAAGATTTCGAAAAATGAAGTCTGAATTGCTACAGTCATGTTGGATACTGGTTAAATTTATCGGTTCAGTTAATTTTATCATTTAAAATTGCAAAATGTAGAGAATTAAATCATCACCTGATCTGAGAAAATAATGGAAAAAGGGAATTATTCTCTGTGTTTCGTTGGATTTAAAAAAAATTCAGCAATCAAAACCAAAATGGTACATTTCAGCTCAAAATTTGAATTTTATGAGCTACAATTCACTATTCCCATTTATCAATAATAGTTTATGATTCAACAAATCAAGATAGTTGATCCATTCTTTTTTATGTTACTAAAGGATTGGATCTTATAAATCAGAACAGTGTTTTCCTTCATAAATTTCCATAATAAAAAACACTTAAAAATGGTGTTATGTACAAATAACAGCTGGTTTTATGACTTTAGTAATTAAATTAGCATTATGTACACTATAAATGCATGTAACCTAACTTTGTCAACTGACTTAATTTGTTTCAACAACAATGAACTCTAGAACCAAAATATCAAAAGGTTGAGTATTCATTATGGTTCTTCGCATGATAAAATTTTGAGCATAAAAAAAGAGAGATCTACAAATTAACCACCTTTTTCCATTGATAGAATGTTCGGTAGGGGAATGCCAATGCAATTGCTTTATCAAATACTCGGTTCCGTTCAAGAGCACACCGCCTGCATCCCCATCCCATTTGAGCTACAAAGTTACAATTACAAACACAATAAATTAGATTTGTACATCTCATCAGAAACAAGATTGTGTTCAAGAATATTACCATAATATCATGACCTCTATTTTTCAGTACTGCATTAGCAGGTTTGTAAGTTCTTCTAATACGGCCCAAATGATGAACAATTCGAACTCTTTCATGTAATAAATCAATAGGAGATTGCATTGTCCCGTTCCCACAAACTGCCCATTCTTTATGAATTTCTCCCCAGTGTTGTGGTCCGTTTTCATCATCCGGCGAGTAACTGAACTCATGTTCATCCTCTATATAACATACAAATCTTTAATGCACAAGCAATTCCAATATGTAGATCAACATATAAATTACTGTGAGACAAGCAGATTCACTTACCGACTTCTTGAGACTTTACTATGGCAGAGATTGAGAGAATAATAGCTAGAATAAGAAAGCTGTGGAATTTCATGGTGAGAAATATTTTAGAAATATATGAATAAAAGTTGTGGATAGTGTGTAGATTAAATAATTTGGATGTTTGACGTGGTTTTCTTGACTTTTCCTTTTCTTAGGCACTTGGAATTTGAAGAGGAGGTATCCTATATATTTAAGGAGAATGTAGATTTACCAGCATTGGCAATTAAACATACGTTGGGTATGTTGAATAGTTTTGATACTACTTGAGATTCATTTGACGGTTTCACAAGTTGAAAGTTATTAGGAGTTTGAGTCTTTGGTTTATGAGCCTACGTTTCCTTGAATTTTTAAGCAGCTTATGCCTAGTTGCCTATCTTTTGGGTTATTTAAAATTTATGTTAAAAACATTGCCTTATTTTGAAATCAAGAAAAGAGTCACATGTCTCTGTTTTTGATGTTGTTATACAAAAAGTCCCTGTAGAAATGAATTTGTAAATTTGGTCCCTATTTTTCAAAAATAAAAAAACGAAAAATGTCTTGCACTTTTCTGACAGAAAATGCAAGATAACTTGCATTTTTTTAATTTTGAAATATTTTTAGAAATTTTCGAAAATTTTGAAAATTTCGAAAAGCGCAAGTTAACTTGCACTTTTTATCAGGAAAGTGCAAGCTAGTTTGCGCTTTCTAATTTTGAAATATTTTTTGAAAATTTTAAAATTTTTGAAAAGCGCAAGATAACTTGCGCTTTCTAATTTTGAAACTTTTTTTGAAAATTTTGAAATTTTTGAAAAGCGCAAGGTAACTTGCGCTTTCTGATTTTGAAAATTTTAAAATTTTAAAAAGCGCAATTTAACTTGCGTTTTCTTATTTAAAAAAAATAGAGACTTAATTTACATAGTTATTTCTACATGGACTTTTCTTGTAACACCATCGAAAATAGGGACCTTTCGTGCAAAGCCCCTTTTGAAATTCGTATGACTCTCTTTTCGCAAACAATTTATAAAATAAATCATGTACGAGATTACTCTTAATATTTTCTATTGTTTTTTAATAATATGTGTTTCTCTAACATTGTATCAAAACGGGTTTAATCGTGTGCGCTTAGCTACCACATTTGTCTCACATCACCGTGTATGAATCTTTACATATATGGTTGATCATATGCCAAACACGTACGGGTAATATTTTATAAATCGACCTATGTGAGATTAATCTCAATATATACTAAAAACATAAAGAAATTACTATCCACTTTATAGTTCGAAAATAAAAAAGATCACAAAATCGGATGATTCAAATGAATATAATGTGTTTTTGTGTAATATTTTAGTATGAGAGTAAATAAATTCTTCTAGAAGCTTACGGGTTGTGTTATAATATATAAGTTAAAACTCTCTAGTACTACATATATAAAAAATATGATGCTTTTTGTGTCTGCGGATGGATATTGAATATTTATCTGATATTGTTCGATCAGTTCACAACCAATAAATCTAAACAAATAAATAGAAAATTTTAATTTATTATTAATCTATTTTTGTACTACATATATAAAAAATAATAAATACACTAAGAAAGATCATTTTAAGCATTAAACATTAATTTTTATATACATATTAATATTTTTATCTGGATAAAATAGTAAATTACAATCATTTTATATACTAAAATACATTAAAAAAAAAACTATAGTCTTGATAAAAAGCGGACGGATACTTATCCGATACGTATATGGCGGTATTCGTATCCATATCCGTCTTTCGGATATCGGATGAGTTTTCATATTTCAAATTTTTCGGATACTCATGGTAGCATAGTAGCAGCAGCATTGTTAATGCGTTTATTAATTAGTATAGTCAATGGCTCATAGAAATGTGCACATATCCATTCACGCCTACCTAACTGACACATGCCCTTAAATCAGTAGCTGGTAGAAGCAGTTTCTTATTTGATAACCTTTGTAGTCAGCAAGACGTACGGTATTTGATAGAACGTGGCATCAAACAATTTTTGTGATGCAACACATTGTCTACGTTCTTTGCTAACGTTTATCAGATTTGTACTATATCAGACTTACGTAAGCGGCAACTATGTGAATGTTAATTAGAACGTGTGGAAATCAGTATAACAACATACTAAACATGTTTAGACTATGTTGATTTAGCACAAAATATCAAATATCATCAATTGATGTATTCAAGTTTGAAAATTATTTTGATTGTATGAATCTGGGCTAAAAGTCAAAAAAAGATGTGTTTGTCTCGTGATACAAATTTGGATTAAATCAAACGGCGACATGGATAACTTACTACCTATAATCACTTGTTGGACTTCATCAAATAGTGGTTACGAGATGACAGTGATCTTTAGGTATGTGCAGTTAATTTAAACCAGGGTCAAAAACTACAGCAGATTTGTCGCCATTAACATGTTCTTCGTAATGCATTCATCGGTAAGTAAAAGTACAGCATGCGCAAATTGACCTTTCTATCAAATATTCTTCATATACTTTTCAGATGGTAGTACATATAGACAGGCATTATACTTGTACACATGAATCTCCATGTCCGATTGATATACTATACTTTTCCGATCTAGAAAATGGGGGTTAACGTTAATAAATGTTTCCTAGTGATAAAACTATACATGAATTATAATATTAGATTCAAACTCATCTAAAAGCATTGCATTTCTTTCTTTTTCATTATAAATACTGGACAGTGAATGCAGAATGTATATATGAGAGGATAAATTTACATTTTAGGGCATCTAGAAAAAAAACTTACTTCAAGTTTAGACCTATTGTATCTTATTCATAATTCGGTATTTTTGTACATGTGGATTCCATAAACAAGAATGTACAAAATTTAAATTTGTATTTGCATAAACTCAAAGTGTGCAAATATATTTATAACATAAACACAATTTATACATGCTTATTTACAGAATTACTTTAAAAAAAACGATTAATTATGAAAGAAGCCATATTTTTTACTTTGAAATAAGTTTTTTTCGAAGGATTAAAATGAAAATTTATCCTATAAAAGATTAATAGATTCATAAATCGTGCTATTATTTAAATTTGGATTGCTGGTTTAAATCTTCAATTTGACCGTTTCATTGTACCAAATTGCTATTATTGAGTTGTAGCCTTGATGCAACGTTCATGTGATCTGAGCGTACATGTTCGAGTCCGTAAACAGCCTCTTCTTAAAGCGAGAGAAAGACTGCGTACATTATCGACGTCTTCAGGGTCCGTTATCGTGTGGAAGTCTCGTGCACTTGTTTCCACCATCTTATGGTATCAAATAAAATTATGCCTTACAAGTTGCCATTGTGTTGTTCATGATAGGCTGTTATATGTTATGAACGAACAAGTGGCCAGAAATGTAAGATTGACAAATTAGCTTGAAGAGACTTGAGCATTGCGTTTAAGGTTAATGAACATCACATATGCAAGCATTAGCTCTTATATTCTGATGTCGGTAATTAGTTTTGACTGAATTAGAAAATCAAACAGACATAATTATTTTGTACATTGATTATCATGTTATACATAGATCAAATAAGGATCCATCCTCCAGGGAATAAGAATTTCTCTACTCTTTCTCACTCTCATTTTTCATTATTATATAACTATGTCTGTATGTGGTCTCCAGTTATTTATTTTTGTTGTACTATCTATTAATCAAATATTTCGTTTTTCTACATTTCCATGATCGGGGGAAGCTTAAATTATGTTCAATTCTATGAAGCGTAAGAACTAATATAGTATCATGTGTTCATTTATGATATTCGTGAAAGGAAGCATCAGTGCAATATTATTAAGACCCTCAAAGAGGACGATGTTAACTTTACTGTACAATGTAACTGGTGAAGTTTAGGAGTTAGGTGAGTCCCATTTTCTAACTTTGTCAGCTATATCCCAATGAAGTCAGTGTCACCCTTCTTTGGACCCTTTCCAAGTCCACCGCTTCTATCCATTTAAACTTCTAATCCCCACTCTCTACCCCTACCATAGAACAGATCACGTCTTTAACCGGTCATAAAACCGGCTAAAGTGAATCATACAGATTGCAATCCCTGTTCAAGCTATTGCAATCCACGCGTAGAAAATATTTGATTTCCACCGTAATCGACTTTTATAAAACCAGCAAAACTTAGTCAGCTTTATAAAAGCTGGCTAACTTAGTAACCCCCAAGGTTACCAACAACCTTCGAAACAAAGCAAACCCAACACGCTGGGGCGTTGGGAATGCTCTTAGAACGTTATTGTACAATGTTAACTGTACAATGTTATTGGTGAAGTTTAGGAGGTAGGACAATGTTAACCTAAATTGTGATATTGTAATGAGTTAATCTCAAAACATGTCGGTTATATCCCAGTCACTACAAGAAAGGCTGATTGTGACGATAGAAGGGGACGACGGTCATCGACGGCTCATCGCACATGTGGCGACGGCTAGCGTCGGCAAGCTATTTTATTATTTTCCTCATTGAGTAATTAATTTATTTAATTTCCATTATGTTTTTAAAAAATGTTTAAAAATACTAATTTAATCCTTAAAAAATAAACAAGATCTTTTAGTACAACCATTCAACATAACGACTGTTCTAATCAGTTAAATTAGTATTTTCGATGATCTGTTTTCATGTTATTCGAATATTTAACGTTACTGAAAACCTAACTTTCCACGACCAATCATTGCGACTTTTAGTCGGTTCATTAAACAACTTCGATAGAGTTGATTTAGTGTAACATTTTTAAGAATTAAAATATTTTTTAAACCGTTGGGTAATTAATTTTTAATTTTTAACTGTATTTAGCATGATAAAGTTATATAAGATAAAATAATCGGTAAAAAATTAAATTTATTGGATCTTATGTCGATCCAAAGTATAGTTGACCTATTTCCAAAAGATAATGGAAAAAATCTATCTTGAATTTTAAATTTATAGTCATTCGTCAATGTTCGAACTAAAAACCTTTCGTTCGAAGGTCAGATAATCTTGGAACGAGACCAAATTCGAACCACCAATGCTTGGTAACGTGTTAATCCAATCTGTATGGATGGATTCATAAACAAATGGCCGGAAAAAAAGATAATCTCGAAACAATTTATTTCACCAAGAGTTGTTTAACAGTTATATGATAAGTGTTAAACAACTCTTGGTGAAATGACATGTTTTGAGGTTAGATTTTCTTTCGGCCGTTTGTTTACGAATCCAAGCATACCGTTTAGATTAACACACTACCAAGCATTGGTGGTTCGAATTTGGTTTCCTTCCAAGGTCGTCTGACTTTCGAACGAAAGGTTTTTAGTCCATATCGACGAACGACTATAAATTTAAAATTCAAGATTGACAGCCTAAAGTTGTTTGTTTTTTCATCATCTTCTGGAAATAGGTCAACTATATTTTAGATCAACATAAGATCAATAAATTTATTTTTTTTTCGAATATTTTATTTCATATAATTTATCATGCTAAATATAGTTAAAAATTCAAAATTAGTTACCCAACGGTTTAAAAATATATTTTAATTCATAAAAATGTTAGACTAAATCAACTCTATCAAAATTGCTTAATGGACCGACTAAAAGTCGCTTGAATGTTCGTGAGAGTTAGATTTTCAATAACGTTAAATATTCAAATAACGCGAAGACGGATCATCGAAAATACTAATTTAACCGATCAGAACAGTCGTTAAGTTGAATGGATGTGCTAAAATATCTTATTTATTTTTTAGGGATTAAATTAGTATTTTTAAACATTTTTTTTAAAACGTGATAGATTAGGAAAAAGTAAAAGTGCAAAATAAAAATTTCACCTTCTGTAGCAAACCGACGCCATATCGAGTATACAGGCAAAAAACCGCCGACTTCCCCAATTCTTCCATGCTTCTCCAAAGTTCGAACGAAAAAAAAATTTACCCCCAACCGTCGTCGCCGCCGCCTACACCATGCCAACGTCTTTGCCTAAGGCCTCCAAAGCTTGTCGGAATCCCCATTCTCTTCAATTTCAACTTAATTAAGATATAACTAAAACCCTAATTTCGAAAATTAGTTGATTATGGGATTGAAATTGATGATTATTGTGTATTAATTAATGATAATAGTGTATTAGTTGATTTAGAGATATTAATTAGTGGTTTGGTTGTTTAATTTGTAATTAAAAGTTAGGGTTGATTTAAAATCCGAAAATTAGTATATAATTATTGATCAGTTTACGCGAATGTTTGTTATAGTTTAGAACAATGTTTGTTATAGTTTACGCGAAAATTAGTGTATAATTATTGATTAATATGCTACTAAATTGGTACGATTAAATATAATTATTTTATTTTAATTAATTACTTTTTGTTAATTATAAGTGTTTTTGGTTAGTATAAAATAAAGTTATTTTTGTTTCTTATAAGTGCAAACTTCAAATTTTAGTTTACAACTAACTAAATTAAAATTTTAAATAGTTACATGAATTTTAAAACGTGTTTGAAAATTTCAAATTTAATTCTTAAAATAATTAAATAGTTTAATGAATTATAAAATATTGTCTAAAAGTTATTTTGTAGTTATTAAAATAGTAATTTGTATATTTTTGGAAGTTCTTTTGAAATAAATATTCTTTTAAAATCTATTTTCTAAAAAATTAAGAAATGAATATAATGTTTATTTGAAAATAAGCGTTAATTATTATTTTAACAAATACAACAACAAATTAAAGCCTTTAATCCCAAAAGGCTTTAGTTTATTTTAGAAAATACAACAACAACACCACACTCATTGGATGCAAAGTTATGTGTAGAAGAGAAAGAAGTGAAGTGCTGTCGAAATTAGATAGAAGCGAGATGTATTAAGTCTTTAGTCCCAGAATGCTTTAATTTATTTTAGAAATTACAACAACAACACACTGTTAGATGCAAAATCATGCGTAGAAGAGAGAGAAGTGAAGTGATGTCGAAATTAGACGGAAGTGAGGTGTATGAAGTCTTTAGTCCCAAAAGCCTTCAACTTGTTTTAGACAAAAGCGAGGTACGTTGTCAAAATTACTAACATATATTTTTAAATTAAAAACAATGTTCGATTATTTTCTCGACCATACTTGGATGTATGAAGTCAGAATTGGTATGAAATGTTCAGTGAAGGAACATTTTTACAATGGTCTGCACGAATTTATTAGATTCGCTATATCTAATAATCGAAATTACAAAGAAATTCGTTGCCCTTGTAGTATGTTCCAACATTTGAAGCATTAGAAATTAACCAGATATAGTTAAAGTACATTTGTATAAAGCTGGTTTTGTGCCAAATTATTATTTATGGGATCATCACATAGAACTTGTTGCACCTACACCTAATCTTGTAGTGTGAGAAGACGATTATGTCATGGCGATTCCAATAGAAGATACGGTGGAAGACGCAGCACGATCAATGTTCTCTACCATTCAAGTTGACGATAAAGACGTAAATATCGAAGAAAAACCAAAAATGGGAGCGAAAAGAATCTATGAGTTATTAGATGCTGCTAAGAGGCCATTGTGGGATGATTTTAAAAGCGGAACAGACTTATCAATAACCGCCGAATACATCACTATGAAATCAAAATTCAATTTTACATAAGTTGGATTTACAACAGTTGACATATGCCACCCAATAATCTGATATGCGATAGTCACTATAAAGTGAAAACACTTATGTCGGCTTTCGGTCTACCGTACCAGAAGATAGATACATGTATAAAAGATTGCGTACCAGCAGATAGCGACGGCTTTTAGCTGTCGCCGGCCGTCGCAAGCCGTCGCTATCTGTCGTCGCTATTTGCCTCGTCGCCCAATAGTATGGCGACGGTTTTAGCGATGGCTCCGTCACCAAAAGAGCGACGGCTCGCGACTGCAAATGTGACACGTGGAAATTTTCCAACGTTTAACTGGCGTCACTAGGCGTCGCTAAGCGACACAAATTTTTTGGAAAAATAGGCGTCACTAGCCGTCGCAAACCGTCGCAATCTGGCAACCTACAGGCCGTCACTAGCCGTCGCAAACCGACGCTAAGCTGAAGCAAATTTTTTGTATTTCCAGAGCACTTCCCCACTTCAAACAACAACCATCATATAACATCATCACAGCCAATATACACCATATTCATCAACTATAGCCATCATATATCCATCATATAACATCACTATACATTCAAACAATATAAAATCCAACAAAATCTCATTTTCAAATCCAACCAAATCAAACAATATAACATCCAACCAAATTCAAGAATATGTACATAGTTATCCCGACATATATATACATAATAACCAACCAAATCCATCAACTAGAAGTTATCAAAATATGTACATAATATTCTGAAATATATATACACCAAACCAACCAAAATGTGTATATACCAAACTATAACACGAGCAAACAAACATACCTACTCCTCGCCATCGCTGCCGTCCTCTCCAGGCATCGTCCCATGCTGTTGCAAATAAGCCGCAATCCGCTCATCCAGCTGTTGCTCAAAGAAACTCTTCCTCCAGTCATTTATTTCTTCCACCGTCACCCTCAACTGAGCAATCTCCGCATCTTGCTGCGACCTCCTGTATGCACTCTGCATTCTCATCGTCTGTAAAATAGTTCATATGCATGAGTAATATTATTAAAATTATTTAACTATTCATATGCATGAGTAAATTTATATATTAGTACATGTCAAAATTTACCTCCACATTTCCATAGCTATACCGTCGACTGGTCCGAGAAGGCGGGTCAATAATAGCATCCCAAATATGGTTCTCCTCCTCTAACGTAAGCTCTTCCCGACCAGTGGACTGTGCTACACGAGCCCGCTCTGCTTCGTACCTCTCCTGCGATTACAAACAATTGTTTTACACGATAAAACCCAAACTTCAAATTTTTGAAAATAAAATAAGACAAAATATTGTTATTAACAATAAATTAATTTACCATTACGGATTGTGATTTGTCATCCGTCCACTCGTACGAAACATTGCCCTCTTCGTCAGTCCTCTCCACGGCATGCGTGGCCTTGAACAGCTCCGCCATAGTGGGCTCGCGGTTATATCTCGCAGCCTGAAAATATATAAATATTATTGCTAATCTGATTATAAAAAATTGTAATAAAATGTAAACACAGTTTATAAATTTAATTACCAGCTCTCTCTTGTGCTCCTGAAAGGATTTGGAGCCACCACGGTGCAATGCAGGATTTTTATTCCTGTTTGCCCGGTTCCGCGCAGATAACTCCTACAAATTAAGATAAATTATCACGTATATATCTTGCGAGATTTATATTAGATTTAAATAATAAAGAAAACATATTTTACTTACTTTTACTGTCAGACTGTCCCAAAGCCGAAGAAATTCATTCCATACATTCTCACCCATCCAGTTCGGCTTTTTCCCTGCATTCTTAGCCTTAGACAATGTATCCCTGTAATTTTTTCTCATTCGTTTGTTCCAGTGATTTAAAAAAAAGTCCAAGTCGTCAGGGTCAACGCGGACTGCAGCCTGTAATTAAAATTATTTTAAGTTATATACATTATATTAATTTACAACTGAAATTCAAACTACTACTTACAAGTAAATCCGCCTGTATTGCGTTTTTGACATGCGGGGGGATGTCGTCCCAGCGAGGCCAACAACCATCCATGCGGTTCTGAAATGCCTTTCTCGAAACCTGTAAAATATAATCCGATGGTTCCACCTCAAAGCCACTGCAAAAGTTATGATATACATGTTTAGTGCATTTTAAAAATTATACTTTAAATAAAATTGATACTTACCCAGCACTTCTAGGAACAACTTCTGCAATCGGACGTAAGTCCGGTGCAGTGCCACTGCCACCTGCACCGGGAGATGGGGATGGCGTGCCTGTCATACTTCGTCTCCTGCCAGACATATCTACTATAGAAAAACAATATCATCACAAAACAATTATAGAAATTCACTACTACATAGCATGTTTCAATCAATTTCACAGAACAATTATAAACATTTACTGGTACAAAACATGGATAAAAATTAACTAAATGATTATCATAGAACAATTACAGAAATTTACTATTACATCGCATGTTTCAATCACTATCACATAACAATTATATCAATAACGATCAGTCTTCATCGTTTTCTGATTCAGACTCAGTCTCGTATTCTATCTCATTTTCTTCGGTACTTTCGAATGCATCAAATAGGACGTTCGATTCATCATTCAAAGGCCCTACATCAATATCATCAGTTATTATTATTTCTGTATTTGTTTCAAGATCGGCTTGATATGCTGCTTCATCTGGAATATTATTTCCATCAAACGTAAACCTTAGTTTCGTTTTGAAAACAGCGGACCAATCTGCTTTATCTCTTTTCAAAGATGGATACGGAACAAAATAAACTTGTAACGCTTGCTTGGCTAATACAAAAGGATCGTACTTATAGTAGTGTGATGTATGCCTTATTTCAATAAGTTTGTACTCTTTATGCACGTTGATTTCGGAACCAGGAACGTTACTGAACCAATTGCACTTAAATAAAAAAACCTTTTCTAAAGGTTCAACATAATATGTCAACTCTACAACCTGTGTTAAGACGCCGTAAAAATCTTTTAAATGCTCATCTGGATCATCACTGCCTTTGACAAATACCCCGCTGTTATATGTTAATTTTTCAGCACCGTAATCTTTCGTGTTGAACTTAAACCCGTTGACGAAGAATATTAGATAAGTCTTCACATTTCTTTTCGGTCCAATCGCAAGATGTCTTAAGCCTTCATCAACGACACAGTTTCTTGGCTCATAAACATAGTTCAAAAACCATTTGGCAAATTCTTTACTGAGATCGCCAGATGGATACTGTGATTCGTAGATACTGCATATATGTAATATGTGTTATTATTATTATGTACGTACAAGTAAATTACAAGTGAATTAATTATTACCTGAAAATGGTGCGACTTCGACACAATTTAAAAGAATATACATGTGCGCTACATGGTGGTCTCTATCGTCCAACCATATTTCCACACATTTTCCACCAGGTCTACCATGTTGTCTAAAAACAGATAACATTGTTTGGGAAGAATTTTGTTCAACGACTTCCTCATTTCGAGGAACAGTTACAAACGATAAGTTCACATCGTCCTTGAAGTAGTGAGAGAAAAAAAATGAGGCTTCTTCTTCAAGATACGATTTGCATATCGAACCCTCTACTCGGGCTTTTTGTCGAATCTTCTTCTTCAGATGATTCAAGTACCTATTAAGATATTTATTACATATTTAGATATAAAAATTTGAATTTGAAATTGACATGAACATTGCACATGTTTTACCTCTCAAACGGATACATCCATCCATATTGCACAGGACCTCGAAGAAGTGCTTCGGATGGAAGATGAATAGGTAAATGCTCCATTACGTTAAAGAAACCAGGCAGAAGTATTTTCTCGAGTTTGCATAGCAGTATGGGTATTTCTACTTCAAGTTTACGTATACGATCCACCTTTAATGTTGTCGAACAAAGCTGTTTATAAAACAAACATAACTCTGTTATGACGTTCCATACTTTTACGGGCAACAGTTCTTTGAAAGCCACGGGTAGTAAATATTCCATCATGATATGATAATCGTGACTTTTCATCCCACTCAGTTTACTATTTTTGAAGTCAACACATCTACGAAGATTGGAAGAAATCTCATCAGGAAATCTTAAATGTTCCACCCATTTTAGCACGAGTTTTACTTGCTTATTGTCTAGCTCATAGCACGCTTTCGGTTTTTTATTGTCATTAGGCTTCATATGAAGTTCCGACCGCTTATAATAGTTTGCTATATCAAGCCTTGAATTCAAATCGTCCTTGGTTTTGCCCTTTACATTCAAAATTGTATTAAATAGATTATCAAACACGTTCTTTTCGTTGTGCATCACGTCAATATTATGTCAGAGTAAGAGATCTTTCTAATATGGTAACTCTCAAAATATACTTTATTTGCACCAATTATGAATGTCTGACTTTCCTGAGATTTCAGTCTGGACTCCGGTTTCATGTATCTTTGGATAGTCCCTTACAATTTCGTATATTTCCTCGCCTGACCAAACCTTGGGTGGTTTCACATTCTCTTCTCTGTTAGCTATGAAAATTTTCTTATCTCTTCTAAAAGTATGATTGGGATGAAGAAAACACCGATGACAATCAAACCACGAAACTTTCTTCCCATATCGTAACGAAAATGCTCGTGTTTCTTCCATACAATAAGGGCATGCTAGACGACCGGCCGTACTCCAACCAGAAAGCATCCCGTATGCAGGAAAATCATTAATAGTCCATAACAAAGAAGCGAACATACGAAAAAAAAATTTCCTTGATACATCGTAAGTTTTGACTCCTTCATACCACAGTTTCTTCAACTGTTCGATCAATGGTTGTAAATAAACATCAATTCCTTGGGTTGGATCATGAGGGCCAGGAACAACAGTGGTGAGAAACATATATGGTGTCTTCATACACATCCATGGAGGTAAATTATACGGAGTAACGATAATTGGCCAGGATGAATATTTACTACCAAACTGTGAAAATGGTGAAAAACCATCCGTACATAAACCAAGTCTGACATTACGGCTTTCCGCAGCAAATGCGGGATAAGTCTTATCAAAATGTTTCCATGCTTCTCCGTCGGATGGATGTATCAAAGTTCTTTCTTCCGCTGTTCTCACACTATGCCATCGCATATGACAGGCCGTAGCAGAAGATGCATATAATCTTTGAAGTCTGGGAGTGATGGGTAAATAATGCATTCTCTTGTACGGGACTTCTTTCCCTTTCTTCTTTCTTGGTTTGTATCTTTCTTCGTTACATATTTTGCATTTTCTGAGGTCAACGTCGTCTTTCCAATACAACATGCAACCTTTCACACATGCATCTATCTTCTCGTACGGTAGATCGAAAGCGGACATTAATTTTTTTACTTTATAATGACTATCGCACATCAGATTATTGGGTGGCATGTGTCGTTTTGCAGCTTGTACAACTGCTGTAAATGCAGCTTCCGTAATGTTGAATTTTGATTTCATAGTTATGTATTCGGCGGTTACTGAAAGTTCGGTTCCACTATTACATCCGTCCCACAACGGCCTCTTAGCAGAATCCAACAAATCGTATATTTTTTTAGCTCCCGCAGTCGGTTCTTCTTCGACATTATCGTCTTCATCGACAGCTTCAGTTGTAGGAAACATTGATCGTGCTGCATCATCCACCATATTTTCTATCGGATTGGTCATCATATTACCGTCCTCTAATAGTTCAGTATTAGGTGTAGGTTCAACAAGTTCTCCATGACGATCCCAGAAATAATAATCAGGCACGAAACCATATTGATACAAATGTACTTCAACTATATCCGGTTTCCAATGCTTCAAATGTTGGCACTTACTACACGGGCAACGAATTTCTGTGTTGTTTCGGTTATTAGATTTAGCAAATCTAATAAATTCGTGTACACCGTTGTAGAAATGTTGCTTTATTGACCCCTTCTTTCCAGTTCTGACTTCATACATCCAAGTACGGTCGAGAAAATAATTGAACATTTTTCCTGATTTGAAAATGTATGTTAGACAGTTTAAATCATTAATTTTCAACCATTCTCTATTGTAAACAGTTCACCGTTGCAGAAAATTCAAAATAAAAACTTCATGGGATTTTTTAATTTTTTAGTATTTTGGTTTTCACTTCGGTGGTCAGTCATCCTACTTCCCATTACAAACACAATAATGTAATTACATTTTATAAATTATTTCAGATTAAACGGTTCAACAAAATTTCGACAGCACTTTCCTTCTGTTCCCTGTATCGTACACAAATGCGTGTACATAGGGAACGTAAAGGAAGCGCTATCGAAATTTTGTAACCGTTTAAAATGAAATGATTTATAATATGTAATTACTTTATTGTGTTTGTAACTTGTCCAATACAGGGACAAATCCGACAAATATTGTATCAGATGAATATAAATATCCGTTCCGTTACCAAAACGAACATCCATATAACGATCATATACAACACTTGCCAGACGGGGCCAAAGCCAATCTAAGAGATAAAAAAATTTCTTTAAATTTTATCAAATATTGTTGTTCTTTTTAAATTTTGACAATGTTTCAACTATTTAAATTTTATTTAATAAATTTGTATATTTAAATTTTAGTTCAACATTTAATTAACAATTTTAGTTCAATATTCATTTCTTTATTTTACGACATAGATTTTAGCGTAATCTTTGTTGTTGTTATATTCATTTCTTACTTTCATTACAAAATAGATTTCAGTACAATATCAGTTGTTTTTAAAGTCATTTCCTAATTTTTTTTAAAAAATTAGATATTTGTAGAATTTTTAAGGCTCTCATATTCATTTTTTAATTTTCTATATAAACTTTATTTTCGTACAATACTGTAATTTGTAATTTATCAAACTTAATTTTGTACAATACTATATGAACTTTATTTTTGTACAATACTGTAATTTGTAATACTCATATTTGCAGAATTTAGATTTTAACAACTTAAATTTGTAATTTATCAATTTCATAAACTATGAAATACATTCATGTAAATTTATCAATAACCAAGTTAATCATTAATATACACTATTTTTTCACCTAAAACAAATAACCATGTTAATCGCCAACACTAATCATCTACATCAACCATTTATTCAACTTGATCATGATAAACTAGTTAATGTAATACGAAATAATTCAAGTTCATGATAATAAACTAATTAATCTATCAAATCAACATACAATACTACTAATACCTAATTTAACAACACTACTAATACCCAACTTAACAACAAATCATAATTGACTTAGGGTTTAAACTAAACCTAAAAATATCAAATTTACATTCAAACAAGAGATTAGAAGCATACCGACGTAAATTTGGGTGATTTGGAGGCGTTGAAAGCTGGGGCGGCGGCTATGGTGACGGGGGGCGTCGGAGGGGGAAGGATGAAGGGATTTGGGAAAGAAATTGGGGAAGAAAGAATGAAGGAGCTGTTGCTCTCGGCAGATCTGTATACTGCGTATAGCGACGGCTAGCGACGGTTAGCGACGGCCGCTTTTTTTAGCCGTCGCTAGGCGCCGTCGCTATACGAAGCCTTTCTAGTACCAATATCGTTGCAAATTGTTATTGACATCATAAAGCTGTTTCTACGAAATAACGAAATAGTTAAGATATCCTCTTAACTAAGTGGATCCACACAACAAACACACGTTCCCGGATTTATTATATACTGCAAAACACGCTACAAATAGTAACCGTTTAAATAAACAACAACCACCTACTGCTAAAAACGCCACAAATAGCAACCGTTTAAATAAACAGCATTTATTATATACTGCAAACAAGCTACAACTAGTAACCGTTTAAATAAACAACAACAAATAGTAACCGTTTAAATAAACAACATTTATTATATACTATTTTTTTTTAACAAAGAGTATATAAACAAAATGGAGAATAACCGCCATTCTCCAGTGGCTCACAGGATAAAGGCGAAGCATATGAAGGACATATGCCTCCCATACTCGAAGATACAGATCTAAGAACAAAAGAAACAGAAAGACAAAGACACAGAATACCTCCTACAATCACCGACCTGGAAAACAGAAAAGAGAAAAAAGAAAAACCACCAACAAACACCAACCCGCCTTTACTAGAAAGTAAAGGCCAGACCACAAAGAACCCACATCGAAAATAGCAATGGTAGATAAACCGGAGAAGCTGGCTCCACGGGGCGGAGATAGAGCCGTCCGGAAAGAAAAAACCAGCTCGGAAGAGCCTCGAAGGGATCCACAGAATATGCAGAAATGGATGGAAAACTGGAAAAGTCTCTAAAAGTCCGACGCCGAAAGGAAAGCCTTCTCGATTGCCGGCAATGCCATCGACCGAACAAGAGGGCTACAGAACCTCGGACAAAGCAAAATGATGGAGAAAAGCCAAGGCCTTCCAAAGCAAACCAGTACAATCTACCAAGGAATGGAACGCCAGCGGGAGAAGACGAAAAGCAGTCCGATCAACAAGCCCTGGAAAACACTTGAAGAAACCCGTCTGAACCGCCCAAGAGAAATCCAAGCCTAGAGAATACCGAAACACCTGCGGAAAAGACAAGCGAACACATTAAAAATAAAAATTGGGGGGGGGGGAGAGTGGTGTGTGTAGGACACCACCCCACAGCGTAAGCTCAACCAACTCCTTGTCTAGATGCAGAAATAGAACAGGAGATCGATAGGAGTCCCACTAGCCGCCGGGACCGGTGGCTCGTGTTTCCCCTGAAAGGTCTACCACGAAAGGCCAGGAAGACATCTTTCCTCACACGTTGGACAATGGACTGCGGATCCATAGGAATACTGTCAAAAATGGCTTTATTCCGCGCGCACCAGACGTGCCAACAGATGAGACACGGGATCAATCTGAACACGGTAGCCCGAAGAGATTTTTCCGAGTTCCCAGACCACCAAGAACTGAGAGGAACAAAAGGGGATCAAGCATTACTCCGAACACCAATCAGATTTCCGAAGTAATTCCAGCAAGCTCTGGCAGTGAAGCCTTCAAAAAACAAATGGTTTAAAGATTCCGTAACCCTGTTGTCACAACATCGACACCGGGAGACCATAGGGATGCCTATCTTTTGGAGATTCTCGTCCAGTGGCAACCCGTCGTGAAGGATTCGCCACATTAGAAGAGAGACCTTCGGAGGAATACGAGAATCCCAAATGAACGCAAACCCAAGACGAATTAGGGAAGGAGTACGGATCGAGGTCCAGGCTTTCAGGATGGAGAACGAATCGCCGTCCCATCCCGTCAAACCCCCGTGAGAGTCACATAAAAGCTTTACTAATTGCATATGCTTCCAGGTCTCACTAGCATAAGATGGAGAGCCCGAAAAGTTATCGTCCGCAAGTCTATGGTACTTGGCTCGGAGGAACGATGCCCAGAGGGAGTCGTTAGCCCCAAACCGGTACCACAACTTACAAGCAAAGGCCTTGCATAGGTCAGATGGGTCTCGCAGGCCTAATCTACCTTCGTTTTTAGGGCGACAAGCCACGTCCCACGACACCAGTGGTGCCGACGGCCGTTTACCTTGTTTCCCCAGAAGAAAGACAATGCCAATGACCGGTAAGAATGGAAGAAGGAAGATGTAGGGGTCATAGTCGCGAAAATATGAGTTCCCATCGAATCCAGCACTGACTTGATAAGAACAAGTCTGCCGGCCTGGGAGAGAAGAGTAGCATTCCAGCGAAGTATCTTGCCCCTAACTTTGTCGGTTAAGGGGTCGAATAGGGCATTAAGCTTCCTGCCCCGATATAGGACAATACCAAGGAAAGGGAGGGGAAGGGATGATTCCTTGAAACCGGAGATGGTCTCGATCCAGAATGCACTAGAAAGAGACATGTCCTTCGAATGGACGAAACAACATTTAGAGGGGTTAACGAGTTGACCCGAAGATCTCTCGTATTGATGGATAAAACTAAGAAGCCGCCGGACAGAGGAACGGCTGCCATTAGAGAAAATGACAATGTCATCTGCGAAGGAAAGAGAGGAGATTAGGGGACATCCCCTCGGGATACCGAATCGTTGGATTTGACCATAAATGGTTAAGGATTGGAGACCGCGAATAAAGGCCTCAGCCGCAATCACAAACAAAGAAGGCGAGAGCGGATCGCCCTGACGCAATCCCTTCCCAGCTTTGAAATAGCCATGGGCCGACCCGTTAATGAGGACAGAAAACCAACAGTTGGAGATAAGCCTCCACACCATGTCAATCAACGCCTCTGGAAACCCGAATGTCCTTAATACCTTGATGACGAAAAACCAGGACATACGATCGTAGGCCTTAGCCATGTCCAGTTTAAACACGACATTAGAACCTCTAACCTTCCGATCAATTTGAGAGATCAGTTCCTGAGCGAGAAGGACGTTATCAGAAATAAGACGTCCTTTGACAAAACCTGCTTGAGACGGAGAAATGATACGCTCAAGGAAGGGTGCCAGACGAGTGGCCAGGATTTTCGAGATAACCTTGTTCGAAAAATTGCATAGGCTTATGGACCGGAAATCCGAACAAGACCTAGGGTTGTCGCACTTAGGTATGAGAATCAGGTTGGTGGAAGTCCAACCAGCGGGAAGATTCCCTCCCAAGAAGAAGGATTGAATAGCAAGGCAGAAATCAGCCTGTATAATAGACCAGGCAGATCTATAAAAAACACCGTTGAAACCGTCAGGGCCACTGGCGCTATCCTTGCTCAAAGCAAAAACACAAGCACGAATTTCCTCAGGTGATGGGATATCCGTGAGCATGGCACTCTCCGTAGGTAAAACCAAAGGAGGGATGAAAGCTAAAAGGCCGGGTCTGTAACAGAGACAGACGGGGAGCCCAGAAAGGAATGGAAGTGGGAAAGAATGATGTCTTTGACTTCTTCAGGCGAAGAGGTCGATGTGAGATCAGGACGCATAATCTCACGAATCGAGAGAAGGCAGTTCTTCTTACGAATAGAAGAATGGAAGAATTTCGGGTTCGCGTCACCGTCGACCACCCACTTGACCCTCGCCTTTTGGCGGAGGTAGTCATTCTCGATACGAAGTTCCGAAGAGAAAGAAGATTGGGCAAGGGCCCACTCCTCCTTGTTGGCAGCGGACGGATGCTCATCACACAAAGATTCGGCAGCGATAAGCACCTCTTCGGCCAAACGAACGCGATCGAAAATGTTCTTGAAAACTTCAACGTTCCACACCTTAAGGCACGCTTTGAGACGCGACAGTTTTCGACCGAAAGCAGTACAAGGAGAGGCAGAAACAGGAACGCTCCAAGAACTAGAAACCACTTGAAGGAAGGAATGGTGGGACCTCCACATGCTCTGGAATCGAAAAGAAGAGGGCCCCGAGTTGGATAGTGGAGAACATCGAACAATCAATGGAGCATGGTCCGATAAGGTCCGATGAAGATGAGCGATCGAGAAGGAGAATGGCAGGAGAAACCAATCCTCCGAACCGAACAATCGATCCAGTCTAGAAAGGATACAAGACGGACCCTCTTGGTTGTTAGACCATGTGAAAGCAGATCCCACAAAGGGAAGCTCCGATAGGCCAGAAGAAACGATGAACGAGTTGAAATCCGCCATCGCACCTCGGTTGATGGCCGCTCCACCCCGTTTTTCCAATTGGCACGCGACGACATTGAAATCGTCGCCAATCACAGAAGAGGAGAAACCCAAAGACTCGAGAGCAAGAATGTCAGACCAAAGAGCCAATCTACCCAAACGATCGCATTTGGCGTAGACTGCAGAGAAGAGAAATGGGGAAGCAAAGGAGGAGGACGAACACACCATGGAAAAAAGTTGAGAGGAATCGAAGGCGGGAAGAACCACAAACGATTTGGACCACAAAATCCAAATCTTCCCCGAGACATTCGCCGACCCACCGCCGAATCCTAAGGATAAAACGACCCGGGAAATACCAGCCGGATCAATCAGGGGCTCCATGAGAGCGACTAGCCCAATTGAATGCTTCCTGACAATGCGTTTTAGTCTAGCCACAAACGCATCGTTGCCAACACCATGAATATTCCAGAAGAGAAAATTCGCCATGAAAAAAGAAAGGAAGAGAGCGAGCAGAAAGAGTCGAAAAATAACTCAACCTCAGACCAGATACCGAGAAAACCGAGCCGATCGGTCGATTTGCTCGGACGCCGCTATAGAGCGTGTGCGAATGGTGCGAGGGGTAGAAATGACACTCCGCATCCTGCAACGAGACGAACGCGGAGGAGGGTCGGATGGCTCAATCATCACCTCACCCCCAGTCCCTATCAAAGGAGACGAGGAGGAACTGACCAATGAAGATGAAGGATAGGAGTTCCTAGCCAGGCAATCAAGACACTCATTAAGGAGCGCAATCTCTGCCTTGCTCATCAGAGGAATGGAGATGGAAATAGGGCACACAGAAGAGGAAAGGGAGCACTCCGAAGAGCAGCTAAGGGGAGAACGGTCAACAAGTTCCCGGAAAACAAAAGGAAGCTTAAGGCAAGAAGGGATGCGTACCACACGCAATCTAGACTGCCAGATGAGCCAGTCGAAAGAAAGTGTGGCATGCTCCGCCGAGTCGGTTGAAACACCGAAGGAAGAGCGAACATCAGAAGCAACCGCCGGATCTACCGACGAGGAAAAGGAAGAGATAGATGAGAGGTCAGGAAAAGCAAAATCCGACGGACGACTAAAAAGTGTGGGAAAGCAAACAGGTTGCTTCCCAAATTGCTGTGGGAGTCCTACCGCTACCAGACTGTCACTAATCAGACAGCCCCGCGTTATGGGTAGGAGTCTCGGCTCAGCCCAAGCGGATCGATCAACAGCGAAAAACGAAAGTGGCTGGCTATAACCCAACCTGCCCGTATAGCAATCATAGACAATCGCTATACGTCCAGAGCTGAGAGAGAGCCCACGCCGACCTAACCAGGCCTGAACCAACCATCGACAAGACCAAAGGGCTGTTGATCGGGAAGAATCAGAACAATAAGAAAAAGTCACAAACGACACATACAAGGTCTCGTTATGACCGGAAACAAGAATCCAGCAAGCGGATTCCACTCGGTCGATCCCTACTCGACTGAAAGTAAGGACAAAACCGATAAAACAGGGAGAGGCCTGTAGGCCAGTCAGGGCCCAGAGCTTCTGAAGCAAGCAGCAGGCCAAGACACCACGGCGGTGCCGATGCGAGTAAACGGGACCAGACGGAGAACCAGAAAGCGGCGATAATACCAGGTCACAAGAGATGTCAGGGCGCACACACAAGAGTGGGACAAAATGCAGGCAAACAACACCGGCCTCCACGGCCAGCAACCCAACCAAAAAAGAGAAACCATCGAAATCAACGTAAAAAATACTAGAGGAAGCAGAGCAACAAACCTGCCTGCACAAGTCGACACCTAACTGCCGATAAGAGGACAGATCCCACAGCGGTAAGGAACTGAGAAGTTCCTTATCGACATTGACCCTCTCCGACGGCAACTCACCACCACCAACCAGAGGCACCGAGGATGCTACAACCGAGATAATAGGCGAAATACCAGGCAACAAATCACCAGGGAAGACCCCAGAATCCAAACAATCAACAGAAAGCGGAGGAACGGTGGTCAAATCCAATTCCCCACTGTCACCACCGATACCGGCAGTGCCAACCGACCCAAAGCCACAAACAACCTCACGCATACACACAAAATCCACAGCCCCAAGAACAGATAGACGAGGGACAAAGCTCGAGGAAACAACATCCTTTTCGCTCAAAACAGATCCATCACAACCGGACCCAGATCCGACCTCCAGCGAGCCAAAGCACGACTCAAAGTGGTGCATCTCCAAGACTCCCACAGCTTCCCCGAAATGGAGGCGCGGTTCAAACCGGGTGGTGAAATCCCGACCACCGCTAGCCGCCGACAAACAAGGGAAGGCGGGAAATTGCTCACGCATAGCACCAGCTCTAGGTAGCGAGATCGGGAAGGGCGAGACACGCACTGAATAAGAAAAGCAAGGTAATATCTCCATGAATCGCCCACCCACAACCAGAAATCTGAACCGAGACATAGCCTCGGCCGACAATTGGGAAAACACGCAAATCTCGACCGATCTAGGGCTGGTGAAGCAAACCGAAAGCGGCGGGGCCACAATTTCCAACAGAACAACAGCTAAATCAGCAAACGAGGGACAGCTGCCCACGAAATCGCCACTAAAATAAAAAAGCCCCAACTCCATACTCAGCTCAAGGAACCACAGCGAGCGATAGAGACGGTCGCGCTCCGAGAACAGAGAGCACGAACGAAATTAAGCAGAAGAAATAATACTGGGAGGAAGAAAAAGAGAATCGCAGAAAAGAGATTTTAGTTGGAAGCCATAGAAAATAAGTATATACTACAAAACAAGCTACATATAGTAACCGTATAAATAAACAACATTTATTATATACTACAAAACAAGCTACATATAGTAACCGTTTAAATAAACAACAATCCCTTACTGCAAAACATGCTACAAATAGTAACCGTTTAAATAAACAAATACATAAACCACGCTCTCAAGTCTAAGATTTAATTTTGGGTGGTCTATACATCTCAATTACTCTATCATTTAGCAGCTGTTCCGGCCTGGCATTCATCTCTGATTCCTGCAACCCACAATTTTTTAAATATTAACAGTCAATTCCCTATGTATTTACATTTTAATCAACTAAATCACAAAGAACTAAAAAGTTATGTGCAAATGAAACTCACATCATGCACTGCCTCTCTCAACATGTGCAACTGCTCCTTTGACACCGTCCTCACCTGCATTATTAGTTCAACCTTTTTAGTACCAATCTAATTAAAAACTTTCTTAATTTCTATAACACTAGCCATAATCATAGTGTTTAAGCAATATGTATCTTGTTTCATGATTCATGAACACTTGCACATTTCATCCAGTTAATATTCTTTAATTTTATTGTACTATAAGACACTGTGTTTAATAATGATGAAGTCTCTTATATAACCTCTTGAAATATGGTTTAAATTTGTTAGTCTTGATCAATGATGATTCTATCTAAATTATTCAATAATGGAAAATCTTGTTACCATAAAGTGCATACTGCAACAGTTTAGATAGATATTGTACATTCGGCTACCTTATATTTGGTCTCTAATGGTTTCAGAGTGAAGTTATAACTGGATCGCATATCGCCATTTCAACCAAAGCACTATTTAGATAGAAAAAAGGTACCTTTTTGATAATATGCCAGACGACGCCTTCAGTGCAAGGAGGAGTCGTAAGAGATCCCAAGTATCTATAATACTTCCGGCTACCCCATTTCACTTCTCTTGGATTTATCATTCCCACCTTCTCCTCACCACCCTTAACATCCTTTAGTTCTTTTATGTATTCCTCCAGCTATAGCACAACATATTATTTAGCATATCCACATTTCAATAATTTATAAATGGTCTCTGTCAAATATCAAAGAATTGATGTACCACTAACCCGTCTTAGTAGTGGATCGGAGCGACCAATTTTGTACATGACGCCAATAACTGCAGTCTTGTTATCAGCCGTCTGATGAACCATGTGCAACTCCAAGTCGTATCTGTGCAAGTCTATAACCATTAACATATTTGACATTATTATGTATACTTTGTTTCTTACTTTCTTTGCTTGATAAGATTTCGAAAAATGAATTCTGAATTGCTACAGTCATGTTGGATGCTGGTTAAATTTATCGGTTCAGTTAATTTTATCATTTAAAATTGCAAAATGTAGATAATTAAATCCTCACCTCTGAGAAAATATCAGAAAAAGGGATTTATTCTCTGTTTCATTGGATTAAAAAATTCAGCAATCAAAATCAAAATGGTACTTTTCAGCTCAAAATTTGAATTATATGAGCTACAATACACTATTCCCATGTGATCAATAATAGTTTTTGATTCAACAAATCAAGATAGTTGAACGATTCTTCTTTATGTTACTAAAGGATTGGATCTTATAAATCAGAATAGTGTTTTCCTTCATAAATTTCCATAATCAAAAACACTTAAAAATGGTGTTATGTACAAATAACAGCTGGTTTTATGACTTTAGTAATTAAAGCTGTTTAATTTTGCCCTTAGAAGTTAAATTAGCATTATGTACACTATAAATGCATGTAATTAAACGTAACTTTGTCAACTGACTTAATTTGTTGCAACAACAATGAACTCTAGAACCAAAATATCAAAAGGTTGAGTATTCATTATGGTTCTTCGCATGATAAAATTTTGAGCATAAAAAAAGAGAGATCTACAAATTAACCACCTTTTTCCATTGATAGAATGTTCGGTAGGGGAATGCCAATGCAATTGCTTTATCAAATACTCGGTTCCGTTCAAGAGCACACCGCCTGCATCCCCATCCCATTTGAGCTACAAAGTTACAAACACAATAAATTAGATTTGTACATCTCATCAGAAACAATACTGCGTTCAAGAATATTACCATAATATCATGACCTCTATTTTTCAGCACTGCATTAGCAGGTTTGTAAGTTCTTCTAAGACGGCCCAAATGATGAACAATTCGAACTCTTTCATGTAATAAATCAATAGGAGATTGCATTGTCCCATTCCCACAAACTGCCCATTCTTTATGAATCTCTCCCCAGTGTTGTGGTCCGTTTTCATCATCCGGCGAGTAACTGAACTCATGTTCATCCTCTGTATTATAACATACAAATCTTTAATGCACAAGCAATTCCAATATGTAGATCAAAATATAAATTACTGTGAGACAAGCAGATTGACGCAGCGGATAATTCAAAACGATCTTCAATCGATGAAAGTAGCAGTCGATGGATTGATGAATGCTGAATTGCCCGAATTCGTTGATCCGAAGATACCGAACTCTAGCTATCTCTGACTCGTTGATCCGAAGATACCGGAAAGAGATCTACGATTCTTCGACGTTGATCTTGCGCACAAGATACCGTGAATCTGCTTCAACAAACGATGATCCGAGCGCACTCGAATGACGTTAGTGGAGATAGGAGAAACACTCGACTACCAATTGAAATTGAAAGCAACAAGCTAACAAAAGAGAATTTTATTCAATATTCAACAACCTCCAAAAGTTACAACTCACCCACTATTTATAGTCGTTACAACTCAACATACCAAAAAAAACAAAAGAAAAAAAAAACAAAGTGTTTAGGTCGGTTACGACTTATAGATGAAGACTTACTTTCTCTGCCGACCTAAGTTTCGTTCGAGACTTAAAATTTGCAGTGGTTCCTGTTACCTCGGCAACGATTCACCTTATCTCGGTTCCGACCTATGAGAGCTTATCTCGTTCGCTACTTAATCAAGTGCCGCGATTTAATCAATGTCGCTCGCGAGTTATCTGGCAATGATTTAGGGTTAGGTCGGAACTTGCGAAGTGCTTCTGCGACATGGGGTTTAGGTTGGTCGTGATTTTAGGAAGAGGTGTTAGGTTGGTAAAGTCGACTGGAGATGGGAGTGGAGATGGAAGTGGAGGTGTGGTAATTCGTTCGCGAAGATAGGTCGTAGGTCGGTATTTGGGAATTAGGTCGTAGCTCGGCATGGAAGTTGGAGATAGGTCGTAGGTCGGCGTGAAGGTGGGAGTTAGGTCGTAGGTCGGCATGAAGGTGGGAGTTAGGTCGGATCCTCTGGTCGTCGAACCTAGGTATGTTGCTTCATCATCCTCCCCTTGTTGACAAAAATTCGACCTCGAATTTGTACTTCTCTCCTTTTCAACAAGCTCATCTCCATGGTACGGAATCAAATGTTTAACGTTGAAAACGTCAGCAGTGTGAATGTGTTCGGGCAACTTTAACTGATAAGCATTGTCATTGATTTTCTTCAAGATTTCTACTGGTCCAATCTTGCGAGCTTTCAACTTGTTGTAAGTCCCAACTGGAAAACGATCTTTCGTCAATACTGCGTAAACAAAATCACCCTCTTTGAAGACTACACTCCTTCGTTTCTTATCCGCCATTTGTTTGTACTTCTCATTTGTCTTTTCCAATCGTTCCTGAACGATTCTATGGCATTCCGTCAACCCTTCAACAAAATCAGCAGCTTTCTTAACTGTTTTCTTTGATTGTGGTATTACCGTTAAATCCAACGGGCCCTTCGGTAAGCTCGAATAAACAATCTGGAATGGACTGAACCCAGTACTTCGATTCACAGCATGATTATGGGCAAATTCTGCCTGACATAACTTCACATCCCAACTCTTTAGATTATCTTGAACAAGACACCTCAACAAGTTTCCCAACGATAGATTAACCACCTCCGTTTGTCCATCAGTTTGCGGATGATAAGCACTACTAAACTTCAGCTTTGTTCCCACCATTTTCCACAAACTCAACCAAAAGTGACTCAGAAATCGAGTATCTCTATCTGACACAATAGATTCTGGCAATCCATGAAGTCGATAGATCTCCTTGAAAAACAACTAAGCAACATGAACAGCATCTGCCGTTTTCTTACAAGCAATAAAGTGTGCCATTTTCGAGAATCTGTCCACCACCACATATATGGAATCGTTACCTCGCTGTGTCCTCGGTAATCCCAACACGAAGTCCATACTCACATCAACCCATGGTTTAACTGGTACAGGTAATGGCATATATAAACCCGCATTAGTCGCAGTTCCTTTCGAAACCTGACAAATATGACAACGCTCCACAAACCTTTCCACCTCTTTCCTCATCGATGGCCAAAAGTAGGATTGTGAAATCAACTGTAAGGTACGGTCTCTCCAAACATGTCCTTCTTCGTGTAACTCTTTAACAATCTTCATTCTCAAGCTACAGTCTGGGATGCACAGGCGATTTCCTTTAAACAGAAAACCATCCACCAACACAAATTCATCAGTGCTTCCTTCCTTTACTTTTTTAACAAGTTTCACAAAGTAAGGATCTTCTTCAATCAATTCTGGCAATATTTCAAACCCTGTCACTTCCACTTTCATTGTCGTCAACAAATGACTCCTCCTGCTCAAAGCATCAGCCACACGATTGGTTACCCCTGACTTGTGCTTAACGACAAAAGTAAACTGCTGTAAATAAGCAATCCACGATGCATGTCTTGCTGAAATCTTGTCTTGCCCTTGCAAATGCTTCAATGCTTCATGATCAGTGTAAAGAACGAACTCCTTCTGAAATAGATAGTGTCTCCAGTGTTTAATAGATTGTACAATAGCATAAAACTCCACATCATATGTACTGTATCGCATCTTCGCTCCGGACAACTTCTCACTGAAATATGCAATAGGACGCCCCTTCTGACTCAACACCCCTCCAATCCCAACCTTGGATGCATCAGTATGTAGTTCAAACACCAACTGAAAATCAGGTAGCACTAAAATTGGTGCAGAGGTCAAAAGATCTTTGATTCGTTCAAAAGCCACCTCGGCTTCCTCCGTCCATGCAAACTGTTTACCTTTCATGCAATCTGTAACAGGCGCCATCACACTACTAAAGTGTGGAATAAACCTTCGATAAAATGAAGCCAACCCGTGAAAACTACGAACTTCCGTTATTGTCTTGGGCTGCGGCCAGTTTCTGATCGCCTCAACTTTACTTTGGTCAACCTGTATTCCTTTCTCTGAAACAACATACCCCAGAAATAAAACACTATGCGTCATGAACACGCATTTCTTCGTTGCAGCATAGAATTGTTCTTGTCGCAATACCATCAGCACTTCTCTAAGATGATTCAAATGTTCCTCTGGGCTCCCACTGTAGATAAGAATATCATCGAAATATACCACCACAAATTTCCCAATGAACGGTCGAAAAATCTGATTCATCACCCTCATAAAAGTACTCGGTGCATTTGATAAACCAAACGGCATGACCAACCACTCGTATAGACCCTCTCTGGTTTTAAAAGCAGTTTTCCACTCATCTCCTGGTCTGATACGAATTTGATGATATCCACTCTTCAAATCAATCTTAGAAAAGATAGTAGCTCCGCTTATCTGATCCAACAAGTCATCCAACCTCGGCATTGGAAATCTATATCTCACGGTAATCTTATTCAATGCTCGACTGTCAGTGCACATTCTCCATGTCCCATCCTTCTTGGGTACCAATAAAGCTGGTACAGCACAAGGGCTCAAACTCTCCTGCACACGCCCCTGTTCAAGCAATTCCTCTACCTGCCTCCGCAATTCTTCATGTTCCTTCGGACTCATTCGATAATGTGGTCTGTGTGGCAATACAGCACCGGGAACAAGATCTATCTGATGTTGTATATCCCTCAACGGTGGCAACTCCGTTGGTAACTCCTCTGGAAATACATCGTCAAATTCTTTCAGAACTGGTTTAACTTCTTCTGGAATTTCAACCTCTTCACTGTTTTCTCGTCCAATCAACAAGAATACTTCCGGCTCTTCTTCAACTTCTTTAACAAACTCCTTCAAAGTCAATAAAGTTTTCAGCTCTTCGATTTCCTCCACTTTGTTTTCTTCCTGTTGGCGTTTCTTCGGAACCAGAGTAATCTTTGTACCTTCGAACATGAAACTGTAACTGTTGGTCCGTCCATCATGTTGTACTGCTCTATCAAACTGCCATGGCCTGCCCAACAACAGATGACACACATCCATGTCTACTACGTCACACCAAACCTCATCCTTGTATTTCTTCCCAATTGAAAACTTCACACAAGCTCTACATCCAACTTTCACTTCACCACCCTTCCTCAACCAAGCTAACTTGTACGGTTTAGGATGTTTCTCAGTTTTCAACTCCAACTTCTTCACTGCTTCTGTAGAGATAATATTATCGCAACTCCCAGCATCAATAACAAATTTACAAACTCTTCCCAGAATAGTGCATGTAGATTGAAAGATATTGTTCCTCAACCAACTACTTTCCTCCTCTTGCTTCGGTGTTAAACAACTTCTCCTCATCATCAATGCATATCCGTCATCTCCCGACAGTAAGTCTTCCTCCTCAACTGGTAAAGAATTAGAGCATTCAGCTTCTTCATCCTCATCCTCAACCTCAGCAATCATTGCTCTCTTCTTTGGCTTTGGACACTCATTGCTTTTATGACCCAACTCCTGACAGTTGTAACATTTGAAACCGTTGTTAACCTTTGCCTTCTCAACCTCCTTCACCACTGGTTTACTGATAGGTTTAGACATATTAGAACTTCCACCAACACCCTTCACTTGATTATTGGAATTCGTAAACACACCACCTCCTCGTCGTCCCTGCTTCTCCCAAGCCAACGCTTTCTGATGTGCTTCCGCCACAGATCTTGGATCGAACATATTAACCATATCCTGAATCTGCATTCTCAATCCCCCAATGAATCTAGATGTCAGCTGCTCTTCCGTCTCCATAATGTCATTCCTCGCAATAAGCTGGTAAAACTCATCCGCGTAATCATTAACAGTCTTTGTGCCCTGCCTCAAGTTCTGCAAACGTTGATACATCAGAGATTGATAATTGTAAGGTAAGAACGTTGCTTTCATCAATTTCTTCATCTTCTCCCAAGATTCAACTTTTGACTTCCCCATTCGTTCACGTGTAAGTTTAGTTTTCTGCCACCATGCCAAAGCTCGACCCCTCAACCTTGTAGCAACCAACTTCACTCTACGACGTTCTGGAACTTCTTTGAAATCAAAAATTTCTTCAACATTAGCCATCCAATCCAAAAACTCTTCGGCTTGCATACCACCTTTGAATTCAGGAATTTCAGTTTTCATCCCCGATTCCCACTTGTGATCGTACTCCGATTGATTCCTTCCTCGTCCACGTCCTCGTCCATGAACACTACCACCATCATACTCTTCTTCTCCATCCGATGTATATCGATGTCGATCCTGACCACCAACATCTCTACCACCACCATTTCTTCCACCAACATTCCTACGATCCACATTCCTCCGATCTCGATCAGTCACATTTCTATCACGCCCTTGATCATCAACATTTCTATCACAATCTCGATCCACGCTTCTATGATCACTATCAACACTTCTCTCTCGATTAGAATGTGGTGAAACTCTACTTCTTCCATGGCTCGATTCAGGTGAAACCCTTCTCTGATTTTGACTCATTTCCAACATCATCCTCTCTAATCGACCAATCCCTTCCGTAAGCTTCTCATTGAAATTCTCGTTGATTCGTTGCTCAATTTCGTCGGCCTCTTCTCTTCCGTACAAAGCATTAATATTGCGATGACGTTGAACTCGTCTTGGCGGCATGATTGAATACTTCACAAACACTTCAACAAATTCACACTTCAAGTTTCAAACACCTTTCGAACTTTGATCCAAAATGAAATGGATCGAAAACTCCAACTTTGTTGCAAAATATGATGAACACGATGAACACAACTTCAAATTCTCGGCTCCAAGACTCGATTTAGCTATGATTGGCTAAAACAAGCTCTGATACCAAAACTGACGCAGCGGATAATTCAAAACGATCTTCAATCGATGAAAGTAGCAGTCGATGGATTGATGAATGCTGAATTGCCCGAATTCGTTGATCCGAAGATACCGAACTCTAGCTATCTCTGACTCGTTGATCCGAAGATACCGGAAAGAGATCTACGATTCTTCGACGTTGATCTTGCGCACAAGATACCGTGAATCGGCTTCAACAAACGATGATCCGAGCGCACTCGAATGACGTTAGTGGAGATAGGAGAAACACTCGACTACCAATTGAAATTGAAAGCAACAAGCTAACAAAAGAGAATTTTATTCAATATTCAACAACCTCCAAAAGTTACAACTCACCCACTATTTATAGTCGTTACAACTCAACATACCAAAAAAAAACAAAAGAAAAAAAAACAAAGTGTTTAGGTCGGTTACGACTTATAGATGAAGACTTACTTTCTCTGCCGACCTAAGTTTCGTTCGAGACTTAAAATTTGCAGTGGTTCCTGTTACCTCGGCAACGATTCACCTTATCTCGGTTCCGACCTATGAGAGCTTATCTCGTTCGCTACTTAATCAAGTGCCGCGATTTAATCAATGTCGCTCGCGAGTTATCTGGCAATGATTTAGGGTTAGGTCGGAACTTGCGAAGTGCTTCTGCGACATGGGGTTTAGGTTGGTCGTGATTTTAGGAAGAGGTGTTAGGTTGGTAAAGTCGACTGGAGATGGGAGTGGAGATGGAAGTGGAGGTGTGGTAATTCGTTCGCGAAGATAGGTCGTAGGTCGGTATTTGGGAATTAGGTCGTAGCTCGGCATGGAAGTTGGAGATAGGTCGTAGGTCGGCGTGAAGGTGGGAGTTAGGTCGTAGGTCGGCATGAAGGTGGGAGTTAGGTCGGATCCTCTGGTCGTCGAACCTAGGTATGCTGCTTCATCATCCTCCCCTTGTTGACAAAAATTCGACCTCGAATTTGTACTTCTCTCCTTTTCAACAAGCTCATCTCCATGGTACGGAATCAAATGTTTAACGTTGAAAACGTCAGCAGTGTGAATGTGTTCGGGCAACTTTAACTGATAAGCATTGTCATTGATTTTCTTCAAGATTTCTACTGGTCCAATCTTGCGAGCTTTCAACTTGTTGTAAGTCCCAACTGGAAAACGATCTTTCGTCAATACTGCGTAAACAAAATCACCCTCTTTGAAGACTACACTCCTTCGTTTCTTATCCGCCATTTGTTTGTACTTCTCATTTGTCTTTTCCAATCGTTCATGAACGATTCTATGGCATTCCGTCAACCCTTCAACAAAATCAGCAGCTTTCTTAACTGTTTTCTTTGATTGTGGTATTACCGTTAAATCCAACGGGCCCTTCGGTAAGCTCGAATAAACAATCTGGAATGGACTGAACCCAGTACTTCGATTCATAGCATGATTATGGGCAAATTCTGCCTGACATAACTTCACATCCCAACTCTGAATCTATTTCACCAATTCCAGATTCAAGTAATGATATAAATCCTTCTAACGTTTCCCAAACTGTAGAGTTGAATGGAGATTTAGATAACGTGTTTAAGGGATCTGTTTTCAATAGAAATGGTGCTAATGATATCGAGCGGGATTTCAGTTCGCATGATACTATCTGTGATATTGATTCCAAGCAGCCTTCTGTTGTGTCGTTGTTTCTCCTCTATCAGAAACAAGGAATGATAATTCTACTGCAATTGTGAACGACATATCCCGCTCTAATCCTACAGATGCTTGTGTCAATACTGTTAACTCCCCTGTTGTCGATAAACCAGCTTGGTCTTCTTTATTTAAATCATTACCTATAATTGTTGGTTCTTACTCCCCGCAGAATTTTAGCACTCAGGTCATAGATGGGGTCAGCGTGCTCCCTTCTGAAGTGATTAATAAGGCGGTGAGCCATTGGTCTGATCACTTGGTTGGTTTTTTCTAGATGCTTCATCATCTTATTTGGTTGTTTGTGAGCAATGTAGGTGCGCGTGGAAACTAAAAGGTACTCTTTATGTCCAATATATAAATTCCTTTTTCTACTTTAAATTTGGAAACATCGAAGACTTTACTATGGCAGAGATTGAGAGAATAATAGCTAGAATAAGAAAGCTGTGGAATTTCATGGTGAGAAATAATTTAGAAATATATGAATAAAAGTCGAGGGTAGTTTGTAGATTAAATAGTTTGAATGTTTGACGCGGTTTTCTTGACTTTTCCTTTTCTTAGGCAATTGGAATTTGAAGAGGAGGTATCTTATATATGTGGAATAGTTTGATATGTTGGGTATGTTGAATAGTTTGATACTACTTGAGATTCATTTGACGGTTTCACAAGTTGAAAGTTATTAGGAGTTTGAGTCTTTTGGTTTATGAGCATACGTTCCTTGAACTTTTAAGCAGCTCATGCCTAGTTGCCTATCTTTTGGGTTACTTCAAATTCATGTTAAAAACATTGCCTTATTTTGGGCTTCTTATACCTCTCTCTTTTCCTAAACAATTTATAAAATAAATCATGTATGAGATCACTCTTCATATTTTCAATTATTTTTTGATAATATGTGTTTCTCTAACATTGTTTCTGAACGGGTTCAATTGTGTACGCTCAGTTACCACATTTGTCTCACATCATCTTGTATAAATTTTCACGTGTATGGCTGATTATACGCCAAACACGTGCGAGTAATGTTTTATAAATCGGCCGATGTGAGATTAATATCAATATATACTAAAAACAAAAAGAAATTACTATCCACTTTATAGTTCAAAAATAAAAAAAGATCATAAATCGGATGATTCAAATGAATATGATGTTTTTTGTGTAATATTTTAATATGAGAGTAAATAAATTCTTTTAGAAGTTTACGGGTTGTGTTATAATATATAACTTAAAACTCCATAGTATTAGGCATGTAAACGAATATTTTCGGATACGGATAATGCCATATCTGTATCCGTATCCTAAATCATTTTCGAACATCAGATATCTGTGTTTACGGATGCGGACGGATATTGGATATTTATCCGATATTCTTCGATCAGTTTACAACCAATAAATCTAAACAAATAAATAGAAAATTTTGATTTATTATTAATCAATTTTTGTACTAAATATATAAAAAATAACTAAGAAAAATAATTTTAAACGTTAAAAGTTGATTTTTATATACATATTAATTTTTTACCAGGATAAAATAGTAAACGACTATCATTTTATGAACAAAAATACATAAAAGAATTGACTATAGTCTTGATAAAAAGAGGACGGATACTTATCCGATACATATATGACGATATCCGTATTTGTATCCGTGTTTCGTATCCGTATTCAAAGAAATGTGCACATATCCATTCACGCCTACCTAACTGACACATGCCCTTAAATCAGTAGCTGGTAGAAGCAGTTTCTTATTTGATAACCTTTGTAGTCAGCAAGACGTACGGTATTTGATAGAACGTGGCATCAAACAATTTTTGTGATGCAACACATTGTCTACGTTCTTTGCTAACGTTTATCAGATTTGTACTATATCAGACTTACGTAAGCGGCAACTATGTGAATGTTAATTAGAACGTGTGGAAATCAGTATAACAACATACTAAACATGTTTAGACTATGTTGATTTAGCACAAAATATCAAATATCATCAATTGATGTATTCAAGTTTGAAAATTATTTTGATTGTATGAATCTGGGCTAAAAGTCAAAAAAAGATGTGTTTGTCTCGTGATACAAATTTGGATTAAATCAAACGGCGACATGGATAACTTACTACCTATAATCACTTGTTGGACTTCATCAAATAGTGGTTACGAGATGACAGTGATCTTTAGGTATGTGCAGTTAATTTAAACCAGGGTCAAAAACTACAGCAGATTTGTCGCCATTAACATGTTCTTCGTAATGCATTCATCGGTAAGTAAAAGTACATATAGACAGGCATTATACTTGTACACATGAATCTTCATGTCCGATTGATATACTTTTCCAATCTAGAAAATGAATTAGATTCAAACTCATCTAAAAGTATTGCATTTCTTTTTCATTATAAATACTAGACAGTGAATGCAGGATGCATACATGGGAGATAAATTTACATTTTAGACTTCTTAAAAAAAACTTATTTCAAATTTAGCCCTCGTGTATTTTATTCATAATTCGGTATTTTTGTACATTTAGATTCCATAAACAAGAATGTATAAAATTTAAATTTGTACTTATGTAAATTCAAAGTGCGCAAGTATATTTATAATGTAAACAAAATTTATACATGCTTGTTTATGGAATGCGAATGTAAAAAAAAAAAGATTAATTATGAAAAGAGACATATTTTTATAATAAATTTCAAATAAGTCTAAACTTTGAAATAAGTTGTTTTCGAAGATTTAAAATGAAAATTTATCCTATAGTCATGCTATTTTTTAATCCCTCAAAGAACTAATATGCTATCTTGTGTTCGTTTATGATATTAAGGAAGCATCAGTGCAATATTATTAAGACCCTTAAAGGGACGATGTTAACTCAACTGTAAAATGTAACTGGTGAAGTTTAGGAGGTAGGTGAGTCCCATTTTCATACTTTGCCAGCTATATCCCAATGAAGTCAGTGTCACTGATGCAGTACATACCTTGATTGACGAAGTAGTCGAACGACCTAACAAAGCTCAAAGCTCAGCACGACATAACTCCAGCCCCAATCGTTCCACGACCTAAATGCTCCGACCTACCATTTCCACGACTTAAGTGCTCCGACCTAAACGCTAATTTCCGCGACCTACGACTTAACCACACCCACGACCTATCCCTAAGTCGTGAACAAACTCCACGACTTAACCATTTCCCCGACTTATTTCCTCCACGACCTATTTTCCACGACCTAAGACTTCACCGATCCAAATCACTTCTGCGACCTAACAGTTCCTTTTCCCAACCTAATACTAAGCCGAAGCACTTCCCTCCGAGCTTCCCCTAAATCGCGTGCCGCCTCCCTTAAGTCGCTGCTGAGTTATAAAGTCGCAAACGAATTTTAGATTGCGAACTTATTTTGATAAGTGGAAGATGAAGTTGATAACTCGTGAAGCAATTGTGATAAGTCGCGAGATGCTGGGGGATAAGTCGCGAATACTTCTAACTCGCGAGATATGATAAGTCGAGAGATAAGATGGATAAGTCGTTGAACATTGCTGTTTGTTAAGTCGTGTACTTTGTAAATAAGATTGAGTCGTTTTGTATTTTGTTAAGTCGCGTACGACTTATGGTAAGGCGTAAGTCGGTGCCGACTTAAGAGTTGTAAAATTTGTGTTGTAATTTGTAACTTCTATAAATAGGCCGGTGGTGCCATTTGTAATAGGTTGTTGAATATTGAATAAAATTCTCTTTTGTTAGCTTTGTGCTTTCATCTAATTGGTAGTCGAGTGTATCTCCTATCTCCACCTTCGACATTCGAGTGCGCTCGAATCTTCGATTGTTGAAGCCGATTCGCAGAATCAAGTGCGCTTGATCAACGCGTGAAGAATCGCAGATCTTTGAACCCGGTATCGTGCGCGATCAACGAGTTCGGGATAGCTAGAATTCGGTATCTTCGGATCAACGAGTTCGGGCATTTCAGTATTCATCAATCCATCGATTGCTACTCTCATCGATCTACATTGTTTTGATTAATCCGCTGCGTCAGTCACCCTTCTTTGAACCCTTTATGAGTCCACCGCATCTATCCATTTAAACTTCTAATCCGCACCTTCCTGCCCCTGCCATAGAATACTTTTTTAACCGGTATTTATAAAACCGGTTAAAATGAATTATACGGATTGTAATTTCTGTTCAAGCGATTGCAATCCACGTGGACAGAAATTGCAATCCGCATGCAGAAAATATTTGATTTCCACCTTAATCGGCTTTTATAAAACCAACAAAGCTTAGTCAACTTTATAAAAGCGGCTAATTTGGTAACCCCCAAGATTACCAACAACCCCCGAAACAAAGCAAACCCAACCCATTGGGGCTTTGGGATTGCTCTTACAATGTTATTGTACAATGTTAACGGTACAATGTTATTGGTAAAGTTTAGGAGCTAGGACAATGTTGACCTAAATCGTGATATTGTAATGAGTTAATAATCTCAAAACATGTCAGCTATATCCCAGTCACTAAAAGAAAGGCTAATTGTAACGACAGAAGGGGGCGACGACGATCGACAGCTCATTGCACATGTGGCGACGGCTAGCGTCAGCTAGCTATTTTATTATTTCCCTCATTGAGTAATTAATTTTTTTAATTTCCATTATGTTTTTAGAAAATGTTTAAAAATATTAATTTAATCCCTATAAAATAAACAAAATATGTTAGCACAACTATTCAACATAACGACTGTTCTGATCGATTAAATTAGTATTTTCGATGATCTGTCTTCACGTTATTCAAATATTTAACATTACTGAAAATCTTACTCACACGACCAATCAATGCGACTTTTAGTCGGTCCATTAAACAATTTCGATAGAGTTGATTTAGTGGAACATTTTTATGGATTAAAATATATTTTTAAACCATTTGGTAATTAATTTTGAATTTTTAATTGTATTTAGCATGATAAAATTATGTAAATAAAATAATCGGTAAAAAATTAAATTTATTGGATCTTATGTCGATCTAAAGTATAGTTAACTTATTTCCAAAAGATAATGAAAAAATAAACAATTTTAGGCTGACGATCTTGAATTTTAAATTTATAACCGTTCGTCGATATTCGGGCTAAAAACCCTTCGTTCGATGGTCAGATGACCTTAGAACTAGACCAAATTCGAACCAACGATGCCTAGTAATGTATTAATCCAATCCGTATGGTTGGATTCGTAAACAAACGGCTGAAAAAAAGATAATCTCAAAATAGTTCATTTCACCAAGAGATATGATAAGTGTTAAACCACTCTTGATGAAATGACATGTTTTGAGGTTAGATTTTCTTTCGGTCGTTTTTTACGAATCCAACCATACGGTTTGAATTAACACATTACCAAGCATTGGTGGTTCGAATTTGGTTTCGTTCCGAGGTCGTCTGGCCTTCGAACGAAAAGTTTTTAGTCCGAATACCGACGAACGACTATAAATTTAAAATTCAAGAACAACATGCTAAAGTTGTTTATTTTTTCATCATCTCCTGGAAATGGGTCAACTATATTTTAGATCGACATAAGACCAACAAATTTAATTTTTTACCAATTATTTTGTTTGATATAATTTTATCATGCTAAATACAGTTAAAAATCCAAAATAAATTACCCAACGGTTTAAAAATATATTTTAATTCATAAAATTTTTATACTAATTCATAAAAAATTTATACTAAAAATTTTATACGTGCGATTTTGCAAGTATGCTTGTACTTTAATATTATTTGTTCAAAGGTTTTGATTCGAGAGCATGTCCCAGCTGCCAAAGATATGACTGCGGAGGCGTTATGTGTGTTGGTCCATTATATTCCCACTCAGTTTTTTGATATAAGTATACATCAAATGGTGCATTTAGCTGATCAAGCACTACTTTGCGGACCGGTTAATTACACATGGATGTATCCATTTGAAAGATGAGACATTCTTTTTAATAATTATAATCCAAATTATTATCCAATGATAATATAAAAACGTCAATTATTTTATGTTTTCTTAGAGCTATGAAGGAGTGTAAAAACATACCAAGCAATAAACGATATGTGGAAGGGTCAATTGCCGAAGCATATCTTTTTTCAGAATCTGTTAGGTATGCAATGGAGTATATGCCAGATCCACGTGCTGGAAATCATAGCTCTAAACAAGCACCATTCTTGGATGAGAATGGTAATGATACATACGAACGCTCCATTATTAAGGGTAAAACTATCAAGCTAACTAGCGTACATCGCATACAAATTCGAAGATGGATACTTTTTAGAATGTATATACCAGATCTAGACGATTATTATAGGTTTGTGTTTTTTAACAAATTTAAATTAGCTTTCTATTTACTTAATATATAACATGTTTATTTTGTAGCGAGTATCGATTGTCATTAGAAGATACTCACCGTAATAAAAAAAGACTTCAAACAAAAGCAGAAGTTATTGTACAATCCGAATTCATTAATTGGTTGCACATCAAGGTTTGTTAGGCTTCAACAAAACAATAGTTTTATTACACAATTATGACTTTATTTAATATATTTTAGTGGTTTTAACAGTTAATGGAAGAAAAATGCATGAGTTCATTGTTATGGTATTATGTTAGTGGTCCAACGTGGGAAGCCAAAACTCATCTCAAATATAGTATCAATGGTTATGTATTTTCTCCCCAGCACTACGACAACACTCATTCAACACAAGATAGTGGTGTTTGCATGGATGCAATTACAACGTTTATCGCAAGCGCAAAAGATTTAAATCCTATGGATGATGATACTACTTGGTATGGTGTTATCAAGAAGATCATTCAGGTTGATTATTATGATTTTCAACATGTAGTATTCTACTACGACTGGATAAATATCGCCGACAAAACACATGGGTTTAAGATTTGTCCGGACTCTAGTTTACCGATGGTAAATTTAAAGAAGCTTAAAAGCAGTAATGGAGAACATGATGAGCCCGTCATTCTTGCATCTGAAGCAAGCCAAATCTTTTACATAAAAGACATACAAAATCCTGATTGGTCCATTGTACAATGTTCGTCTAAGCACTTGACTGATGACACAGATAATTATGAGATGCCAATAAACTTCCACTCCAATTTGAATGAGCAACACAACTTAACATTGTTGAAATGCATGGAATCTAGATAGAAAAACATGGTTGTAACTACTGATGTTTTGTTTGATGTATTGAATCTATGTTGACATCTGAATTCTGCAGTAGTAAAACATGCTTTTTTGTTTGATGTATTGAATCCATTTAATGCTTGGTCGTTTCTATATTGATTTCCATCTTTCAATAAAGGTAATCTACTTGTTTATAGTTATATATTAAACACTGCCCAACCTTTTATCCTATGATTACTTGATTTATCAACCGGTTCACAAGTTAACGTGTATATTGCAGAATGACAACTAGTTGCAACAATGCATCACAATGTCAAGAAAGCATCGAAGAAGACGTTGCTCCTCCACCAGCAAATAAAAAATACTCAATAATTGTTGAAATGGATGGTGCTAAAGGTAGAGATGCGAAAAAATGAAGTTCTCGTTGTTGCGTTTTGATTCATGCGCTCATTCCGGTTAGTTACGATGATTGGAGGAAAGCAGACAGCTTTTATAAAGATAATTTATGGAAAACACTTACGGTATTTTACTTTCAAGTATTTACTCATTTAAATCATGTCCTTTTCTTTCATAGAAATATTATTTAGCAAGTCAAATGTTATTCCAAGTATTGCAAGGTAGAGGTTGAAATTAACTTTAAGATGTGTACTAAATACTAATCAAAAAATGTGTCCCCCAAAGTCATGGGCAATAAAACTCACGCCTTTTTCTTAATTCTCCAGCTCCTTTTGTCCCTTTCATCCCCTCCCTCCATGACATATATATTTTTTTACCTTTTTATTTCTGACGCATGAGAGAAAAGGCATAAAACAAAAGCAGCAGATGCAGAGCATGGGTTATGCAAAAGTGCAGCATCTTTGGTTCATGCGTGGTTGCTTTGCATTCATTAGTTGACCCAGGGAGTAGCAAAATTATAAAAAGCACTGTTGTACATTTTTACTTGCTTTTTTCCTGCTTTATGTACAAATTCTAGGGTAACTGCTAACAGTATATGTACTAAGAATATCAGTATATTTTCACCACTGTTGCGGTACCTTCTTGTCACTATATCATGGCATATTTCAACGAAGATGTTAATTTTTCACAATAATATGCATTCACTCTTTTATTTTAAAAATAGATAGTTAAAATGTCACCTCAAACTATATATTCAGTGCATTATTATTTTAGTAGATTTTAAAATCCTAAACCTACCATTTCTAGTCATATATTTCATGCAAAGCTGGATTTATAAATACAGGATCCGCTATTTTTAATTAAATATCTACCTTATAAAACCACGTATTTACCCAGGATGCTTATGATTTTAGCTAACTTCACCAACAAACTCCTAACAGAAGGAATAAGAATATTGCACTAGTAGATCTTTGCAGGTGGTGCTTATCCAATATCACTTACTGATTTCTGTAACCAAAAAATACATATCAGTACATAGTGTGTACTTTCAAGTGTGCAAGTGTGAATGCATATAGATTACATAGTGTATTTTAACAACTTGTTGTGTGTTGTACAGGTAAGTGAATAAGTGTGAGATAAAGCTATCAGTACATGTGTACCCTTGCGCATGCATGCATTTAATACTCCAATAAATTAGTTGTTTAGGATAACATTTCATTGCCTATAGGTGAATTTCATATGTAGTTTCATTTTAGAATCCCTTGCTTAAGTTTATAAACGTTCGCGAAAGAAAGTATCCGTACATGTCTATACTTTTGCTATATTTGTTTTGATTTTTTTTTGTAGAAAGAGTTTGACATGAATCTGGATCCAACTACCACTCGACCTATTTTGAAGAGAAGGTTTTCAAATATTTTAGATTGGAAAAATCAAAGCTACGAGACAAATATTTGAGGAAAGATAAAGGTTTTTACCTAGATGCATTGCGATTGATAACCGTTCGAATGATATTGATAAAGTCCAATGAGATAAATTCGTTGATATTGAGTACACTGATAAGAAAAGAAAACAATGCAAAACTGTAACAACCCACATATTTTACGATTGTATATTTAAATGTTTTATTTAAATATAGCATCGTTAATCGGATTAAAGTCCAAAATGTTACTTTTTGTAAACAGTCGAATTGAGATCCGAGACTACTTCCATTGAGTCCAAAATGGCGTTTATAACTTTTTTGAGTATAAACATCGATATGTTTGGAGTTAAGTAGAATTTTGCTATTTTTCTATTTTGGGCTTTGGGTTTGGGTTTCAGCCCATTAACCCAACATAATACCCTAACTCCACTCAACTCCTCTTCATTCATTCATTCCTCATTTCCTAACACTCTAGCTCAAGAAAAAATGGGGGAAAGGAATGAGAAATAGAAATTTCAAACCCTAGTTTGGATTGGAAACTCAAGTTCTTGCTCCAAAATGAAAGAGAAGCTTAGATTGGAATTTCTAGAGTTGAAGTTGAAGAGTGGTTGATCTTTCCTTTGCTTTAGAGCTTCTCGTTCGTTGTTTTTTTGGGGTTTAAAGGTGAGTTCTTTAACTCACATCTACGTCTATAGCTTTCATTGTTGTTAGGTATGAATTCCTAACATCCATTTCGTGTTCATTTGCTTTGATTTGAATTGGTTTTGTGAATTTTCCAATTTTTGGTTTTGAAGTCCAATTTTATGAAAATCCTACTATGGATGTTTGGACATGTTATTTGGGGTGTATCGAAGAGCCTATAAGGCTGCGTTGTCGCTTGGTGTAAATCACTAGTCGTCGTTGCTCGTCCGATCGCTCCCGATATGTTTTGGCCATCATTGGCCTAGGGTAATTTCTGCCCAGCTGAGTGGTTCAGACGTCTGAAATGCAAGTTCAGATGTCTGGAATCAGACCTGGAGCAAAAATATTCACGGCAGAAAAAAAAGAGCAGAGACTAATTCCAGACGTCTGAAATATAGGGTCAGACGTCTGGATAGGTCTTAGACGTCTGACTTGAAGTTTCAGACATCCGAGGGTTCTCTGGATTATTTCTAGAGAACAAATCCAGATGTCTAGATTCTAAACCAGATGTCTGGTCATGGCTCAGATGTAACGACCCTAAATTTTCAACCCAATTTAAAATTTTAAATTCATCATTTCAGTAAAAAAAAAAAAAAAAAAAAAATTTAAATTTTAAACGATCTCAATTTACGCCCAAACTTTATTTGTGATTTGCGTCTAGTTAGATATGGACATAGAAAAGGTTTCGTTGAAAAATATTACAGTAAAGTCCGTTCGCGTTTTACTGTATATCAGTCCATATAAAGCTGCGTAAAATTTATCTTCCGAATCCAAATATTTTTACACAGTCCACTTGCAAAAATTATTCTGATCAAGATTTTATAATTCGTTTCGTCTAAAACTGTCATCGCCTGCTCCGTTTATCTTATTTTGCAAAACGTACAATTTAAGCGGCGTAAATGCAAATTTTATAAAATCATCGTATCACAATAATCTGTGTACCGTTGGAAGCGCATCGCCACACTGATCATAACGGTATACTTATTTGCACAAATCGGTGTTCGACGTTAAACGTTGCGCTAATTTTACCGTTCCGGACGGACCGGTTAAGTAAAATCCCACCCAAATTCTTTAACCGTTTACAAAAGAAAGCTGAATATAAAGGTCAGCTGGTGCATTTATGGGGTAGTTGGAAGCTAAGGGGTTACTTTGGAAATTGATGTGAACGTTGGAAAATGAAGGGCTGTGAGGGATACGAAGCAACAAAATAAAGAGAGAATTTAAAACTTAAGCAACGCATAATTCATTTTTCATTTCACTTTCTCTGTTTGCTCACGTCTCCAGGTAAACACCAATTCCTCCTCTCTCCTTCTTCATTTCTCCCTCCTCACCCTCTATTTTATTTACTTTACTGTAAATTTCCAAAGAGAAATGATGTATGAACCATTGCCTCCAACCTCACAAACAAATGAAACTCCTACCTTCGCCCACCCAGACCCCTGGCCCATCGTTCCTCCACGCCGCCACCACGGAACTAGCCCAGACCCAGCAGCCACGTCCCTCCGAGCCCAGACCTCCAACCGCCTGACACCGCACCCGAACCCTGCCACCGAACCGATCTGCCCAGTCGCCCTCCACCAGTCCCAGTCGCCCTCGCCTTGACTTCGCCTTCCGCCTCTCCTGTCAGCCCAGACCCCACCCCGCCAGCCGCCAACCCAGTTCCACCACCTGCCTCCGCGCGTCACCCTCCAGCACACCCCGTCATACCAGCCCACCGCCAGCAGACCACCTCATTCCTCCACTGCCGCACACCACGTCCCTCCGCCTCACCCACACCCAGTCACACCGCCCACCAGCAACCACCGTCCCCACCTCCTCGTCTTCCAGCCTTGCCGGGTGTGCGTGCGTGTGTGTTTAGACGTGAATGTTGTGTGCGTGTGTGTATGCGTGGGGTGTGCAGTCGTTTGAGAAGGTGCACGTTTCTGGGTGCAAGAGATTTTTGTGTGTCTTATTAAAAAAGAAAAAGAAAAAGAAGAAGAAAGTGGCCAAAAAGGGAAATGTGCGTAAGGAGGGAGGAAGATAAAACGTGAACAAAGTTGTGCGTGTGCGTGTGAAGTAAATGTGTGTTGCGTTCCCTGTTGTCTCGGGTTGTCTTTTAAATGAAACCGAGTTTTGCCAATAGTATAGATTTTTACTGAAAGTGTTCGTAAATATAAAAATTCTGGTTGCAAAAAAAAAAAAAAAAAAATAGTAACCAGTTTTATTTGTTGTTGTATGCAGAAGCGACCGGGTAAGCTTTTTGTGGCAACATTGATCTTCAGCCTTCGTTCTTTCTTTCGCTATCGGTAAGCGAAATTATAATTTTATAATTATATACTAACGTTCACTGTATTAATATCATTTTCTTTTGTCGATATTACAGTGTCCGTTGTTCGTGCTGTACCGACTCTTTTCGTGCTTCTTTTACTTCGCCGTCAAATTTCTTCATCCACGAAAGGTGAATTAATTTTCACGACTATATTCTTATGCAAGTTTGAATTGATAAATGATTGCTATGTGATGTTGAATTGGATGTAAATTGTTATTGTTAAGTGATAAATTAATTGCAAGTTAAAATTGGATATAGGATGGTTAACGATTTAAAATGAATTATATATGTCGAATTTTGATTGTTAACTTGACCCCTTTATATGATGAATATTGATTAATTAAATTGACCCTTAAATTGTTAAGTTAATTGACACGTAGAATTGACAAATTTCACTTTGGACTGTTGAACGTATATTGAATTAACTGTTGTAATTGAAATTGAACGACAAGTGAAACTGAAATGTTATAATCTTTAATATACTTGAAATGATAGAGTAGATTCTAGAAATAGTTATATTAATTTGCGTAAATAACAAACGCGAATTAATACGATTATTTCGGGATTATTTGAAATTGTTGAATTGTTGCAAATGGATGCTATTGCTTGTTTATTTACTTTGACACCATCCCAGCTATCACACTGCAAGTTCCCTTTGTATGTTTTGATTTTGAATTTAAATAGAATTGGGTTGAAATGATAAATACCCAATTGAATGAATTGGCCTAGGATAGATAATTAAAAATAAGAAACCGAACGGTCAACAAAGAACGTTTTGAAATTGAGACTTATTTGGAATTATGGAATGAACTTAGAAAACTGTATGGAAATTTGGTAACGTAAATATAAATGAATTTGTTTTAAAATAAATAAAATGATTTTATTAAATTGAATAAATGAATTTGTTTTGAAATAAATAAAATGATTTATTGAATTGAATAAATGAATTTGTTTGGAAATAAATAAAATGATTTTATTGAATTGAATAAATGAATTTGTTTGGAAATAAATAAAATGATTTTATTGAATGAATTAATGAACTTGTTTGAAATAAATAAAATGAATTTTATCGAATTAAATAAATTAGATTTGTTGGAATAAAGAAATAAATTGAAATAAATGAGAACGAATTAATGTAATGAATTGAAACGGATTTGTAAATTTATTTATTTAAACAAAGTGTTTGACAAAGTTAATCGAAATGAGATTTAAGAAGTAAATGTAGTAAATGAAATTGATATAGTAATGAACCTAGGAATGTAAATACGGATTTAAAGAATAAACTTGATTTAATTAGTTGAACTAAGATCGACTATTTCATGTAATCCATAAATTTGAGTTGATTTAATAAGTGAAATGTTGATTTAACATGAATACTTAAATTTTGATAACTAAAGGGCTTGAACTAGAATTTCTTTTCGGAATATGTTTTTGTAATTAAAACGAATCGAATTTTGAAATATCAAATTTGGAAGTCAAATTTGCAACTTGACCTTTGGATTTGATTTGTTTTAACTTTAATAAAAAGTTGACTGTTGGGTAATTAATACGTAGTTATTAAAGAGTCCGGGATCGGATTATGGACATACTCTCTGTCGATACCGAAAACCACTTTAATAACTAATATACGCGAAGTGTTGATCCAGAATGAAGTGGATGGTTTTGATGAACGCGTTGACTGAAGAAAGAGAACGATTTTGGATGACCCCTGACATGACTAAAACAGGAGCCGCGCCGGGCCATTGAGGATCGCCATCTCTAGCGGACACACTTCTTCGATACCATATCTATTACTTTTGTGATTCGATTTGGGTGCACCCCTTGATTTGGAAGTGTTGTTTCGCGGTGTTGGGGTGGTAGCTGCTATGCCCAACATCAGTCCGGATCAGGCAACTACTAGTATCCTAGTTGGTATCGCCTTATGTACCTTGTCATACTAATTATCCCATCGCGACAACTACGATTTTGATTTGTACCTTTAGTATATGGATTGCCCTCTGGTGACTTCCGGTTTTGGGGAAACTACGGTCTTGTATATGCTTTTGGGAATAAACAGGTTAAGAGGTGTATGGGCCCTGCTTAACCCTATTTTGATATCTTACTTTATGGATTAGACATTATCTATTTAGCGTATTCTGTAGGTAGTTTATCGATCCCTTAATGATGTTTATATTCACCTTTGAGTTATGGACTTTATTATATGCATTGATTATCCTGTATAAGATTTTGAGTCCTGACTCGAGTGTTTCTTTTGCATATGCTCGGGTCAGTCTGAAGATATTCCGTTGCTGGTCAAGGTTGGTCGAAGATGCTGAAGGCTTAGCTTTTATCTATATCATTTTATTTTCAGTATTTGATGTACTTATGTATTGGACATCTTGTATCTCTTTTCAGTCGCTTTATGTTGAGACATTGTTGTATTCTCTGTAGTAGCTTCATGAACTACTATTATGACGATGTATTTTCCGCTGCATTATTCTGTGACTGTTCTGAGTCTGTGATGTTGTATTGATTCTCATTTACATTTATGTACTTATAATCCCATAATGTTCTGTGTTTTGTATTATTTAAGTTGACAAGTGTGGATTATTGTCAATTTAAATGGTCCAAATATACGGGATGTTACATCAGACGTCTGCTTCGATATTCCAGACGTCTGGGTGGTTTTCTGAACTATTTCCAGAAAACAAATCCAGACGTCTGGAAACGTTCGTTTTTGCCTATTTAGGCTGTTTTGTGTAGATTTCCTATTTTAATTGATTTTTATTGATCCTGATAGTTGTTATCACTTACTATCGACCTTGATGACTTCTTTCTTTGGATTTTTGGGAATATCCATTTTGATGGATTTGGTATCGATTTCTTTGGATTTAATTCACGTCTTCAAATGTGAATTTTTGATGATTGATTGTTTCTACAATCATTTCTATGGTTTTGATTCACGTCTTCGTATGTGAATTTTTGATAATCGATTGTTTCTACAATCGTCTTTCTGCGGTTTGTCACTTTTAAATACAAAGTTTTCTATGCTCGTAGTAAATATTTAAACGCTTTCACAAAATGATTTCAATATTATTTTAAATACAAAGCTTGTTTTCAAAACCGTTTTCCAATATATTAGTATATACAAACCTTTACCTCATTCGTATGAAAAATCTAATTAAACGGCTTAGCAAAACAAGTGGTATGAAACGCTTGCGTTTACTTCGGCGGTTAATTCTTGGACTTGTTCGATTGAACTCTTGTGACAATTTTCGAGTGGAAATCTACAATCTGTTCGTAAATATTTAAGTTAAGCCAGTGGTTATGGGACATGAAGCTAAACTCATTTATTTACTAGCTTAGAGTAATTGACACTTCTTATTGATCAATGATGATCATTTTATGGTTTAGACTAGCGATGTGTGATGTCTCTTTGTTGGTATGAGGATTAAACCCCGTTTGAGGAGTTTCAGCTCAAATTTGGCGGGGTAGCGACCCGTGGTCTTCGGGCCGTTTGCGGAGCTTCGGCTCAAATTTGATGGTTAGCGACCATGGAATAGCGTTCCGTTTGAGATACACGTGTTGGTGAGTTTTTATGCTCCCGTTTGATATAGGCCTTCCCCCTTTTTGTGATTTCTGGATTTTTAATTGATGATTCTAGTATTTATGTTGATCATTTTATGGTTTAGACTAGCAATGTGCGATGTCTCTTTGTCCGCGTGGGAGACAGTACCCCGTTCTATTGAGCTTCGTCTCATTTTTTTAGGCTAGCGACTTATGGTTTTATGGAGTTCGGTTCTTCGGGCGTAACGTTGTATTGCATCGTTGTTCCGGCTTATTGGAGTTTCGGTTCATCGGACGTACCGTTATTGTACTGCGTCGTTGTTCCGAATTATTTGAGTTTCGGTTCATCGGACGTACCGTTATTGTACTGCGTCGTTGCACCGGCTCATTTTATGGATTAGCGTTCCATTTGCATTTCTGGATTTCTAGTTGATGATTTCTAGAATTTATGTTTCATCGATTTTTGCGATTGGTAATTGATATGTTTGTCGATATTTGGATTTTGGTGAATAATTTAAAAGAATATGACATTCTTTCTAGTATTTGAGAATATTTGAGATATTATATGATTTTTGTTGTTATCTTATGCATACTTGTCACAGTATGGAATTTTTGTTATCATACGTTTTTAGTCATATCTCTTATCCTATCTCATTTTATCTGATATTTATAGGTAGACTGATCCGTTTATTATTTTCTTCTTAAATAATACTCGGGTCAGACCGATGTATTTCAGGTGCTTCTGCTTGATTTCATATCAGGGTTCATCATCTGATTTTTGGCTAACTACTTTAGCTTAGTAGTTTTTGTTGTTATACATTCGAGATAGAGACTCCTTGATGTATACTTATTCTTTTGTCTAGCACTTGTATCTATTCTTTTGTAATGTAGTGAATCTTATATGACCACTATTTTGATGTATACTTTTATGACATTTATTCATATCTAATTTCGCCTTTGTGATATGAATGTCTGTGACTGATTTGTGTTATGTTTATTTCTATATTTGTTTCCGGAGGCCACTTAGCCACTGTGTGGTAGCTTTGAGTTTGTATTTGATATGTCGGATTTCCTCTTGAAATGAAATGTAAGTTATATTATCTGACATATCGGTACTCGCACAAAGCAATTACACAGATGGTCGCTCCTCAACAGCCTTATTCTTCGTGCTAGTCGATGGCATTACCCCGTAGTGTCCTTGGCTAGTGTGAGTATAGAGGTGAGGCGTCACAAAAACAAATGCTGAAAATAAAGGAAAAAATACCATAACTCATACTTTGGGAAGAAAATCATATATACGACTTTATGAAGAATTGGTATGTAGTCATTATTGTACATACAATCTTAATGGTAATGCATAATTTACAAATGAATTCATATATATTCATGTGGGAAGCGGATAATCTAGAATGCAAGCCTACACGAGCAAAGGCGTGGAAAGTGGCGCACACAAGTAGGAAAACGGAGAGGTGATTCCGTGCGCAGCAGAAAAATATGTAAGTAGAAAAATATTTATGCATTGAATTCTTAACCAAAAAATATATACAGAATGATATGTATATATGTATATATCTACACACACATACATGTTTGGAGTGTAGGACCAACCCAATCAGAAAGTTTCATCTCCAATATTAAGATAGTTAATAATGTACACTAATAATAGCCTATTTTGTCTATTAATAATGCACATATAATTAATTGCCTTCTTCTTCAATGTTGATTATCTATAGGTTGTACGCATAATTTTTATCGAAACATGTATATTCTTTTAGTACAAAATAAGATATAGCTCCATTCATCCAACTGATAAAGTTTTCATCCTGAACTTTTCGTACAAAACAAGATATTATCTACAAGTATATAAAAATTTAGTTAATGTTAATTCTGCAATTTTGTGACGGTTTTCTATAAACAATTTACTTTTTCAAAAGTTGACTAGGGCAACAAAAACATTCGGGCCGGCCCTCCAGTGAGTACAACTTCGTTTTGAGTATTTACTTTGTTTTATTTCTATTTTCTACTACAAATATAAAAGATAGAATACCATATTACCTTGTTGATACTTTGATCATATAGAGATTAACCTAGGGAAGATATGGCAATAGAAACCTCGACTAAAACCACGTCGAAAACTGTCTGAAACTTTCACCAAAAGGCTACGCAAGCAAGTAGCGAACTCCGTAATGATCTGGGAATCATTGCCTAGATTCATGACCAGTGTGCGTGTCTTTAACTGTTTCTCCTTCCAATTATTGTTTTACACAATTATGTTGTCTTTGTGTTTTATATACACTTCAGTAATGGATGATATTGCATTGGAAATATGGATTGCTGAAATTAGATTTGTCTTCCAGAGTTACCAATAAGTTTAAATCTTTGTTTCTTCATTTCCCTTGAATATCTTGCATTTAATGATGATTAAACTAAATACACTACATAAACTTATAATACACTAGAACTCAAATTTAGATTAAGTGAAGTGATACTTGAAGAAGTTGGTAGGATATTGAATAATGAAAAGTATTTTCGGAACCTTAATAATTTGTTCCAGCTCCTTATTTCTCCTTATATGGTTTGAATTACACTTGTGGGATGAATTGAAGGTTTATTTTTACATCTCATAATATCACTGGGATCAAACTTTAATGCATTAGAATAAAGATTGATAAATTTTAAAGCCTACATTAACCTGGTATGCATTTTCCAGAATATCATCCCATAAGCCTTGCTCCATTTCCCTTCTTTCAACTATCTTTTTACGACCACGAGAGCTTGCGTTAGTTTATAAATACTCGAGTTTAGGTGCGTGTGTGGTATCCCTGTAGACAAAACTGTAAATAGAAATGAAGTAGTACCATGCTTGAGCATGGGAGCTTGTGTGTGTATATATGTAGGATACGTGGCAGAGACTATTACATGTGGTTGCCTTTTTTAAAGACTGTGCATGGTTGTGAAATGTACTTGGTGTGTGCGTGTATACATAGGTGGGTGAGTGTTTCCTAAGTGTATTCCCGTGTGTGTTATCTTTTTTTTTATAATAAAAAGAGAAATATATAGCAAAAGGAGAAAAAAGCCTTTCTCCGGTGGCTTACAAAAGGAGGCAAGGCATACAGAGAACATATCCCTCCTAAAAACACAGACAACAGAACAAAACCGGTACGAAGAAAAGTAAAAGAAAATAAAAAACCTCCACTGATTGACAGTAGCCAGGAGTAACCAACAGAAATAGAGCAAAAGAAACACCACCCGCACAACCGTCAATCTCGCCACAACCGAATAGGTATAGGCCAGTCCACCAGAGTAGCTACCATCCCATATCGAGCCAAAGAAAACTGATAAATGAACCAATACCCAGACCGAGCAGCAAAGCGACCACGTTATAACCACCACAAGCTCCACTGACTGACAGAAGCCAGGAGTACCAATAGAAATAGAGCAAAAGAAGCACCACCCGCACAACCATCAATCCTGCCACAACCGAATAGGTATAGGCCAGTCCACCAGAGGAGCTACCATCCCATACTGAGCCAAAGAAAACCGTCCAACTGACAACACCATCGAGCTCCGGCAAGGCCACCGCCCAATGGTGGTGTCTGAAGATAGTCGAGAAGAGCACCAAAGAGGTAACAAGGGCCCACTAAATCAAACGGAGAAGACCACAGAGAAGGCCAATAGCAGAAAAGGGGAACCAAATCCCAAGCAACTCTAGCTCTAACCAAGCACAACAAAGGGAAAGGGTCGCCGATCGGACAAGAAGCTAGTAAACCAGAACGAGCAACCCAAGCAACCAAACACTGCCAAAACTAACCAAGCAACTCCAAAACCAAGCAACCGGAGTAGAGCACAGGAGAAGCCTACAGAACAGGACGACCACAACCCAAGCAATTCCAGAACCAACCAATCAAAGCCAACCAAAGCGAACTCCGGACTAGGGAAGAATCCAAAGACACCTGGACCTGAAAAACTAGCAACCACATACGAAGAAAAGCGGGGGGGGGGGGATCGGGAGCGATGGGTGAAGGCCAACGCCCCACCAAAAGGATTCAACCAACTTCCAGTCTAGCGGAAGTCAAAACACACGAAATAGATAGAAGACCCACTAGCCGCCCAGAACGGGAGCCCATGGGTCCCCTGAAAGGTCTACCACGGAAAGCCAGGAAGACGTCATTCCTAACACGCCGAATAATGGACGAAGGATCCATGGGAGAGCTCTCAAAGGTTGCCTTATTACGCGCGCACCAGAGGTGCCAGCAGATCAGACAGGGAATCAAGCGGAAAACGATCGAACGAAGTGATTTTCCAGAGATCCCGGCCCACCAGGTTCTCTGAAGATCATTAGGAGATCTGGCAATACCTCGAACACCAACAAGGTTCCCGAAGTAATTCCAGCATGCTCTGGCTGAGAAACCATCAAAAAACAAATGGTTCAAGGATTTCGTTTCCCCATTGCCATAGCATCTGCAACGGGAAATGGAGGGGATGCCGATCTTTTGGAGATTCTCGTCTAGTGGCAACCCATCGTGCAGGATACGCCACATCAACAGAGAGACCTTGGGGGGAATACGAGAATCCCAAATGAAGGAAAACAAAGGACGAATGGGGCTTGGAATTCTAACGGAAGTCCAAGCTTTAAAAATGGAAAACGAATCGCCATCCCAGCCTGTTAAGCCGCCATGACAGTCAGAGAACGGCTTCACCGACTGCATGTGCTTCCAAGTCTCACTAGCATAGGACGGAGAACCCGTGAAATTAGAGCCCACAAGCCTGTGGTACTTAGCGTGGAGGAACGACACCCATAAAGAGTTGTTAGCCCCAAACCTGTACCACAACTTACAGGCAAATGCCGCACAAAGGTCCTTAGGATTACGCAGACCCAAGCCACCTTCGCTTTTGGGACGACAAACCGCGTCCCAAGAAACCCAGTGGTGGCGACGGGCATTGTCCTTGTTACCCCAGAAGAAGGACGAGGCCAAAGACCAATACGACCGGAAGAAGGAAGAGGTAGGGGTCATAGCCACGAATACATGAGTTCCCATCGAGTCTAAAACTGACTTAATGAGAACCAGCCTACCGGCCTGGGAAAGGAGAGACGCATTCCAGCGTAAGATCTTACCCCTCACTTTGTCAGTCAAGGGATCGAAGAAAGCGTTAAGCTTCCTACCTTGGTACAGGACAATACCCAGGTAAGGTAAAGGAAGGGAAGCTTCCTTAAACCCCAATATAGTCTCGATCCAGGAAGCTCGAGAGGGGGACAAGTCCTTCGCATGGACGAAGCAACTTTTGGAAGGGTTAACGAGTTGGCCCGAGGACCTCTCGTATTGATGAAGGAAACTAAGGAGCCGCCGGACAGAGGAACGACTGCCATTAGAGAAAATGACAATGTCATCAGCAAAGGATAAGGAAGAGATTAGGGGGCAGCCCCTCGGAATCCCGAAGCGCTGGATCTGACCATAGATCGTTAAGGTTTGAAGACCGCGAATGAAAGCCTCCGCCGCGATCACGAAAAGAGATGGAGAAAGTGGGTCTCCTTGACGCAAACCCCTCCCCACCCTGAAATACCCATTAGCCAAACCGTTAATGAGCACAGAGAACCAACAGTTCGAGATGAGCCTCCACACCAAGTCAATGAGGGGTTCCGGAAACCCGAAAGCCCTCAAGACCTTGATGACGAAAAACCAGGACATACGATCGTAGGCCTTAGCCATGTCCAGTTTGAAGACAACATTAGAACCCCTAACTTTCCGATCAAGCTGGGAGATCAGTTCCTGGGATAGAAGGACGTTATCAGTAATTAAACGCCCTTTTACAAACCCCGCTTGAGAAGGAGAGATAATACGCTCAAGGAAGGGGGCCAAGCGACTAGCCAGGATCTTAGAAATAACTTTATTCGAAAAGTTGCAAAGGCTGATGGGTCAGAAATCCACGCAAGACCGAGGATTTTCGCACTTAGGAATGAGAATCAGGTTGGTGGAAGTCCAACCTGAGAGAAGAGACCCGCCGGAGAAGAAGGATTGAACAACAAGACAAAAATCAGCCTGAATAATAGGCCTGGCACTCCTATAAAAGACACCGTTGAAGCTATCAGGGCCACTGGCACTATCCTTACTCAGGGCAAAGACACAAGCACGGATCTCCTCTGGGGATGGGGGATCCGCTAAAAGGACACTTTCCGATGAAAGAACCACACGAGGAATGAAGGCTAACAGGGCCGGATCGGATACCCGAGACAGACGGAGAGCCCAGAAAGGATTGAAAGTGGGACAGAATGGTATCTTTGACTTCCTCAGGCGAAGAAGCCACAGATAGATCAGGACGCAAAATCTCACGGATAGTGAGAAGGTTATTCTTCTTACGAATAGAAGAATGGAAAAATTTGGAGTTCGTATCTCCGTCGACCACCTACTTGACCCTCGCCTTTTGACGAAGGTAGTCATTCTCGATACGAAGTTCCGAGGAGAAGTTGGATTGGGCTAAAGCCCACGCCTCCTTGTTAGTCGTGGACGGGTCCTCGTCTAACAAGGATTCGGCTACGATCAGGGACACTTCGGCCATTCGAACGCGATCGAAGATGTTCTTGAAAACATGAACGTTCCACACCTTAAGGCAAGCCTTGAGACGCTTAAGCTTACGACCGAAAACAGCACAGGGAGAGGCAACAATAGGATCGCTCCAAGAGTTAGCTACCACTTGATGAAAAGAGTGGGAAGATCTCCACATGCTCTGGAACCGAAAGGAAGAGGGCCTCGAGAGGGAGAGAGGAGAGCAGCGAACAATTAGAGGAGCATGGTCAGAGAAGGACCGATGAAGATGACCGATCGAGAAGGAAAAGGGTAGGCGAAACCAATCCTCTGACCCGAAAACACGGTCAAGTCTAGAGAGGATACGGTTCGGTCCCTCTTGGTTGTTCGACCAGGTGAAAGCAGAGCCAACAAAGGGAAGCTCAGAGAGACCAGAGCTGACAATGAACGAGTTGAAATCCGCCATCGCAACACGGTTGATGGCGGCTCCTCCCCGTTTTTCCGCTTGGCAAGCGACGATATTAAAATCGCCGCCAACCACAGAGGAAGAAAAACCCAAAGCACCGAGGGATAAAATATCGGACCAAAGAGTTAACCTCTCCGTCCGATCGCATTTGGCGTAAACCGCCGAGAAAAGAAAGGGAGAAGCGAAAGAAGGAGACGAACATGCCACCGAGAAGAGCTGAGAGGAGTCGAAAACGGAGCGAACAACAAGGGATTTGGACCATAAAATCCAAATCTTACCGGAGACATTGGCAGAGCCACCGCCAAAACCTAAGGATAAAACGGTTTTGGTTATACCTTCCGGTTCCAGAAAAGGTTCCAGGAGAGCAACCATGCCCACAGAGTGCTTCCTGACAATGCGTTTTAGCCTAGCCAAAGACGCATCGTTGCCAATACCACGAACATTCCAGAAGAGAAAGTTCGACATGGAGAGAAGGAAAGGAGAAAACGAAGAAAAATGGAGCGAAAACCAGACACCAACCAAAGGAAAACAGAATGAGCTCAGACAAGATACAGCGAATATCGAGTAGATCTATCGATCTGCTCGGATGCCGCTATAGAGCGTTTGCGGATGGTGCGAGGGGTAGTCGAGACTCTACGCGGTCTGCGACGAGACGAACGAGGAGGAGGGACGGAGGGCTGGGGAGGTGTCTCAAAAGACACCTCATCACCGGACCCCATCAAAGAAGACTGCGAGGCACCAAACAGCGAAGGCGAAGAGTTCCTAGAGATGCAATCAAGGCGCTCATTAAGGAGCGCAATTTCTGCCTTACTCATAAGAGGAATGGTAATGGTCAGAGAGCACGATGAAGAGGGAAGGGAGCACGCCGAGGAGCAGAGAGAGGTAGAAGGAACCAAGCGATCCGTAAGATCGGAAGAAAAGCATAAGAGAGAGGGGTGGCGGACCAAGCGCATTCCATTCTGCTGTAAAAACCAGTCAACAGCAGGACAAGGATGAGCCGAGGAGGGGGAGGAAAAGGAGGGGGAGGAGCAACCAGAAACAGATAACACCGAAGCAACCGACGATGGAACAGGAGAGAGAGACGAATGGGAGGGAAGAGCGAGGTGGGGAAAAACTGTAGAGGGTCTGAAGAGTGTAGGGGAGCAAACAAGTCGGTTCCCACGTTGCTGTGGTAACCTTACCAAAGCCGGACTGTCACTAATAAAACAGCCCCGCGATACAGGTAAGATTCGCGGGTCGGACCAAGCAGAGGGAACAACAGAGCAGAACAATGATGGCTGGCAATAACCCAGGCTGTCCGAATAGTGGTCTAAAACTGGGACCACTATGCGACCAGAGCTGGGAGATCGCCCGAACCAATCGCTCCAGGCCCGTTGTAACCTCCGAAGTGACCAACGGTAGCCCGACAAACTAGGGATACGATAAATAGACAAAGTCACTGACGACACAGAATAGGCCTCATAATGACTCATCACTAGAACCCAGCAAGAGGACCCCATCAGATCGACCCATACCAGCAGCCTGGTATGGACACAACCGATGCGGTAGAGGAATTCCTGCAAAACAAACAGAGGCCAAAGTCTTTGATGCAGGAAGCAAGACAAGAGGACAAAGACAGACGAGTCGATTAAATCAGAACAAAAGGGAACTGACACACCACCAGTCTGGGACGAGACAACAATGTCAGGGAGAACACACCTAAGTGTGTCAAGGGTCATGCACAAAAAACCAATACCATCGGCCAACAACCAGTAAATAACGGACAATCCAGCATAATCTACGAAAAAGGAAATAGAAGGAGAAAAGCTCACCTGTCTGCAAATGGCATCACTTACCAGCTGGATTGGAGTATGATCCAACACTAGTGGAGATTTGAGCGAGATGGAAAACTTCTTATCTTCGACAACCAAGTCAGAAGACAGCCCAACGCCTACAGACAACGACACATCAGGAACCTCACCAAAAGGCATAGAGAAACTGCCAGACAAAACAGAACCAATAACAGGCAAAGCACCCAGCTGCCGGTCTGGTCGAGGAGATAAAGTGGTCAAATCCTTATCCCCTTGACCCCAGGCATAGCCTACATCGCCAACAGACCCAAAGGCGAAAGTAGCCCCAAACGAGCTATCAGCAGCTGCTGCTCCGATGACAGTCAGACGAGGAGCAAAATGAGTGATGAAATCTCGTTTGTTACTCGTGTTGAAACCACAATCAGCAAGGTTGCCAGAATAATCACACACGGAAACAACAGCAAACGAGCCAAAGCAAATTCCAGACTTATTCGAAGCCTTCCCATCCACCGCGTCCCCAAACATCAGCCTCGGTTCAAATCGGTTGGTGAAATCCCGATTCTCGAGAGAAGCGGATCTGCTAGGAGGGGAAGCCCTAAATTCTGGCGATGCAGCAAAATAAAACCTCGACCCAGAATATAATGAACAGCACAACGCATTCGAGTAGCATGGATTAATCTCCATGAAACTCCCAGCAACATCTAAAAACTTGAATCGAACAAGAGCTGAGAAAGCCCATGGAGAGTAGACGCTAATATCTACCGAACAGTTGCTAGAGAAGCAAACCGAAAGTGGAGGAGCCACCACATCCAAAAGGGCTGCAGCTATATTTGCGAATGAGGGACAAGACCTCACGAAATCACCACGGAGCTTAAAGACCCCCAATTCCATAGGCTAAACCCTAGAAACCACCGAGAAGAAGGACGCGCGGGCACTTATAGAGCGCACCCAGATTGCGAGCTCAAGAGCGAGCAAGAGAAGAGAGTTAGATAGGAGAAAGAAATCAGAGGATCGCTATATAGAGCAGAGTTAGCAGGAGGCCATTTTTATTTTTTCGACCGTTTAGAACTAAAATAGTTGGTAGATTTAACTAAATGTATATTATATACATATATAATAAACTAAAATAAATATATATATATATTACACATACTTAACGCAATAATAACTCATATGTATATATAATATAAATGAAAATATTGTTTTTAGAGATTAATAAATAGGCAAAGCAAGTAAACATATATTATAAATGAAAATATTATCTTTAGAGATTAATAAATAGGCAAAGCAAGTAAACATATATTATAAATGAAAATATTTTCTTTAGAGATTAATAAATAGGCAAAGCAAGTAAACATATATATTATTGAATGTTATTTTAATACCAACTAATATTATAATATATTTTGTTATAGAAAACTTCTATAATAATTTGGATATAAATTATATTTTTACTTTTGATTTTATATACAATTTATATTTCTATGTGATGAGAAATTTGATAAACAGTTTAGCGATACTCTATAGTATGAGACTTTCGGTAACAATTTTCAAGTTATTTATCGAACTTGTCATATAGAGATATCTAGTATGCATCGAATATCGTTTATGAACATTGAATACTTATTCAAATAACATGCAATGGTATGAGACGCCGTTATGTTATTTGTTTGATTATTCATTGTAAGTAAATGTCACTCGAATAGGGATTACTCATGTAAATGTGTTGATACTCGTTGCGGTGAGTATATTATAGCCATGTGTTGGCCATTGGGTAGAGCCGTGTGTCGACTAGGGATTAGAGCTCTAGTATATCGTAGTCATGTGTTGACTTATACAGAGCCATGTGTTGGCTTACATCTAGAACTATATGTTGATTTATGATATGAGTACTATATGTCATCCAGTTGTGTCCAGCTTCCATTATGTTTCGAGAGTGAACCAGATTGGCCGGTATCCACCCTGACGGCCTGATCATGGGGTCGTGCTCTAGATTCACGACATCACTGTTGGATATTATATTTTGAAGCGCATCATGAGGTTTGGGCTAAGTGACCCGTAGGGTAGGTGTCCTACAACCCCTTGTGTCACATAGGTCAACAGTCCGTTACCTATACGGGCAAAGCAGGGTCGTGATTGAGACTACGTGTTGACGAGCCATTGGTGGGTGTGGGTATGATGTCCGTCAAGGTAAATAAAGACTTTAGGAACAGATACGACTATTAGCGGGAGGCTAGTAGACCCTGGGTTCCTAGAGCATGCTGTGTGCCATCAGTCTTCCTTTCTAGTTCGGGATTATGTGTGTGTTGTGGACTGGCATATATTATTCACTATCCCATGAAGGGGTTATACTAGAGACTGCGTGTCTAAAGTGTAGTCAGTCCCCGTATATGCATACTATTCTAATTTATTTCTACATGAGGAGATGAGATTATATCTGGTAAGTATCTAAAGTATGATAAATCGTCATTTCTTTTATTATGTATTGATAGGCAACTTATCCTATTTTGGTATATTGAAGATGATACTTTTGTTATTGGATGGAATATTTTTTTTGGATATAGATGTAAGATAATGTGATGATAGCTCATTATTGATGATTTCTTGGTTTTGATGAGAATATATGAACCTGAATAATTCACCCGTTGGTAGTTGATTTTGTGGTTTGTTGATTTGATTAACTTTGATATGGATGATGACGTGTGTGTGTATATGATTTATGTTATTTGGAATTTTATAAATATACATACGAGGTTATCTATGATATTGTGATTAAGTACCTTACATATTTTATCATGTATTTAATAATGGGAAGAGTGTTTATATTATTCTATTATATTGCACTTTGAATAATATATACGTATGTGACCCTTGTGTTATTTATGATACTCGGGTCAGTCCGAGACATTTCAGTTTCAGGGACGACTTGACCAGCATGTATTTTATTGGGCTTCGAGGAGCTTTATACTAGGATAGTTATACGATATTAATTTACTATATGTTGTGTGTTATTCTGTCCTGGAGGCAGACATATTTATTTCTTTGTACCGATAATGTGTACGTATAGATGTGTTATTTATTGATGTATTAAAACATACCTGTGTTAATCTAAGAAAATATTCATATATATACCCCATATAACCTCATTTTCCGTATTATCTGATGGTATTACTCTGTAATACTCTTGGATATTATGGGTACAAAGGTGGGGTGTCAAACTAATTTGAATACCGACTCAAATCTCAAAACAAACCCTAATAAATATTAATTATGATTTAAAATATGAAACTAAAATTGTCGATAATAACAAAACACAATCCTTTGTAATTTTAGTAAAAGGAAAAATTGAAATCACTCCCTTAACCCTTGCTACGTAATGCAGCTAATCCAATAAAGATCATACCTTGATCATAGACAATCACACGACAATGGATTGTCTTAGGATCATAGATGGATATGTGTTGAGACTCATGAAAAAAATGCTACTCAAGAATATAGAAGGATAAAGTCATACACAATATATCGTTTCTTAAGAGTATAGTTTAATGATTAGATGTAGGACTTCTCCTAGATGATCCATAAGCATCAAGCTTTGAGTCCACTATTGTAGTTCAGCAAAGTCCGTATAGAGTTTAGTACTTGAATTGTCAAAATAATACCGAGGATTGAGTTTCATACTTGGGAGGCTTACAACTATAAATCTCAATATTCGACTGACACTAATTTAATTATGTAATTTATAAATGATATAAATTATTGTAAGGATATAACATGATGGTAATATCAATAAATTTGTTATTTAAGGACTAATATACTTTAACAAATAACTACATAAACATCATATATTTCTTTTAACCAATGTGCCTTAAATAATATATAATAAATTAAATATAATATTTAATTGTAGTGGAATTAAATAAATTAGTTAAATTATATTAATGTAAATTGGAGGACCTTGTATAATGCGGGCGAAAGAGTTCAAAAAAGGTTTTTGAATTAAAGGGAGAATGAATTTTCATTCAGATGAGCTTTTTGTCGAAAAATGACAACATAATAAAGTTTTTGTTTACTACTATAAATAACCTATAGTGCCTCCGCTCTCCATACACATTTTTCTGTATCTCTTATCTGTTAAATCAAGTTCTCTTATTTTTATCTTATAAAATAAAATTATAATTGGAAAGCAAATTTATGAATAGGTAAATCATTTATTAATATATTATTTATATCATACATATTTTTTCGTCTATAGATAACAAATAATTTTTATTTTTTGTAAAACAATTTTGATTCGATTAAATTATATATATATAATAATATAAATATATTTTTTTAGTTATTCTAGTTTAATTTTTTATTTTACTATTAATTTTCTTTTTGAAACAGGTACTTCATTTACTAAAAGCAAACAAGGGATACAATTTATAGCATGTAGAAAACAAACCATGATAGGAGTGTTAAATATAAATCAGACTTAAAAACTACCATAAGTTCCCTAAATGCTTGGGAAGAACTAAAAAAACAACAACAAAAATAGCACAAAAGCATCTGCCATGCAGGACTGAAATTTATCTCCTACCGAATGTTAGTTAACTTTATTCAATACTAAATTCCACATCCGAGCATGAATTCATGGTGTCGAAAGTGCTTGGCATTCCTTCAATGCTCATCGATTTAGACACTTATCTCACACACTAATGAGTAGATCTACTTCCCCTTTATGAAGTCAGTGCTGTTGCGTATGCTGCTTGAGAGAATACTGACGATTAACTTTGTTCGTTTCATTTTCTTACCTTTGGACTTTAACTATGATACCATATTTTGCCACGTAGGGTTATCGATCACACCATTATGCATTGTTGTATTAAACTCAAAAGGAATTTCTTCTTGTTGATGCTTCCTGTTCTATTCAGACCTTGAACGTGTTCCATGTGACTATCAGAGAGCAGTGTGGGGGTTCTTGATTGTAAACACTTTCCTGAATAACCATCACAGTTTGTTTATCCCCTGGAATGTGTTCATTAATATCTGTATTGTGATACGATGCATTGTCTATGTTAGAAATGGATTTAAAGCATTTAAGATCCATTTCATTACTGATTTGATGCTCTTAGAACAATTGTTATCTTTCACATTGTCTTGTGTATTATCTTTGTTACCATACATTTCTAAGTTTTTTCCTGATGTGTTGCAATATCATTCATTTTTTCCTTGCTATTTTATTGTGTTGCATTGCCAAGCATAGCGTCATTACTATTTTGATGTGTAGCAGTTCCATTCATGTTTACACATGATGTAGCTTGCGGGTGCGCATTGTTTGGGTTCTGTTGTTGCACATTTATGCTGCTATTATATTGTGCGTCCCAAGCTGCATTTATTTTAGGTAACCAAATTTTTTCAAATGTTCATAGCTTCGAAGGGTGATCAAAGTAACTACAGTTTGGACAGACGGTTGGTTTCCATTCATACTCAACAAGTTGAGTAAAAATTTCATTGTTTTCATTCACTATGTGAACTATATTTAGAAACTTGATGTCGTCGTTAATTTCTATTAGAACTCTGGCATACGATATTTTTAACATACCTTTGGTAAAGTGATCCATTTTCAATGGAACTCCCAAAACTGATGTAGTTCTTCTTATTCCCTCTTCAAACCAAAACTCCAATCTAAGTCTCGGAAAGCGAACCCATACCGGAATGGTTTGCAGCATCTCTTTTGAAAGACTGCCCTGGAGACCATCTCTTCATCGGCATAAGTTTTTTTTATCGTAGAAGCAAGGGCCTCCTGCTAACTTTTTCTCACAATCTTCCTTATTCGCAAACTTGATTATTAAAATCCATGTTCTTTTGTGTGAATAAAACATTCACCCTTGGTTGCCAAACTCTTTCTATGTAGGAACAGAAATAGTGAGAGTATGGGCGAGAATCAACCACATGGATAACGATAGAATTGTCCTAATAATTTCTAGCCGATGCGATTGCTGAGTTTGTCATTCTAGCACATGTTAATTTGCTGAATTTTGTTAGGATATAAAGTTTTCAGGGAGTAGTCACCGGAATATCTTCCTCTGTGATGATTGCCTTCTACATTTGTGAATTTGCCATATCATTGGTTGTGTTATTAGAATTAAATGTTGTTGTGTTGATAGGTGAGGTTTCAGAAAGTTTCGCTCCCTTTATTTCCTGTTGCATCTGAGTGGATGGACCCTGCCCTAAAAACTCGTTTAATGGTTATTTTCCTTAGCAAGGAGTTTCTGTCTTGAATTGAGGGTGATTTTCTCAGGTCGCTGTCCAAAGACCTAGCCAATATTTGTTTACATTTTGATGTTATAGTAGTAAACCCATAGTCATCACGAGCAGCACAAATCGACAGCATCCTGAAGTCAGGCGGGGTAGACGAAAGAAGGAGGCAGGAAGTTAGGTGGATGGGCAGAAAATTCAGAGGTTGCCATAGAAGGATATAAACCTTAATTTTTTTCTAGGCAAAGTGGCGGGTTTATTATTAATATTATTTAGTAATTTATATACAATTTTATTTAAAGTTGGTATTAAATGGATGGTTAACTTTTTATTATTAATTATGATGATGCCTGCATATACATACATATACATATACATACATATACACATACATATACATATAAACATACATACATGTGTATGTGTGTGATCCGCTACACCTTAATTTGGCTACACCTCTAATCCTCTCTATTTTTATAAAATCCTTTGTTTGTCCCTTCGTGCCATAATTTTTTTTAATTATCCGTCACAATAAGTTGATGAATTAGTGGGCCTACCATATTTGATGAATGGCTGATGTACAAAATGAATGGTTGAGATCATCGTGATACATATGACATGTAAGAGGAAGTAAGGAATTGAACCTATCTTGATATTTGTCTAACCCTTTATTTATGTTTCATCACTTATATGCTGACCTACATAAACTTTATATTCTTTCCTCAAAAATTTGATTCATTCATTTATCCATGATTATCCAACATTCTAACACATTGATCACTATGATCTCTTGGATGCAGTTCTAATCACATAGGAGTGTCTCCATTTAATGCTCCTAAATCAACAACTTTTTCTAGTTACTAATTAAGCTTAGGGCATTACTATCTACATTCAGCTAAACTATCCCTAACGTCACTTAATTAGGAACTAAAATTAATAAAAATAAAATATTGCAAAAACCTACTTCAGCCAGTTATGCAAAACTGAGTAAAAATAATAGACACATGGTTTTGCATAATCGAAAAATGCGAATATATAAAAATCCTAATTATAAAGCACAATAATCGCTTCCATTATCAACATTTAATGGCAGAGCATACTGAATTAGTGCTGTATGTATGACATATTTTATAGTTTTTGAACAAATTATTACATGAATTGATTTTTTTCTATGACTATTTGTTGGCGTCAAAATTGACCACCAACATCCAATTATGTGAAAGCACGAAAATCTAACCCAGTCACAGAAATATGAAGAGAAATAAATGAAGAACAAAATTAAACAATCAGAAAGCAAGTAAATAGAGACACAAGTTTATAGTGGTTCGGCTAACTCCAGCCTACATCCACTCCAACAATTTTGCTTTTATTAGCTTATACTGCTGATTATAGTTACAAATCCGTGAAATTCAAGAATAAAAAGGGCAGAGTATAGCCTAGGTAGAAGATGAAGAGAAGCAGAATGAAGATCCTTTTTTCTGAAGCCGTGCCTATTGTATTTATAGGTGAAACTTCGACTACAAGACCATCTTATCCATACGGGCCCACCATAGTGATCAGTAGGCCCAAATCCCCATAAGGAGGGATCAGTATCGATCCCTTCCTTAGTTGATTTTTGGGCAGTGATTCCTATGGTGGATTCTTTATGATGAAATATGTTTAATCCCCAAGTTTCACATCATTTAGAATAAGGGAGCTTGAGTTATTGATTGTTGAATGCAAGAATGTACTTGGGCATTGATGAACGTCGACTACTATCCACTGACGATCTGATGCAACCAACCATGCCAACTCCTTCTTTGTTTGTCGAAGTCTGCTGATCCATCTGAAATACCGATTCCTTCACCTTGCTAAGCTATTGAAATATACTGATCCTACCTTGGCTTATCCAGTTATACCGATCCCCTTGGTTTATCCAGATATGACGACCCATTTCTTTGCCGAGCTTTCTTATGTTTCCTCTATGCCAATCCCTCCTTTTCCATAATACCATGCCGATCCCACCTTCTTCCATAATGCTACACCGATCCCTCCTGTTCCAATATACTATGCCAATCCATGCACCATTACTTATGTCGATCCCTCCATAACTTCATCCATGTTGACTCTTCTTCCCATTGACTATGTCGATCCTCCCTTTATGGAGTTTGCCGATCCATCATCCATGAAGCGTGCTGATCCCTCCTACTCCATGAAATTATGTCGATCCCTCCTTCATATATTATGCCCATACCAATCCCTCTACATTGAAACATGTCGATCCATCCATAATTTCCCAAACCAATAAAACATGCCGATCCAAGCTATATTCCATATTTCTAGTATCCTGCATTGTCTATCTACCAACTCTATCAAACTCTAGCTTCGTATAACCATTTGTATTTTACCTTTGGGTCCTAGAACCATCACTCTGCACTCATCGTCCCTGATAATTGTGAAATATGTTGGGTTAAATCTGCCTATGTACTGCCTTGCCAAAAGGCAGGTTAACACTATTCAAACAATGCAAGGTATTCATGTGTGCTATTGTTAGCACCAAAATTGATCACTAACACCCAAACGCAGATGAAAGCACCAACTAACAGTCGCAAATAACAGATAGAGTGTATGTAGAGAGTATAAATGTGAAGAACAATAAAAATATTAAAAAGAAAGCAGTAATAACATAGGATTTATAGTGGTTCGGCTAACTCCGGCCTACGTCCATTCCAGAAATTTCCATTTTATTGATTGAGAATTAATTACAGTTACAATTTGGAGTTTTTAAAATAATAATGGTAGAGTAGCCTTAGTGGAGAAGATGAAGGGAAACTGAATGAAGATCCCCTTTTCTGAAGCCCCGCATGCTATATTTATAGGCAAAATCCGAGTTATAGGGCTTCCTGAGTGATATGGGCCCACCACAGACATAGCCGAGCCTATATACTTCGTCGATGTCGATCCCAAGTTGCATATACGTCGACCCGAATTTCCCTAGGTGGTGACCCGAAGCACGCCTACCTGTGACTCGAAGTAAATGAGGCTGGGACTTGAAGTAGAAAACACGCTAATCCCCTTTTCTTTGATATGCCGACCCAGAGCTCACAAGAAGCCGACCCCCATGGTTATATGCCGATCCCTTGGAATAGCCGACCTCATATTCCTAATGCCGACTCGAAGCAGTTTCAACCATGTCGATCTCATCTCCAAGCACATGCCGATCCCATCTCCAAGCATATGCCGACCCCATGGTTCAAAGATAAATGTATGCCGACCCGAAGTTGAGCTTCATGCCGACCTCTCAAAGACGCCGACCCCTCCAAGCCTTCCCATAGCGCCAATCCCATGACTATGTGATGTCGATTCGATGTTTATGTGATGCCAACCCGAGGCAAATGGAAACATGACGAACCCAACATGCCGACCCGATTCCCCTTGCCAACATGGGTTTGGCAGTGTATATACCCGGAGTAGCTGACCCCAGAATGATGTCGATCCCTTCCTTGCCGAACCCAAATTCTACTGCCATCCCCAAAACATGATGCCGACCTGTCTCGAAGCATATGCACTACCGAACCGAAGAAAGTCTGGCATCGACCCAGAGCAAGACTGATCCCCTAAGAAGCAGGCCAATCCGAGAGTGACCCGAAGTAACCACTAGCTCTAATGATTTGAAGTAATCATCATGAAAACTCGAAGCAAACCCAAGTATGACTCGAAGCAAACTCTAGGCAACTCGCGACAACTCGACTTTTGTCGAAACCTATATTTCAAGTATCCCTTGCCTGTTGTCCATCGATTATGCCGAATCCCGGCTTCATAATCATGTTTGTCATTCGTGATTGACCGTCTATCCATCCAGTCGAATCAAACTCATCGTATTCCAGCCTCGATAACCGAGCAATCAATTTAGTTAAATCCGCCTGTCTGGCCTGGCCAAAAAGCGGGTTAACAGCTATAATCTTGTAAAATTCAAGGTTAACTCATTCTATAACAGTCTTGCTTTTCCTACCGAGCAATGCAATCAAATTAACTTAACCTTAATTTCAATTTATTTTAAAATATAATAAGTTTCTGGGAGGCAAAGATTCGAGTGTGTTGGAGGGAAATCAATTCGTTCTTTATCTTTTTTTAAGGAAGAGAGGTGAATAATTCGTTCATTTTTTATGGAAGAGGAAACATGAGAGGAAAAACCAAAAATTAAATTGGTTAATGTAGATGAATGTGTGAAATAATTTAATGGGTGTGAAGAAAAATGGGTGAGTTACAAACACACCAAGCGATCAAGCCTATCATAATGCACTAGCCATTTGATCTACTCCATTCGTGAACAACATTCGCATAAGAATATATTTAACTCATCTTAGTCGTTTACTAGTTCCGACCTAACGAAGTTTAAGCAGTTTACAAGTTTTTTCCACATGTCGAATGACTACACACAATGCTATTTACGATTGTTTGTTGAATACACAGTATCAACGAAAAAAATCACCAACATAAAAATGTCCAACACCATCTACTGTATCTGCCCTATCGATTATTCTACTAAATATTACTAGACAAAATACCATGAACATCCCATACCATAAAATGTTAGAGACATATCTGCCATTTTACATGTATTTTTGGCTTGCGACTTTCAGTAAGCTTAGGTGTCATTTTGCCAAGATATCCCATATAAGAATTTGAGGAAATATCTCTAACTTCATCGCCTTGAGAACTATTTAAAACATCACCTAGCCACATAACATTCCATTGGCAATTGGCTTAATGTGAACAATAAACAACATTGGTGATGTTAACTCAAAAAATGGATCAACATTCTGGATCGAGTGTGAAAGCACAAATGTAGATAATCAGTAGCACAAATCTCAGATAAACAACAAATAAATAGCAGAAGTAAGAAAATAGACATATAATTTTTATAGTGATTCGGCTGACTATAGCCTACATCCACTCTAATCAATCTTTATTATGATTATACTAGTTGAATCTATCTGGACCATTAACTAGTTAGTCCTCAAATCTAAGTTACAATAAGTTAGAATAAGCCACAAGTACAAGGGTTGACTAGAGAATCACAGTAAACCCTTGATGACTTTTGTAAGGGAGAAGAAAGTTGAAGAAATGAAGGAATTTCAATAGAGTAACGACAGCTTTCTCTTTGGAAAAGATCCATCTCTAGTTGTAGGTAGGTGAGTATTTATAGGGGAATTTAGTGAGTATTAGGCCAAAAGTCCAAGTGCAGAGGAGTCTACTTATTATGCCAAGTCATCATCAAAAATCTCAAATCAATCTGAGTCATTTCTGTGGATTGCTAACTATCCATAGGGGATGGATTGCTAGTTATCCATCAAATTAGCATATATTTTTTACCAGAAGCCTTTACTTAGTGCTACGAAGGAGCTCGGAAAGTTTGAGGGCGGTCCAACCTATCTTGATGGATCGCTAGCTATCCATAGGGGATGGATCATTAGCTATCCATAAGGGATGGATTGCTAATTATCCTTCTACTTGGCATATTTTTGTGCGATCTTAGTTTGGTTTTTTTCCTATCTTCTCTTTAAGTGCCTTGTCCAAATATCAAGTCGTTGGAGTTTGTTTGATCATCCATCTTCATGGGTCATCTGGTCTAGAAGAATCATCCATAACTCACTCAAAACTTAACAAAACCAGACGAAACTTTGCAGGTACTCTCTCTAGGGTGCGTGGGACATGCTATAAAAATTTCAGATAGTAGGGCCATCTACATGGATCGTTAACAATCCATCTAGTTAGGTCACTAGCGATCCATCAAACAACCTCCAAATGATCCCCTTTTTTGTGAGCCCTCTTTTATGTCTTCTAAGTGTTCTTCCAAAATTTTAAGTTAATCTGACTTCGTATGTGTTCTTTAAGTCCATTTTAAGTTAGCTACTTTTGGTCAAACAACTTTAATCAGATGAGTCTTCACTTCTCGAGCTAGATTGTTTGGCATGCTATGAAACTTAGCAAGCATGCTTAGAAATGGTAATGAATCATGATGCAAGAGGTTTGGGCGACTGATGATGCTTCCCTATGGATCGCTAGTGATCCATGGGTGATGGATCACTAGCAGTCCATCTACTTAATATTTTATTGGCTGATTTTCCTTAAGTCTTATTGACTTATTCACTTGGTTGTTTTGGTTGAGTCTCGAGTTATTCTAGTATAGTCTGAATGTTCTAACTCATATTGAATTATGATGGATAAAAAACTTGATTAACACTTGCCCCCAAAGCATGCCTTTTGAATGAAAGGCGTGCTTTGCTTAAGAACAAGTTCATGCCTCCAGTCTTCGATAATTGAGCTTTCCAGCTGCTTTAGCCTTGGTGAATCATCCAGTTCCTTAGGATTCTCTTGCCAATCACAAGTTATTCCAAACCTGTTATATCCTAAGACTCTAGGCTCTTCCTAAATGTAATCTATACATCACAATCATTCGATTTCATTTTGAGTTATTACATCACATATCTCTAATTAAATCACTTGTTTCCAATTACATCACATATCTCCATTTATATCACATATCTCTAATTGTCCCATGTTCATTTGAAATTTACATTACTATCAATTTTTGCTTCTCATTTAGAGTTGTCACATCATATATCAATATCAAAATCACATCATATATCAGAAATCATCATGTATTCATCCAGGATTGATTATTTCCATTCTATTAATAAGGCATTCAAATCCTTTTACTAAATCAAATTGTTTTAAGGCTCGATCTCTCTTGATCATTTAAGCTTAATGCTCGATCTCTATGGATCGTTTAATGTTTTAAGTTAAGGGGATGATCTCTCCGGATCATTTGTTTGTTAACTTAAGGGGGATTAAGTAAGCTCATTCGCTCACTCTTCGATGAGGGGACTTACTTGTTACACTCTGGTCCCTTCTCTCCGGTCATGACTTTATTGCAATCAATATCGTACAAGTCCATCTACTCGATTTCTGGCAAGAGAACTTGCACCCTGCACTCCGGTCCCGTGGTGGGACTCTAAGGCGATCAATATCAATCATCATAATCAATGTGGATATTTCAAAATTCAAATATTCAAATAAAAACAAACAAGCAGAAACCAAACAAGTAGGAATCAAAACAAGCAGAAATCCTAAATGTTCACCTTGGAGATCCGACTCAGAGCATGCCTAGAGACCAATCTGGGTCTCGTACACGTGTAAGTGGCTTGAGGTTATTATGTCCTAAATAGTCATCTCAAGCATCCGACTCAGAGCGTGCCTAGGGACCGTTCGGGATTCCATACACGTGTCAGTAGCCTAAGATTATTATTATCTAAATACCAAAAGAAAAGTAAGGAAAATGAAACAAAAGTGCAAAGCATGGGAGCCAGATCCGACTCCCATCTACCCGATCATGGGATAATTTATCTTGACACAAATCCCTGGGCGTTTCTTAATACATTTGCCGTGGATGGTGGTTGCCTTGCAATTCTACCACAGTTCTGTTTCTCACGTACTGTGGTTGCTGATTGTTCCGAACTAGTTCTTCTATCAGATCACAAAGGTGTCGGCACTCATTCGTTTCATTCCCATTCAGCTCATGGAAGATGCAAAATTTCCATATCTTTTCTCTCGATCAGTGGGCTCCCTCCTATGTGGCCTTCAGTAGAGGTTCTACACCCTAGTATCCAAGTATATCCTCTTTGGGGTTTTATTCAGGTCAGTGTATGAAGATAATTTCGGTTCCTTCCTTTGTCATTTCGGATCTCTGAAGTCATCATTGGTTTTCCTTTTTCCTTTTTCTTTTCAATTCCAGCTCCAAACGGTCTCATGTCCTCCATACCATTTATTTCAACATCCACATCTTCATCCTCGGCTTCAGCGTCTTCCTGATGCAAATAACTCTCAGCTTCATAGTAGAATTCCGCAAGATCAAATAGGTTACTCTCAGTCTTACTCGCGACTCCAAATACTACTGCCTTAGGATAAATGATGGATCTGGCTTGTCGACCGCAGCCGCCGCCGCATTGAATCTTGTTAAATAACTTCTTAAGGACTCTCCATGCCTTTGTTTTACGTTTGAGAGTGTAAGTACATTCCTTGGTTGTGAGACATGAACTCTGAATTGTCTCAAGAACTTGCTCACTAAGTCGGTCCATGTGCTTATGGACCCATTTTCCAACTGTCTGAACCATATTGCAGCCATATCCGTTAAGTATAATGGGAAGCACCGCCCTATTACCTCCTTAGAAGCACCCAACACCAACATATGTTGGATGTATCTTATCATATGAATCGTCGGATCTGTCTTCCCGTTGTACATATCCAGCATCGAAAGCTTGAAATCTGGAGGATTTCTCACATTTTGGATATTAGCAGTAAAAAGATTCTTGTTCACGTCATCCAGACCCTGATTTGGGGGTCCTCCTTTAATGAACCTTCATACCAATTCAGCAATTCGGTTCTCACTGTCCAATGAAGGTCTCCGTCCTAAAGCAATACTTTTCCCCCTGTTTCGGTAGGGGTATCCCGGGATGTACTCTTCCGACTGCACGTCTGTGTTATCATTCATAACTCTAGCTTAATTCAAACCTGCATTCCTTCGAGGAAGTTCTAGTACATATTCTTCTGTCGGTTGCATCCTGGTATTTGGATTAGCTCCCGTACCACTATTTCCTTGTGTTTCAACAGTTACTCTAGCATTGGGATTGATTCCCATGTTGATTCCAGCATTGCCCCCAAGTATCAGTTGCTTTAGGAATGGGGGCAAGACCCCATCTTGTTCCAATCCAACTTCGGTAGCTTCTAGAGCTGTTCCTTGGAGTTTGATTCCTATTCCCTGTGGATTTAGCCATCCCTTGCTGCTTAATCCTCTGGAAGAAGTCATCTACCATCTCCTATTGTCTAGCTAAGATTCCATCCTGCATCTCTTTCATCATCCTTTCCGTCTCCTCTCTAATCACATAGTTGGTTTGACGAGAATTTAAGGACACCTCCTGGCTGCCCCCAGACTTCAGTCGACTTGCTACAGCTCTTGATCTAGTATTAGTCTTACTCATCTTCTCTAAATCTTAGATTCAAACTTTAATTCTTCAATTCTCATTCAAGGATCATAATGAAAGCACTAAAATGTTAACCAAAAAAATGGATCAACACTCTAGATCGAGTGTGAAAGCACCAGTGTAGATAATTAGCAGCACAAATCTCAAATAAACAACAAATAAAAAGCAAAAGTAAGAAATGAGACATAATTTTTTTATAGTGATTCGGCTGACTCCGGCCTACGTCCGCTTTAATCAATCTTTATTATGATTATACTAGTTGAATCTCTCTAGAGATCAACTAGTTAGTCCTCAAATCTAAGTTACAATGAGTTAGAATAAGTCACAAGTACAAGGATTGACGGGAGAATCACAGTAACCTATTTGATGACTGTTGTGAGGGAGAAGAAAGTTGAAGAAGTGAAGAAATTCCCGTAGAGTAATGGTAGCTTTCTCTTTGGAAAAGATCCATCTCTAGTTGCAGGTAGGTGAGTATTTATAGTGGAATTCAGTGAGTATTCAGCCAGAAGTCCAAGTGCAGAAGAGTCCAGTTATTATGCCAAATCATCACCGAAAATCTCAAATCAATCTGAGTCATTTCTATTGATCGCTAGCTATCTATAACTGATGGATCTCTAGCTATCCATCAACTTAGCATATTTTTCTATCAAAAGCCTTTACTTAGTGCTACGAAGGAGCTCAAAAGGTTTAAGAGCGATTCGACCTATCTTGATGGATCGCTAGCTATTTATAAGGGATGGATTGCTAGCTATCCATAGGGGATGGATCGCTAGCTATCCTTCCACTTACATATTTTTGAGTGATCTTAGTTTGGTTGTCTTCCTATCTTCTATTTGAGTGCCTCATCCAAATTTCAAGTTATTTGGAGTTCGTTTGATCATCCATCTTCATTGGTAATCTGGTCCAGAAAAATCGTCCATAACTCACTCAAAACTTAACAAAACCAGATGAAATTTACAGGTACTCTCTTCAGGGTGTGTGGGACCCACCATAAGAATTTCAAGTGGTGGGGCTCATTCTACATGGATCATTAGCGATCCATCTAGTTAGGTCATTAGAGATCCTTCAAACAACCTCCAAATGATCCTAATTTTTAGCCTTCTTTAAGATCTTCTATGTGTTATCCCAAAATTTCAAGTTAATCAGGCTCCGTATGAGTTCTCTAGGTCCATTTTAAGTTAGCTACTTTTGGTCAAATATCTTAAATCAGACGAGTCTTCACTTCTTGAGCTAGACTGTTTGGCATGCTATGAAACTTGGCAAGCGTGCTTAGAAATGGTAATTAATCATGATGCAAGAGGTTTGGGCGACTAACGATGCTTCCCCATGGAGCGATCCATGGGTGATGGATCGCTAGCGATCCATCTACTTAGTATTTTTTTGGCTGGCGATCCATCTACTTAGTATTTTTTTGGCTGAATTTCCTTGAGTCCTACTGAATTGTTCGCTTGGTTGTTTTGGTTGACTCTCGAGTTATTCTAGCATAATTTGAATGTTCTAGCTCCCATTGAATTCTAATGGGTTAAAAATCCGTTTAACAGGCTGTTGATTAAACATTGACTTCTCTAGATGATCAAAATTATGATTTCAAGGTCTAGTGTAGATAAACCCCAACATTGACTTGTGGGAACTGTTTGTATTTACATCTTAATTATAGGAATACATATAACATTCGTTCCATAGGTGTATTGGTGAAAATTCTCTAACATTCTAATATCTTTCAGTTAAACAACTTTATATTAAAAATACAATAGTCACTCAACACTTTAATCCATATATACAATTTATGCCATCTCAAGTATCAACTAGTTACCAACTATTCATCACTAGATTCAGTGTTCACTCTACCTAATTCCTTGATCAATACACTGTGATGCCAATGATCACATAATTACATAAAAGGTTCTACTTCACATGCCCATATATTTGGTCTGAGGATATGCAACTTACTTGAAGATCGATATAGTTAAGGGTATGCCTCATGATCAATTATGTAATGTAGTTAAATAATTGTACAATTAAGACTTATGTATGAATCTTGTTCAAAATGACATTTTTTATGCTTTCAGTTTCTATTGTACATGCATACACACACATATATGTATGTGTGTGCGCATGCATACGCAACACACACACATAGATGTGTGTGTGAGCTGGGATCAATAATACCCTTTATTTAGCGCATATTTTATAGTCCACTGATATCGACCACAAGTTTCTATTTAAATATTTATACTTTTTCTCTCCTATCACATGAACCAAATACTCAAATATAAACTTTTGAATTATATTAGAAGGATACAAGTGGTTATAAATAAAGGGTGCTATTGATCCTATATATAATAGCATTTGCGTATAAATATATATACATACAATAAGATATTCCTAGGAGCAAGAATTTAGCCAATTGGAGCTACGAATGTATTCAAAGTTGTGAGTAATAAATTGGCATATATAAAAAATACTTATCCTTAAATGTTCTTAATTAAGGCGATTCGAGAAAGTGATATAATTCACTCTTGAGGAATGTGTACGTACAAGGTTGGTTCGGATCATTGGGTTGCCTTAGGTGGAAATTTTTGTTGTTGTCATTTATACACGAAAAAATTCAAAACCAACTGTGTATTTTCCCCTTTTATACATATCAAATCACCAAATATATAACATATTAAAACAAAAATGTAAACATGTTACTCATATTTGATAATAATATATTCAATGAAAACAACTCCTTGAGTTTTTAGAAGCAAGATTATCAATTATGTCATTATATTCTAACATATCAAAATATTCTTTTTCAATAGAAATCATCGCCAACCCACTTAATCTTTCTTGTGACATAATAGTTCAAAGATAAGTTTTTATTAGCTTCAACTTAGAGAAACTTCTTTCAGCCGAAGCCATCAAAACCAGAATAGTTAATATAATTTTGTATGCAACCAATACGTTTAGAAATCCACTCATATGATGGTAAGATCATAAAAAATGAAAAACACTGATTGATTTAGTTCTTTTCGATGATAAGATTCTTCTTAGTTGTGTAAGTTCAAAATATAATCTTTTTCCAAAAATATCACTCTCTTCGTTGTGTTTCAAAAAAGTCACTGGTTTCGTACAATGCTCTTTTAATTATTTATTTTCAATGGTTTTAAATTTTGTAATCCATAATTTTTTTCAAAAAGTTCAAATTATTTAAATTGATCCTTAAGCAAAGTGAGAGCTTGATCTATCATATGAAGAAAGTATGCAATTTTGAAATTATCTTCCAAGGATTGAGTTTCATAAGCATCAACTTCTCCAACCTCGTCAAATTGCTTCTTTCTACGAATCACTCTTTTTACTGCAAATTTTGGTTCAATGCCAATTTCATCTGCAAGTTCTCTTGCTTCGTTATCATACTTTCATATCATTTTTCTCTAAAAATTTCAAAAAATGCAATGAGTTCTTTTATTTTAGTAATTGCACCTTCAATGTCCATTTCCTCTCTTCAAAGTATTTTGCTAACCCGATTAATATTATCCAAAATAGTGCACCAATACATAAACTAATTAAGAATTCAAAGTCTTCTAAAGCATTTTGACATAAACCCTTAACTTGTACCTTTACCATATCATCATTAGAATTATTTGCAACATCGATTAAAGCACCTCTTAGTTTGATGCTTGGGTTCTTGTAGCCCTTACATTTTCGATATGACTTTCCCAACGAGTTGCCGATTAAGCTTTCGGAGTCAAACTATTTACATGTTTTCTAAGTATTTCCCATCAATGAATTTAACCAGAAAACAAAGCGTAAATATTTTGAACATATGCAAAAAAATATCTACCTTTCACATGTAATTTTGCCACATTGTGTAAAGCAAGATTTAAGCTATGACGTCCACATGAAATTGCTCCTGTATTTATGCCAAGAAGTCTTTTTTGTACCCCTTAGTGCTTAACTATATCAAATTCAAGTTATGTAAGAGAAAATTAAATAACATAATTAATATGAATTTATCCATTGCCATTAAACATATCATACCTTTCATATTTGATACATTATCATAACTTTGGCCTCTCGCATCATAATGTTTAGCTTAAGATCTTTTAGAACACTTTCAAGCTTTTTAAAAAGGCCAAGTCCTGATGTATCATCAACCTTTATAAAACCAAGAAATACTCCTCTACTTTGATAATATATTCAACATCCACACATCTTATTATAATTGACATTTGTTTTTTGTGATCAAATCCGGAGTACAATCAAGAATGATTGAGTAGTATTTTACCTTTTAAACATTTGTAAGCATCGCTTCTTTGGTCTTCTTAGCCACCAAAAGTATTAGTTCATTTTGAATACTATGGCTAAGATAATAATTGTTTAGTTCATTTTTTAGCACACATCTAAGATAATCCTCTATGATTGGAAATTTGGCTATAAATTCCACAAGTTGTCAAAAAAGTTCATTGTTTGTTTCATAAATCTTTTCATTTGAACAACAAAATGGAAGATTATTTTGAGAAAGACTTTTAACAATGCCAATTATGTGCACTATCACCTTTTTCCAACGTTGTCTCTTTTGCTCGATTAGAAATTCTACTCTCTTGTCAATTATTGCCTTTTACTCAAGGCCTTTTGAAAATCCACCCATTTAATAAAACTTTCAATATGCTCCGGATTATTTTTATGCTCCCAAAACATCACAAAATTGTTATGCTAACCATTAACTCCTCCATTTTCCAATTTGATTGCCTTTTGTATACTTCTAAATAATTTGCAACAGAAAAAATTTCATTCACTTCATTCGAGTAAACTAGCTATTTTCTTTTATTGTTGGAAGAAAAATGTCTACCATTAATTTCATTTTTTTGGAAAATTATCATTTTCTTTTTAAATTTTAATAGGACCTCATTTAATAAACATTATTCTTTTAGTATCGGTTATCCTTCTCTATAAACTCAAATCATAATTAAGGTCAACATATTTCTCAAGATCAAGCACAGTTAAATCATCAACACCACCTTCATCCATATTATTTCGGTTAATATTTGTCTTTTTCATTCGCATTATCCTCTCCATTACCAATAGCCTTTTCAAGAACACTAGCTTCAATATTTTCATTAATTGTTTCATTGGTTTCAACATTCTCGTCAATATCTTCATTTTCATGACTACTTTCTTAAATAATATATAAAGTTGAATACTGAGGTTTTCGTATTTTTTCTTGAAACAAATTAGAAATTGAGCCAAGAATGATTTTCCTAGTTTATTTTTTTCCATTACCTCATCTATTACAAGCTTCAGAGTTTGGATTTTTAAATCTAATTTAATTTTTACATCTTTGTCCTTCGTCATTTTTCCTATGATTTTCCTTACATGTTCTTATTTCAAAATCTATTCTAGAGTTCTGAAAATCATCAACCAAAATTGAAGAACTAAAATGTCCTAGCAAAATAAAAGAAAATGTCAAATTGTTTTAGCCTTCTTCAGCTAGCTCGCATGGTGCTTCGAATTCATCATTTGTTGTGGTTCGTGCACAAGACAAGTAAGCGGGAGTGGTAGGTGTGCGAACTTGCGGTCGTCGGTTAATGGCGCTAGGGAAGGGTCATTGGTTAGTGGTGATACAGATGGGTGGTCGATCGATGTTGACTATTTTTGCTGTCTTGATTTAGTTTCTAGGTATTTTTTTATTACATAGCAGGCAGTTGCTATTGTAAGAGGGATTGGCCTAGGCCGATGTATGATGGGCGTAGCCCATGAGCCAGGTCTATGTACATAGTGCTCTACACATGATGGACTATGATTTACTTATGATCATTGCGAACTCCAGGAGGTTACCTACTTATAGTTATCGATGATCGACTATAGAATGACATATTGAGAGTCATCATAGATTAGTTATATCTAAGTCGAAATAGAGAATCTCAAGAAATGATGTATAACATTCTTTTGACTAGAGAGTACTTTGGATCTCGTTTACTGAGACCCTACTTTGATGATAATGTAAGTTTATGCTAAGACCATAATTGCGTATAAGGTTAGATACTTGAAGTGAATGAAATGACCCATAAATTTGACTCATTTGATATTAAAGTAATTAAAAATGAATTTGTCTACTTCTGTATAACTGGTTAATGTCATTGTAATCGGTTTTAACATGAAGTTACAAATCTCTAGCCAGAGTAAATTTTGGTTAATAAAAAATTGTTATTAATTGAACTAAGTAAATTTAGAACTCAACTTTGAATTCCATAACCACGTCATTAGGGTTATAACCAATGGCCTAACACTACATCTAAGTGACATAATTTTGAGGGAAATACAAACGTGCAGAAATATCGTTGCATAAGGGCGCATCTCTAAAACAATTATGAAGTCAGATTTCCCCTAAATGATCGATCATAGGCTTCGACATTTAAATAGTTTAAATATTTACTAAGGACCAAAGCATTACATATGAGTCACAACAGAGAATTGTAGCATTGGAATAATATAATAACTTATAATTGTTATAAATTATTACATAGATGATTTGTGTGTATGTAAGTATATATATACATATAATATTTTTTATGTGTGTGTATATATATCAGTAATTTAATTTTTTAAATACCAAATTAACTTAGATAAATATGTACAATTGTTGTATATATGTTTAGTTTAATTTAAATGGGTTATTAATTAATTAAAGAGGATAAGGTTATGTATAATGTATGTATCTTTATGTCATAAATTAAGTAGTTAATAGAGATTGATTACCTAATTTTGGCCAACCCTATATGGCAAAAAGGAAGGGACAAATGTGTTAGGTTCGAGTGGGAAATAAATGGAGTATGATATATATTAATAGTTGAATTAAACAAAAATAAAATTTGAATTTATTTACATATGTTTAGCTAGTCAAACAAGGGTAAGAGGGATAGTGAAGTAGTGAGCAGTAAATGAAGATTTAGATTTATGGCATTTATTTCCCACTGTAAAAGGACTCAAAGGATCTGACTTTATTTTTGATAGAAACTCTAATTAGACTTATAATGAGAAGTATTCTCTTCCTCGTATCCTCTATTAGATAAATGTTTTCTTCTCCATCTCCTTCATTAGAGAAATCTTCTCTTTTCATATCCTCCATTGAAGCATCTTAAATTAGGCATCGAAAATGAGTTTTCGAAGATTGATCAATAATTCTTATGTGTACAATGAAAGTGTACGTGCAGTACTAAGGATCGTGTAATATGGTATATTAATGCGGAAACTGGTAATAACAGTAAAGTAAAAATTAAAGTAAGCACACCAGGAATTTTTATACTGGTTCGAACTTCCCGTTCTACGTCCAGTCCCAGAATACCCTCTGGATTTAAACTAAACCCCTCACTTAACCCGGAGGAATAGGTATACGACACCTGAGCAGCCGAACAGGAATTTTTCCGCCTCAACAACCGAAGAGGACTTCAACTTAATACAAAATGTTTGTTGACGAATGTGTTCTAAATAACACTGATTGTCTTTTGATAGTACAACTTTCCTATAATCAAATCCTCAAGAGTATGTATGTGTGTGAAGATTTAGAAGGAAGATAATCACGTAGAATCGAAGTATATGAATAAATTCAAGGATTCTAGTGATATTGAATAAGAGTGAATGCTTTTATTTGCAGAAATGAAAAGAGATTAGATTTCAGAAATATAAACAAGAATCGGTCATTGTAGAAGTGATTTGAATATGTTTATATAGTTGTAGAAGAGTTGTAATCTTTCATGAATAGTTTTAGTCAACAGTAGTGTCCATACCTCTTGAAATAGAGGACATTACTCTTCATGAAAAGATCGCGTCTCTTCAGAAAACTAGCCGTTTTTCTCTGGTCGGTCGACCGGAAAACCTGGCCGGTCAGCTGAGTTGAAAAACGTATACAAAACAGAAAGTCACTGTGCATATGATACAGGGTCGGTCGACCGAGGATCCTGGTCGGTCGGCCGACCTGGTGTTATATGCACAGTGAACATAGTTTTTGCTATAAAAATGTTTTGTGTGCGTGTGTGATTATTTGAGGAATGATTTTAACATTATTCTAAGACTCAAATAAAATAAAATATCCATACTAATCTCTGAATTGTAAGATTATCTTCTTTGTAGTGCACGGTATGCACTTATTCTCTTTTTGTCGCTTTCATATAGCATTCTCGTCGTATGATCTCTGAAGCTTGTGTCATGAATCAAAACTCATGAATCAACATTCTCCCCCTTTTTGATTGATGACAATACTTATGTGACGAAGTAATATTGACATATATATTATAGTTCTCCCCCTAAATATATGGCGACTTTTCTGCAAAAATTCGTTAATTTGCATACATTTCTCCCCCTTTGTCATCGACAAAAAGGAATACTTATAACAGATTGAAGTAATGCAAAAAACATTTAAATTTACATGGTACATTCTTTGAGCTTAATTAGAAATAATTTAAAGATGTTTGCTTAGAACATAACATAACAATTAATTAAGAAACAAATAAAGTACAAGAGATTCTTGAAAGTTAAAATAAATTTAAAAATACTACAATTACTCCTCATCATCGTCGGTATCCCACTGTTCTGGATGAAGATTTTCATCGAGAGGAGCCGGTTCCTTACCCCGTCTTTGAGTGGTAGGTGCGGGAGTTGCCGATGTGCTGGAACTTGTGTTCTCGGATGTAGACCAAGAGAAATTTAGTGCTGGTCTTTTTCCAGGGGCAACAAATGAAGCACCGGCTTCAGAAGAGCATGATAAGGCATCCCATAAATTTACGAAGAAGCCTTTGATCTTCTTGAAACGCCCATCAATTTTTCGAAGGCGAGAATCCAAAGCTAGTTGATTTTGGGCTAAAATATCAATGGCAGCCGCTGTGCTAGTACCGGGAGGTGGTCTTTGGATAGAGGTTTGACGAGTTATACGTTCTGTGGAATGAGTGGAGGGTTGAGGAGTGGAATTGCTACGATGTAGTTGTTCTCGTGGAATGGTACGCCATTGATGAAAGGTTGTAATTTGGGATGGTGCATCGGGTAACTTCATCAATTTTATTGTTCGTGAGTCAAAGGTACGAACTTTGGATGTTTCGGATTCCGGTGCATGAGTGACAAAGTTGTTAATCAACCGCATTATGTATTCTCCATAGTAAATATGGAGCATTTTTCCTTGGTTGAATGTAAGGAATTCATCCATAAGAAGTTGTGTCCAATTTACCCGAATGTTTCCACACATAGCATATAACGCCTTGAAGTTTTTGGGATATACTAAGTGGTACGACCCTCCTCTTGGAACAATAGACTTCATCATGAATCGATGAAAAAGTCGTGCTTTAGGTCGAAGAGATGAAGTTTGCCTTAAGTCGGTAGCATCATCTTCAAAGAATAAGTGACTTAGGCGGTCACGAGTTGATGGATTACAATCTACATCATGTAATGAGATTCCACCCGGTCGAGCATTTAAAATATGATTCATTCGATCAATGGAGAGAAACATCGAAGTGCCACAAACCGATGTCCAAACACAATTTTCAGTGTTTCTTGGTGGATTGACAAGATTGAGATTTGCTAAGAATAACTTGACCATTATATGATTAATCTTCAAGTTGTTTTTCCTATGGTCAAGAAAAGCATCAAGACCACTTTCAAGAGCGGCATTTTCAACACCGTAGGCGGTAAAATCAGGATAACTTACAAAAGAATCCTCAAAGATTTTTGCATCTTGAAGCCTTATCCATCTTTCTAAAGCTTTTTCACTTACTAACCAAGAAGAAATTTGAGAATCTACAGGAGTTGAGGAAGATTGGCCAGCGGTAGTCTTAGATTTCTTTTTGGGAGCCATTTTTCTTGAAGAATTTGAAGAAATTTAGAAAGGTTGTAATGGGGGCTAGGGTTCAAATCTGTTGTGGGAGAGTAAAGTGAAGAGGTGAGATAAAAAGGTGAAGGGTTGGGTTAAAATATGAAGGCAATTTCAGCAGAATAACACGTTCGGTCGACTGAAGGACCTGGGTCGGTCGATCGAGTTGAGGTTCAGAACAGTGCTGAAACTTTCGGGAAAAACTTCGGTCGACTGGTGCAGGGAATTCGGTTGACCGAGTTAAAAAATATTCTAATGTCATTCGGGAAATACGTTCGGCTGACCGAGTCAGGTATTTCGGTCGACCGACTTGGAAGAAATCTGTTTTTAAAAACTTCTCGGGACAGCTTCAGTTGACCGGTTCAGGCATTTCGGTCGACCGAAAGCATGTCAATAGACATTGCCATGTTGTTTTTTCAAATAAGAATTATAGAAATATAATCATATTATTACATCATATTTATCTATACAGCTTATTAAAAAAATAACATATATATACTAAAATATAGCCATGATGAATTAGCATCGACGTTCCCATGAATTTGGAGATGGAACATTTTCTACTGGTGACCATATTGGAGCTATTGGAGATTGAACATGGTTAGAGGGAGATGGAGTTCTGTAAGAAGGTTCAGCAACATCATCCTTCTTAGATGAACAAAATTTCATGGCAATCTTTTCAAGGAAGCTTAAACGTCTTGCCGTGACTTTCTGTTCGTAATAAAGTTCCCTTTGCATATTCATCTGTTGTTGTTGGTAGTGATGAATTTCATCAATCTTTTGTTTGGTTGATGGAGTTACTACCATTTCCTTTTTCCCTTTCTTTTTATCAGGTGTATAACCTGTATGGGAGTCTTCCCATGGTTTCCACCTGTGTCGGGGGTCATTATCTGGAGAGGGAAATTCTAAGACACGGTTTGGCATTGGAAATGTAGGATAAGGACCACCTTCGGGGATACGATCAGAATAGTCGTCGTCCGGGGATGTATAAGAGAGATGAGAATTTTCAGAATTGTAGACATCATTGTTAGAAGACATTTTTGTTTCAAGTTTTGTGTTGTAAGAAATTTCTGTATTTTATGTTCTATTCAATAAACATATGTATGTATATATATAACCATATTTTCTAAAAAAATAGTGGTCTAAAATCAAATTTTAGTTTTAATCACAGAATTCTTTAAACAAAAAACTGTTTACAAATGAATGACATACAATGCTTTAGAGTCAAAAAATAGTATATTCTGAAATTAAGTTTTAATGATGCAATTAGAAGCAGAGCTGGAACAAGAAACACCCATAGCCCAAGTGGCTATACTACAACATCTAACATATAAGTCAGAAGTCATGAGTTCGAGTACCGCTTTGGTCAGAAAAATAATTTTATATTTTTCATCATTTTATATATATTATTTTTTTTATTCATAAGTCTTTAAACGACATTATCCCTAAATCTCGTCTTAGTTTTATAAAAGAAATTTCATTTAGTGGTTTAGTAAAAATGTCAGCTATTTGATTTTCAGTGTTGATAAATTCTAGATTTATTAATCCTTTTTCCAAACAATCACGAAGAAAATGATGACGAATATCGATGTGTTTTGTTCGGGAATGATTGACCGAATTTTTTGAAAGGTTTATTGCACTGGTATTATCACAATAAATTATTGATTTTTCAAGATGACAATTAAAATCTTGTAATGTCTGTTGCATATATACGACTTGTGCACATGCTAAAGCAGCAGATATATATTCTGCTTCACATGTTGATAAAGAAACACAATTTTGTTTCTTACTAAACCAAGAGACTAAGGAACGTCCAATAAAGTGACACGTTCCGCTCGTACTTTTTCGATCCGTCCGACTTCCTCCAAAATCAGCATCACTATAGAAAACTAATTCAAAAGGACATTCTTTCAGATAAAATAGTTCGAAATCTTTGGTTTTAGTTAGATAACGAATAATGCGTTTAACTGCTCTCATATGTGATTCTTTGGGATTTGCTTGAAATCGAGCACATAAACAGACACTCATCATAATATCGGGGCGACTCGCTGTTAAATACAGTAAAGAACCTATCATACTACGATATAACTTTTGATCAACACTTTTGCCATCTTCATCTCTATCGAGATGAACCGTTGTACTCATAGGAGTTGGTTTGGCAGCAGTATTTTCAAGACCAAAACGTTTGATTAAATTATAACAATATTTTTCTTGATTAATAAAAATTCCATTTTCAATTTGTTTAATTTGTAATCCAAGAAAATATGACAATTCTCCCATATGAGACATTTCAAATTCATTTGTCATTATAGTTGAAAATTCTTGACATAATTTTTCATTTGTCGAGCCGAAAATAATATCGTCAACATATATTTGAATTATTAAAATATCTTTATTAGTTTTCTTAATAAAAAGTGTTTGATCTACTTTACCGATTTCAAAATCAGATTCTAATAAATAACCTTTAAGACGATCATACCAAGCACGTGGTGCTTGTTTTAAACCGTATAACGCCTTTTTAAGTTTATATATATGATCCGGAAATTTTTCATGATTAAACAAAGGTGGTTGTTCAACAAAAACATTTTCTTTTATAAATCCATTTAAAAATGCGCTTTTAACATCCATTTGATATAGTTTAAAATTATGAAAACACGCATAAGCTAATAATATTCGTATTGCTTCAAGTCAGGCGACTGGAGCAAACGTCTCTTCGTAATCAATACCTTCTTCTTGATTATATCCTTGTGCAACTAATCTAGCTTTATTCCTTATTATATTTCCTAGTTCATCTGCTTTATTTTTGAAAACCCATTTAGTACCGATGACTGATTGATCACTAGGTCTAGGAACGAGTTCCCAAACTTCGTTTCGTTCGAATTGATTTAATTCTTCTTGCATGGCAAGTATCCAGTAGTCATCAGTTGAAGCTTCTTTTATATTCTTAGGTTCTATGTTAGAAAGAAAAGCAACATGACCAGCTTGATTTAATTGATGTCTGGTTTTAACATTCGTATTAACTTCTCCAATTATATTTTGCACAGGATGATCTTTTAAAATTCTAAGTGGAGATTTTATTAAATTAGAAGTTACATTTGTATTGGTTTAATGAATATCAAGATTTTCATTTGTACTAATATTCTCATTCTGAGTAGATTCATCATCAGAATCAATAGTAACACTCGGATTTATATTTTTAAAATTTTCGTTGAAAGAAACATGTAAACTTTCTTCAATAATTTGAGTTCGTTTATTATAAATTCGATAGGCCTTGCTTCGTTCCGAATATCCAACAAATATACCTTCATCGGATTTTGGATCGAATTTGCCTAGTTGATCTTTAGTATTTAAAATAAAACATTTGGAACCAAAAACTTTTAGATATGAAATATTTGGTTTTCTTCCATTTAGAAGTTCATATGGTGTATTTTTAGTTAATGGTCGAATAGAAACGCGATTTAGTACGTAACAAGCAGTAGCTACAGCTTCTGCCCAAAATTGTTTCGATAAAGTTGTTCCATTTAGTAAAGTTCTTGCACATTCTTGTAACGTTCTATTTTTCCTTTCTACAACTCCATTTTGTTGTGGTGTTCTAGGAAAAGAGAAATTATGGTTAATACCTTTTTTGTTACAAAATTGTTCAAAAACTTCATTTTCAAATTCGCCTCCATGATCACTTCTTATATTTTTAATTTTCAAAGTTTTAATATTTTGAATTAACAAAAACTTTAAAATTATCAAAAGTATCACTTTTATTTTTCAAAAAGAAAATCCGAGTATATCTAGAGAAATCATCTACAATAACAAAAACATATCTATTATGATTAATAGATTGCACTTGAGTTGGACCAAAAAGATCCATGTGTAAAAGTTCAAGTGGTTGTTCTGTAGATATTACTTTTTTTGATTTAAAAGAAGATTTTGTTAATTTTCCTAATTTACATGCATCACAAAATATGTTAGTTTTGAATTTTATATCGGGTAACCCTTTAACTAATTTATTTTTAGCAAGTTTGTTGATGGTATTAAAATTTATGTGACAGAATCTTTTGTGCCAAAGGCAAGAATCATTCTCTTTAGCTACTAGACACAAATTTGAATCATTATTAACATTCATATTTAGGATATAAATATTTTTATCTCTATTTCCTTCGAAAATAATGTTGTGATTTTTATCAAAAATGTTACATTTATTTTCTGAAAAAGTTATATTAAAACCTTTGTCGCATAGTTGACTAATACTTAATAAATTATGTTTTAAATTTTTAACTAATAAAACATCAGTAATGAGAGGTAAATTAGATGTACCGTTGCTATTGACATTGCCTTTGCCGATGATATACCCTTTTGAGTTATCTCCAAAGGTGACTGCTCCTCCATTTGAGTATATAATGTTTGATAACATTTCTTTGTTTCCAGTCATGTGTTTTGAGCAACCGCTATCTAAAATCCATTTTCCTCTCTTCTTATGTGGTACATCGTCTGACGAAGCCATGAAGCATACATTTGCTTGTTCATTATCACTTTCACTCTCTGATGAGGATGATGAGTCAGTGTCGTCCCAAGTGACTGAAAAAGCTTTTCGTTTGGTTTTGTCCTTCTTGAAATTATTCTTTTTACGATCTGGACAATCTTTCTTCATGTGTCCTTTCTTGTGACATTCATAACATTCCATTGTTGAAGATGATGGTTTGCTGCTATTAGAATTGTTGTTGGAATTATTTTTGTTTCCCTTGAATTTGTTTCTGTTGAATTTCAAAAACTTTTTGAAATTTTTAGCGATCATTGCCATATCCTCATTATCTGAGTCGGAATCATCTTTTTCTGCTTGGAATGCTACATTTTTCTTTTCTTGTGCTCCATTTCGTTTTGCCTGCAAATTTACTTCGTAGGACATTAAATTACCTATCAATTCTTCTGGTTTTAATGTTGACAAATCAGTTGCTTCTTCAATAGCTAGGACTTTTCGTTCCCATTCATCCGTTAAAGAATTCAAGATTTTTGTAACAACATCAAAATCAGTAAACTTTTGTTCTAGAGACAATAGAGCATGATAAATATCCTGAAATCTAGAGTACATGTCATTTATAGATTCATTTGGCCTCATTTTAAAGTTTTCAAATTGATGTTTCAGCATAGAAATTTTGCTCAATTTAACTTTGTTCGTTCCTTCATGTGAAACTTTAAGAGTTCTCCAAATTTCATAGCCGGAAGTACACATACTAACTCTATTGAATTCATTTCTATCTAATGCACAAAATAAAATATTCATAGCCTTAGCATTTGATGTAGCATCTAGTTTTTGTGTGTTACTCCAAGTCGAGTATTCTCCAGTAGGAATTGTGTATTCTCTTTGTATAATATTCCAGATATCAAACCCACTTGATTGCATATAAATTCTCATTCTAGTTGACCAATAATTATAATTTATACCATTGAAAAGTGGAGGTCGTGAAGTCGATTGACCTTCTGTGAAACTAGAATTAGTGTGAGTGTTAACATCGTTAATTTGTGTGGTTGCCATATTACTAAAAATAAGTAAATATCAAATAACTTTGTGATGGTTATAAGATGACTTTGCTCTGATACCAAATGAAAGTGTACGTGCAGTACTAAGGATCGTGTAATATGGTATATTAATGCGGAAACTGGTAATAACAGTAAAGTAAAAATTAAAGTAAGCACACCAGGAATTTTTATACTGGTTCGAACTTCCCGTTCTACGTCCAGTCCCAGAATACCCTCTGGATTTAAACTAAACCCCTCACTTAACCCGGAGGAATAGGTATACGACACCTGAGCAGCCGAACAGGAATTTTTCCGCCTCAACAACCGAAGAGGACTTCAACTTAATACAAAATGTTTGTTGACGAATGTGTTCTAAATAACACCGATTGTCTTTTGATAGTACAACTTTCCTATAATCAAATCCTCAAGAGTATGTATGTGTGTGAAGATTTAGAAGGAAGATAATCACGTAGAATCGAAGTATATGAATAAATTCAAGGATTCTAGTGATATTGAATAAGAGTGAATGCTTTTATTTGCAGAAATGAAAAGAGATTAGATTTCAGAAATATAAACAAGAATCGGTCATTGTAGAAGTGATTTGAATATGTTTATATAGTTGTAGAAGAGTTGTAATCTTTCATGAATAGTTTTAGTCAACAGTAGTGTCCATACCTCTTGAAATAGAGGACATTACTCTTCATGAAAAGATCGCGTCTCTTCAGAAAACTAGCCGTTTTTCTTTGGTCGGTCGACCGGAAAACCTGGTCGGTCAGCTGAGTTGAAAAACGTATACAAAACAGAAAGTCACTGTGCATATGATACAGGGTCGGTCGACCGAGGATCCTGGTCGGTCGGCCGACCTGGTGTTATATGCACAGTGAACATAGTTTTTGCTATAAAAATGTTTTGTGTGCGTGTGTGATTATTTGAGGAATGATTTTAACATTGTTCTAAGACTCAAATAAAATAAAATATCCATACTAATCTCTGAATTGTAAGATTATCTTCTTTGTAGTGCACGGTATGTACTTATTCTCTTTTTGTCGCTTTCATATAGCATTCTCGTCGTATGATCTCTAAAGCTTGTGTCATGAATCAAAACTCATGAATCAACATACAACACTAGGCTCTTTCATCAAGGTAAATTCTATTTCTTCATTTTAACTATGTCACCATAATTCATATGATTATATTAGGCCATTATTCATAAGAGAATGGTTTTACATGAAACGAGTTATATATATGTGTGTGTGCGTGCGTGTGTGTGCGTGTGTTGTGCCAAAAAGTGGCACAACACTGTAGAAGCCGGTGGATCTAGATATAATAAGTATTATAGGAAGGAAAATAAGAACAAACAACACTTTTTATAGTGGTTCGGCGATGGCCTACATCCACTTTAATCCTTGTTATCGATTGCTTTCTCTTTGGATTACAATGAATTCAATCAGATCCGACCACAATCTAGTGAATTTCAGATTTAGAATGAAATTTATAGAGTTAAAGAAGAAGGAGATAACATTTAGATTTGAAAATGCCCCTCCCAAAGTCCAAAGGAGAAAAGTCCCCTTTTAGTTGAAGTTAGGTCGCCATTTATAGGTGATTCCTTCCTTAAATCTCACAATTAGGCTAGAATTCGTCCAAGTCTGCAAGATTCGCATATCCAGGCACGAAAACCGAGTCATCCAGCACGATCTCTAAGTAGAAATCAACTCAGTACCGAACACTTCTAGTCAGTATTGATATGATTTTTCCATCATTCTTTAAGTTTTTCTCTGTGTCTTAGCTCTCCTCATCAACCTCTTGCCAAATCAAGTCTTCATTTCAGGTATATAGACATCAAAAGTGGTCGATATCAAACTGAATCAGGTCAGTACTAACCTGAATATTCACATCCAAAGTTCATTTTCTCTTCATGTTTAGGCTACGTTCATCCATCTATTATCATTCCAAGTCTTAGAATCAAATCCACACCAGCTAAATTAGGTTGGTACCAACCTGATTTTATTCTTCTTAATTCCCTCAAACTTTCTAAGTTTCCTTATATCAGCATTCTAGGTAGTTATAATCATGTTAGAGTGAATCATGTTGGTGACAATCATGAGTTTTAGGTGGGTACTGACGTGACTTTCCAAAATTTCAACTTTTTCGACGATTTTTTGATATTTCCTTTTACTTGCCTTTTTATGATGTTTCTAAAATCCTTGGGCCATTTCTTCATTATTTGTTCATCCAATTCGCTCGTTTAAGTCTGTAGAAAATTTAGTTATAAAACTTGCACCCAAAAGTATGCCTTATGAATGTAAGGTGTGCTTTTCTTAAGAACAAGCTTCATCAGTAGTGATCAATCATTGGCGACCGAGCTCTCCAACTATCTATCGATGCAAGCTGTGGTCAATCATCTAGCTTCTTTGAATTCACTTGCAAACCAATGGTCATTGTAGACCATTATAGCTAAGGACTCTAGTCATTTCCTAAGTGTTAGTCATAAATCATAACCAGGCCATTTTCATCCGGAGTTATCATATCGTATATCAAAATCGTTCCATATTTATCTGGGAATTATCTATTCTAGTCTAATCATAAGGAATTTGAATTATAAGGTCAAGTCAGTGTCCATTTTAGGGCTCAATCTCTCTGGACCATTTAACATCCAAACTAGGATCCGATCTCTCTAGATCATTTAACATCCAAAGTAAGTTTTGATTTCTTCGAATTGTTTAACATTCACTCTAGGGTTCAATTTCTCTAGATCATTTAACACCCAATCTAGGGTTCGATCTCTTCGGATCATTTAACATCCGATCTATGATTCGATCTCTCCGAATTCTTGTTGAGTCTAATTTTCTCACTCTCCTGTGAAGGGACTCAACATCCAAGTAAATCCATTCACTCATTGTCTAGTGAGGGAACTTAATCTCATACAAGCCTAATCCACTCACTCTCCAACAAAGGGACCTCCACCTTATGGTTATCGCCCCGTCTATCTGGACACGACTACCAAGTTAAATCAATATCAGTCATCACGTACAAGTGGTTTTCAAAAATAAAAAATCCAAATCAAAGCATCAAACAAACATCCTAAACATTCATCTCAGACATCCAACTCAAAGCATGCCTAAAGACCAATCGAGGTCCCATACACGACCCGAGGTAATTATTGTCTTATTTATTCAAAACAATAAACAAACTGACTCCCATCCATCCCGATCATGGGATTACCAATCTCAACTAAGATCCATGGTCGTGTCTTGATGTATTCATCACAGATGGTGGCTGCTCTGGCTGCACCATTGTAGTTTGGTTTCTCATCTACTATTGTAGCTGGTTACTCCGAACCAGCTCTTCTGTCAAATCACAAAGGTGTTGGCACTCATTCGTCTCATTCCCATCCATCACATGGAAAAGGTAAAATCTTTTGGACCTTTTCCCCCGATCCATGGGTTCCTTCTTAGCTAACTTCAAGTAGAGAATCTACCCCCTTATGTCTCGGTATAGCCTCTCCAGGATTTCAAGATTAGTATAAAAGGAGGAATTCGTTTCTCTCTTTTATTACTTCAGTCCTCCGAAGCCGTCATCAGCTTTCCACTTTCCTTTATCCTTACCATATGCTGCTTTGGACGGTCCTCCGTAATCCACAGCACTAACCATAACATATCAGTTTCAACATCCTTTTGATGCATATATCTCTCAAAATTATGATAAAACTCTATGCAATCCATTAGTGGATCCCTTTCAAATGCAACTTTGAAGTCGGTCTTACTCGCGACTCCAGACACTACCACCATCAGGACTATCGATGGATTTAGTTTGTCAACTACAGTGGCTGCTGCGTTAAATCTTATTAGATAAATTCTCAAGGTCTCTCCGGCCCTTTGCTTCATGCTCGAAAGCGTCATCACATTATTTGTTCAAGAGACATGAACTCTGAACTATCTCAAGAATATGTCTACCAATTCTAATCACATGCTTACAAACCCATTCTCTAATTGCCTAAACCACATAGCAACCAACTATGTTAAATACAACGGGAATCATCACCCCATTACTTCAGATGCACAAACACCTCTATATGTCGGTTGTATCTCATTAGATGAATGGTCGGATCCATTTTTCCGTTGTTTAGTTCCAACGTCGGTAACTTGAATTGGGTGGATTCCATGTATATCGGATGTTAGGGTTAAATGGTTTCCTAGTCACATCCTCCAAACTCTGGTCGGTTGTTCACCTCTCACTATTCTTCTGACCATCTCAACTATTCGATCATTGTCGTCTAATGGAAGTCTTCGATCCATAGCTACATTCCCCCACCTTATTTCTATAGGGAAACTCCAGGACATATTCCTCTGGCTACACGTTTTCATTCCAATATGCACCTCCAGCTTCATTCTGCCCCTTGTTCCTACGGGGAAACTCTTGCACATACTCCTTTGGTTGCTATGCATTCGCATTCTAATTTGGGTTTCTGGCACCAGCATCATCCGCTGCCGGCATCCTAGCTCATCCTAAATCCAAACCAACATCGCTCCTGAGTAAATTCATCTCGATACCGACCTATTCATGTTGTAAGGGCTTGGTTCCTATTGGCTCTGCTCCAACTCCAGATGCTTCTACATTGTTTTTGGTCTTTGGTTTGACATTCCAACTACTCCAGTCATTCCTTGTTAATCCATCCTTCTGAAAAGTCCATTAAACATCTCCTGTCGTCGAGCTATTATTCCATCTTGCATATCTTTCATCATCCTCTCCATCTTTTTTGGTTATGTAAATGGATGGATTTGAAATTAGGAACACTTCTTGGCTGCCTCCATGCTCTGGTTGACTTTGCCCTATGATTACTTAGATAGAAAACCTCTTCATCCATTCCAATCTTTAGATCCAAGCTTTAGGTTGTCAAATCTAGTTTTTTCTTAGTGAAAGCACCAAAAATGTTGCACCAAAAATTGGCATAACAGCCCAGAAGCAGGTAGTTCTAGATGAAGCAAGTAATATATGAAGGAAAAGAAGAAGAAACAATACTTTTTATAGTGTTCGGGAAATACTCCGGCCTACATCCACTTTATTCGTTGTTATTGATTATTTTCTCTTCGAATTACAATGAATCCAATCAGATCCGACCACAATCTAGTGGCACAATCTAGTCGATCTTGGTTTTACAATGGAATTTCTAGAGCTAAAGGAGAAGAAGATGGCACTTACATTTGAAAATGTCCTTTCCAAAGTCCAAAAGAGAAAAGTCGCCCTCTAGTTGAAGTTAGATAAATATTTATAGGTGATTCCCTCCTTAAATCTCGCAATTAGGCCAGAATTCATCTAAGTCTTCAATATCTATAAATCCATGCATAAAGACCAAGTCATCCAATAGGATCTCCAAGTATAGAATCAACTCGGTACCGACTACTTCTAGTCGATAGTGATCTGATGTTTCCATCATTCTTTAAGTTTTTCTCCATTCTTAGCTTCCTCGTCGACCTCTTGCCAAATCAAGTCTTCATTTCAGGTCAATAATCATCCAAAGTGGTTGGTACCAATCTAAATCAGGTTCATACTAACCTTAATTTTTACGTTCAAAGTTCATTTTCTCTTCATGTTTAGGTTTCTTTCATCCATCTATTGCCATTTCAAGTTTTAGAATCAGATCAGCGCCAAACAAATCAGCTGGGTACCAACCTGATTTTGCTCTTCTGAATTACGTTGAATCTTTTGAGTTTCCTCATATCACCATTCTAGATAGTTATAATTATATTGGAGTGAATCATGTCGGTGAAAATCACGAGTTTCAGGTCTGTTCTGACCTGACTTGGTGTTCGGTCCGAGTGTTTTGTGTGTTTACTTTGAGTCATGACTTGGGTTTGCTGAGCTTCGTGTTTTCCTTTCCTCGTTTGGAGTCTGACCTAGGATTTTTATGTGTCCAACCCAAGTTTAACTCCATACCGACTTAAGGACCCCGAACAAAAATGTGAGTTTCCAATTTTTCAACTATTGATATTTCTTTTTTCTTGCCTTTTAATGATATTTTCAAAGTCCTTGGTTCATTTCTTCATCATTTGTTCGTCTAATTCGCTCTATTAATTCCATTCCAAGACTGCAAAAAAACAAAATGCGTGCACACATGCACACACAAATACATGCACATATGAAAATCATTTTACGAATATATCTTATGTTTTAATCATAGTATATATAAACATACGTCAATTTGTGTAAATATGTATTAACAAACGCGTTGATTTTTTCCTCCTTAATCTATACTTCATAAAAAAATGTCATCGCAAAACATTATATATAAATAATGATTTATAAATATACATTTATATACATATACATATATATATATATAATGTGATGACCCAGTATTTCGGATTAGACAAAGCTGCCGAAAACCTACCCATTCTAAAATAAAAAACGAAAACTATTGACTTAACACACATCATCATTTGATAAATATACAACAATACTAAATTTATATGATACAATTTCTATAATACAACTTATCAGAGTAACCATTTATACTACTGGGTGTACTTTAATACATACCAAACTCAAATACTATAAATCCACTACTGCACAACTCTGATGTGAGAGATAGCAATACCCAATCCTACAAACTCAATAAACATGTCAATGTGGAATAAAATGGTAAATAGGAAAGATATATCAACACATGATAAATAGAAAATGCTGAACAGGAAAATGTTTCCTAATTATTGGGGCATCATCACTACCACTTGTGACTGCCTACATATCCCCATCTAATTGGATACCCAATTTGATACAAGATCAAGCCAACATAATTCTTTTACCACAAATAAAACTCAATGAGCCTATGATGCGCAAACAAATATGCAGTTCCCAAACTACATAGCATATAGCATGCAAATATAGCTTCCAAATCTTCCCATTTAGGCTTATATCCTTTCATTCATATTTCTGTAATCTGATTAACTTTTATTATTTTCAAAATATAATCGTTTTTGAAAATAATCCCTTCAAACTAAATCTTCCATTTCAATTCAAATCCTTTTGAAATAATATATATCTTTTTTTATTAAATCATAATTTCTTTGGAATTAAAAAAAATCACTTTTGAAAACGGAATCAAATACTCTTTATAATAACACAGTGATGTATTTGATATATTTATTATGAAATCCCAAATACTCTTCTATAAAATTATATGAAAATATGAGCAACCGAATTGGGAGGTTTTCCCCTATAACAAGGCAGTTAGGTCATAGCCCTTCTAAAATAAATAAGTTTGTTCCTCTATACTAAATGTGGACTATACTAAGGGTTACACAACCCTCCACCCGCTTTTAGTTATGTGTTACCCAAACGTTGGTGACATAACAAATCATTTTGTTTTCTGAAGTAACAAATCATTTTGCACCAATATTCACAAATACTTTCTAAACATGACATTGTTTATTTACTCAAAATCTTTGGAAAGCCATTTTAAAATCACTAGGTTTTTAGTCCTTGAAATTTTCTTTTCATGTATAAAATAAATTTTTATAAATATCTTTATCTAAATCGCTTTTATATGAAATCACTTCAAAAATATTTGTTTTTAAATGTTTCTTTTTTTTAAAGGAAAACATTACATTTCAAAAGAAAAGCATCTTTTCCTTTTAAAATTATAGTAAACATCTTTTATTATGACTATTACTTAATCAACATTACTACTCCATACCTTATAATCAAACTATGAAATTCAAATCACAAAGTGTTCATATTCAATATATGCTCAAATTTTATGTCTACCCAATCCATGCATAAGAAAAAGTTTATTGGTCATAAACTGGATGAGCACAATTCAAACAACTAGACAATAATAACAAACACATTATTTTCAACAATTTACAATCAATAGCTAACAAATCATTTATCCAATATTAATTAATCAACAAATTAATTAAATTCAAAAATAATCTTTTTACTTTGCAAGCACATAATGGGGATTTATTATGTTTATTATATGTCCAAAATAATCTATTTAATTTAATTATAGCAAAACGGTATTTTCTTTGCTAAATAGATATCAAATGAACTATAATTATTTAACTATGTTATTTATTTAAATCAACGTAATTATATTTTACCATTATTAATTTATCACTATTTTGTACTTTGTTAAAACCATCAATAGGTTACACCATCATATCCTAATTGTTGATACAAATCTAATGCAAAAATCCATGGGTTAATCGGATTTAAAATGAATGAGATATGTTTTTTTAAAGCTATCACATTTAGTTAATGAAACTAAACAACTAAATAAAACTAACTAAACCACACCCAAACCAAACAATGCCTAATTGCAAGCCCAACGCGCTTTGAATATTGACTCGTCATCTTCTTTTTAATTTAAATTTTCTAGCCTGCGCATGTGCACAATCTGCACAGACAACCCAATGTCGCAACTACTTCTCTCCTCCTATCTTCTTCTCTGCTTGACGAATCAACGTGTTGTCTTCTCCAATGAGTCACTCTTTGCATTCTTTCCACGTTCCACTCCTCCACGCCACGTCCGCACTCCTCCTCCAAAATCCACTTATTGCTCAACATCGCGACAATCAAATGTTGTACTTCCCATTCTAGCACCGCACCAACATTTAATGACCATCATCCACTTGCCTTCGCTCCAGAAACTCGACGCAACCATCGCCATAGCCTATCACTGCCTCAAGCTCCGTCAATCCCTAACCCTAGCTTCCGACCATCGTCATCGACCATCACCAAACACAACCAAAACTTTACCAAAAATCCGCTACTTCGCTACGAAGCTAATGCACCATACACCACCATCTAATTCGACTCAGATCAAGAGAAATGATTTTTTGATGTTTATGGAAAAATTTCCCAATTTACTATCATCAAGCAACCATAACCACTTCGCTCGTTTGAAACTCAAGCGATCATTTTAATAAAATACTAGAGACGATAACAAACTACTTTCATGTTTACAGTTTTTGCTAATTAATGATGGATTGTGAGATATGGATTTTTGAAGTGGAGTGGTGGTGTCTTTTCATTTATTGGAAAGAAGAAAAGAAGAAGAAGAGAAGATGTCCTATGTTGTTGCCTGTGCTAGTGCTTATATAGGCAAAAATAAGAAAAAGAAATGATGACGTGCATACATCTTTCCACCTACAACGTACAAAGCATGGCCAAATTCTAGGCAAGAATCAAGGGAAGAAAAATAAAGTGAAGAGAGGAATAAGAAGCGAGGGGAGTAAGGTGAACGTGGGGTGGTATGGGGTTTTTAGGCTCACGGGAAAAGTTAAAGAAAAATTTAGTTTCAGGGACAAGAAGATTTCTTTTTAAGCTGAAAGACACATTTTAGTGTAAATCATAGAATGATAGTTGCAATTACCATTTTTCTGTTAACACTAAAAAGTGTCCTTCAGACTAAAAAACAAACTTTTTGTCCCTGAGAATAAATTTTCTTGCAAATTCTTCCCTATGCCCATTTTCCTGATTTATATATTATATTTTATTATGATTTCCTGTACTTTGCTACAAAATATTATGTTCGCGTATGAACCATATATGACAAAAATAAAAATGTGACCGTGCATAACAATGCGATACGATCACAAAACCACACCAAAAATACATAGGGTAACTTATTATGTGATGTTTCAATAATACCAAAGTTTGCTGTAAAATGCATTAAATGATAATTTAAATATTTTCCAAATTAAAAATTAAGGAAAATATCCTATAAATTAAACTAAAAATACTACACTAAAAATTGGGTTGTTACATCCTTCCTTAAAAGAATTTCGTCTCCAAAATTCCATGGAGCAAAAAATATAATGAAAGCCGATACTTAACAAAAGTTAAGCACACCAAAGATAATATCACCCATAACCTCGGTCAGAGGTATGGTATCGTATCCTATCCATTTTCATTTATCAAATTAAGGTAGTTTCATTTAAAATTCCTAGGTTGATTTAATGATCCTAGCTGAAATTTTACTTAGGCACCTAACCTAAGTTCCGATACCAACTGTGACAACCCGGTATTTCAGACCAGTTAAAATCACCAAAAACCCACCCATTCTAAAATAGACAAATGACAACTACCGACTTAATACACATTATCATCTGATAAATATACAACACTACTAAATGTATAGGATACAATTTCTATAATACAACTTATTAGAGTAATCATTTATACTACTGGGTGTACTTTAATATATACCAAACTCAAATATTATAAATCTACCGCTACATAACTCTGATGTGAGAGACATCAATACTCGATCCAATAAACTCAATAAACATGTCAATACAGAATAAATGGTAAGCTGAAAAGATACATCAACTATGATAAATAGTAAACACTGAACAAGAAAATGTTTCCAAGTTATTGGAGCTGCATCACTACCACTTGTGACTGCCTACGTACCCCTATCTAATTAGGTACCAAATTTGATATATGATAAAGACAACGTAGTTCTCCTACCACAAATAGGACTCAAGGAACTTACGATGTATAAACAAATATGCAATTCCCAAACTACATAGCAGATAACATGCAAATGTAGCTTCCAAATCTACCCACTTAGACTTATATCCTTTCATTCATATTTCTGTAATCTAAGTAATTTTATTATTTTCAAAATATAATCCTTTCCGAAAATAATCTCTTTGAACTAAATTCCCTGTTTCATTTTAAATTCAGTTGAAATAATAATATATATCGTTTGTATTAAATCATACTTTTCTTCGGAATTAAAAACAAATCACTTTTGAAAATGGTATCAAATGATTTGTATAATAATACAGTATTGTATTTGATATAATTATAGGAAATCCCAAATACTCTACTATAAAAGCATACCAAAATATATGCAACCAAACCGAGAAGTTTTCTCCCATAATAAGGCAATTGGGTCACGGCCCTTCCAAAATAAATAAGGAATAGTTTGGCTCACATCCCTGTTAAGTTTCAAAATAGAGAAAACATCCTCCCAAAAGAAACTTACGTTTCTAGTCCCTATTTTCAAATCCGCCTGCGCTAAAAGACCCAAACACCCTTTACGTTTTTAGCATTTCTAACGCGCATAACTTTATGTAGAAACATCGGATCAGCACACTGTTTTCACCAAAAAATCATATATTTTACAATCTTTAAAATGAGATCCATTGTTGATACAAAAAAAAATCGTATTTGCAGTAAGGCTGCACTTATTCCATATATTTGTAGAGAATTTTGCAATTTTTGAAAAACAACAATTTTTCTTCAAATGTCAGCAATTATTCCATATAATTGCGACTTTTATGCAATTATATGGAATAATTGCAAACTTTTGTGCAATTATATGGAATAATTGCAGCCTTCTCTCCTATTATTCCATATAATTGCAGACTTTTCTGCAATTATTCCGTATACTTGCCATTTTCTGCAATTATATGAAATAATCATTAATTTTTCTTCAAATGTCTACAATTATTCCATATAATTACAGACTTTTATGCAATTATATGGAATAATTGTAGACTTTTATGCAATTCAGTGAAATAATTGAAGACTTTTCTGCTATTATTTCAAATAATTGCAGACTTTTCTATAATTAAATGGAATAATTACAAAACTTTTATGTAATTTTTCCATATAATTGCATACTTTTATGCAATTATATCGAATAATTTCAGAAAAGTCTGCAATTATTTCAAGTAATCGTAGAAAATTGCAACTATATCATATAATAGCAGACTTTTCTGCAATTGTTGCATATAATTGCTGAATTGTCTGCAATCATACCATATAATTGTAGAAAATTTAAAAAACATCAATTAGAAAGATAATAACTTGGCCTGCCGTTGTTTTTACATATGCATAATGCCACTCATTAGAAAGATAATAAATTTTTTGATTTAATGGTAAAAACGATTTGTCAATCCGTCGTTTCTACAAGAAGTTACCGTGTTTTAAATATTGATAATTAATAAGGTGCAAATTTTAATTATGGATGTGAGATTAACATCCACATATGAAGAACCAACATTTAGCCATGAAGTAGAAGGGTATTTTAGGGAAGAAAATTACAGTATTTGAAAATAGGGATGTAATTTATATCTATTTTTGGGGAGGATGTTTTGTGTATTATGTTTGATTTTAGGGATGTGTCCCTTATTTTCACAATAAATAATATATTCCTCTATACCAAGAGTGCACTATACCGAGGGTTAGATAACCCTTCATCCACTTTTAGTTACGGGCTACCCGAACATCCGTAACATAACAAATCATTTTGTTTCTCGAAGTGACAAATCATTTTGCACTAATATTCACAAATACATTCTAAACACAATAATATTTGTTTCCTTAAAATCTTTGGAAAGCCAGTTTCAAATCACCAGGATTTTAGTCCTCAAAAATTTCTTTTCATTTACAAAACACATTTTTATAAATATCTTTACATAAATCACTTTTATATAAGGTCACTTCAAAAATATTTATTTCCAAATATTTCTATTTCTTTAAAGGAAAACATTACATTTCAAAAGACATGTATCTTTTCCTTTTAAAATTATAGTAAACATCTTTTATTATAACTATTCCTTAATCAATATTATTACTGCACACCTTATGGTCAAACTATGAAATTCTAATCACAAAGTGTTCATATTCAATATATTCTAAATTTTATTTCTACCCAACCCATGCATAAGAAAAAGTTTATTGCTTATAAACTGGCCGAGAAAAATTCAAACAACCAAATAAACAATAAAAACAAACACATTATTATCAATAATTAAATATCAACAGGTAACACATTATTTATCCAATATTAATTAGTCCATAAATTAATTAAATTCAAAAATAAACATTTTGCTTTGCAAGTACAGAACGATGATTTATTCTACGCAATAGATGTTCAAAATAATCTATTAGATTTAATTATAGCAGAATATGTTTTATTATGCTAAATAGATATCACAAATGAAGTATAATTATTTAACTATGTTATCTATTTAAATCAACGTAATCGTATTTTACCACTATTAATTTATCACTATTTTATACTTCGTTAAAACCGTTAACAAGTTATGCCATCATATCCTAAATGTTGATACGAATCTAATGCAAAATTCCGTTGGTTAATCAGATTAAAAATGAATGAGATATGGCTATTTGTGTGACGACCCGTAATTTTTGGATATTTGAAATTGGAATATTTAATTGATTTTAAATATTCAAAAGTGAATTTTTTACTTGAATTTCAAATATCGCTATTTATTGGGTAATTTAATTATTAAATTAAATAATATGAAGTTGGGTAAAATGTTGAATTTGGAGTTTTAAGCCTGTTAAAAATAATTTGAAGGCTTGGAAAATTTACATTGATAATACTGAAGGTGATGGAACTTTTAAAATCGAATTTAAAAGTGTTTTGTTAAGTTTTGAAATTATATCGTTTAAATTGACGTTTAAAAATAGCCTTCCGAGGAACAGTCTCGGATTTCGACGAAACCAGTTCCATTGGATACGTAATAGTGTATTATTATCGGATTTCAATTTCTGTAATTTTGGAGTTGTCGTGTGGTCGTACGATATATAAACGCGCTGAAATCTATATCGAAAATTTAATATAATAACTGAGTCCAAAAAGCTATCTTCTCCATGCGGTCGAGTTAGGACTCGAAACCTTATCCATTGCGTTCGGAATAGGGGTATAACATTATGAATGCCTAGCGGCACACCTCGATAGGGGATCAAGATTCTTAGTTGCGTTTATCGAGACAATTTGAATTTGAATTTAAATTTATATATATTTAAATACCCTGGTCGACACAGCTGAGATTCCCTTTCTTCAGCATGCCTTCTTTCACCATCAGCACTTTTTGCCTTCTATGTAGCAGGCATTCAACACAAGAAATCGCATTTTTACCTCAGTGTAAAATCAAATCAAAGCCGACTATCTTCTACTCGAATTTAAAATCATGTGGCCTCTGTTTATTTATTCCCTTCGTTCTGCAATGCATCACAACCAAAACCGATGAGAAAAAAAAAATGGTGGCTCTGGGATCCAAAATCGCATCCCTAAATTAATTCGCGAAAAATCCCTTCTCTTACTCTTCGTTCGAAATCGATTCGAACGGAAAAAAGAAGAAGAGGGAAGTGAATCGCGCAAGGGAGGGAGAGCTCGGCATTTGTGGTATGCGCACGTCGAAGCAATGGAGAGGAGGCAACGCTAAGGGGTCACGATGGCTTGGGCCTCGAGCTCGAGCGTGGCGAGTTCGCGAGGTTTGAAGTGGCGACCTGGGGGTCTTGTACTTGTTCGATGGAGTGGGGCTCGATGTGACGAGGTCGACACTGGAGGAGGGGCGAGATTCGGCGGCAAATCAGAGGGGTGGTAGGCCTGATGAACTGTGGCAGTCATGTGGTCCTTGTCTTCGCGGCGATGAAGAAGCTCCGTTTCAACTCGAGTGATGGGAGGTGCTGGGCTTGCGCAGTGAGGTATATTAACATTGATTTTAAAATGTTGATTTCAAAAACAGTAAAGTTTAAATGTGATTTTTGAGAGCAGGGATTTTAGAGGCTGGATTTGAAAGTTAAAATATATATGTACATATAGGATTCAGAGAAAAATTATTTCAACTGTAATTTTTTTAATTCAAATGTATATAAATAAACAGAAAATGTGTATATATATATATAAGATGTGGGAAAAATATATATATTGGGAATTTTAAATGTTGAAGAGTTTTTAAAATCTATATAGATTTTTTTTATGTAGTTTCAAAGGAAATAAATAAAATAGATATACATATATGCATACTTTTCACTTACTAGGTTATTTTAAAAGTAATAAATTATTGGGTTAACTCGTTTAAATAACTTGCCCAATTTATTTTAGTTACCAAAATATTTTTAAAGGAAATTTGTTAATTAAGTTATTAGTTAATTAAATTTATTAATATGGTAATTGATTAGTTCAAAATTAAATAAATAAATGGTAATTGATTTTCCAATTATTTCAAATGTTAATAGACTATATAATGTTTATACAAGGTCAAAAATAGCGGAGAGGCAAGCCGGTTTGGAGTGGATTGCAAATAAAGTCAAAGGTGAGTTAATCTCAGTCTTCTGGATTGCTATTTAAATTTAAATGGTTAAATTTAAATAACTGGTTGAATGATTGAATTGATTGGATGTGATATTATATATATAGTATATATATATACATTGGAGTGATTGATATTCCCGCATTATATAGCAGATGAGACCCTATGCACCGCATAATAGCGGATGATATTTTATAAACCCATATACCACGATATTCCACCTCGAAGTGGAATTGGTATTGTGCTAACATCTGTGGATGCAGGGAAACAGGTTGGAGGGATCCAACTGGATTCCTCAAAATTATTTAGATTGTTCTAATATTTCTATGTTATGATTTTTGATATTCTGTGATGAATTATATTAATAATTCGAGATGATGGATCCTATGGTTTGATTGAATATATTTTGGTATACTATGTTACCAAAATATATAGATTGGATTTTTAGAAAGAAATAAAAGAGTAAATTTTTAAGTAAATAATTATAGATAATTTAAATAAATTAAAGAATGAGTTGGGAAAGGATAAAAGTGATTTTTAAGTTCGGTTAAATAAATTTCGAGTATGGGAAAGGAGATTTTGAATAAAAGGGAAAATATTAAATTTTAAACCTAAGTGATATTATTTAAGGGAATAAAAGAATTTATTTAAAAAAAATTCAAGGTTGGAATTCATTTAAAGGGATAAAGAAGGATTTTGGAAAACCTAAAATTGATATTTTCAGTTTAAAGATTTTAAATCATAATAAAGAAAGAGAAGCTGAAGTTAATGGATTTTGAGATAAATGGAGTAAGTAAAGGAATTTATTTCAAGGTGAAGTAAATTGGAAATCAATTTGAAAATTGATATAGTGTTTGAAACTGTGATTTAAAGGAAGATGAGACTATGGGATTTATAAACTGGGTTTATAAGGTGAAACAAGATATCAGTGGGTATTTGAAAATATAAATTCAAGGTGGGAATTTATAAAGAAATGGGTAAATTTGTTTAAAAATAAATAGTGATTTATTTTTAAAGATGTGAAAGAGAAGTATATTTCCCTGGATAGCCAAGTACGTTTCCAAAGCAAACTTTTAAGTATGAGTTAAAGGTTTTAAAGTTGTTTTTAAAGTATGTTTTAGAAAATTTATTATTTTTAAATGTGTAAAGTTTAAAGGTAAGTATTTCTCAAATTTAATTTAGTAGTAATTATTTAAAGGTAACTTGGTATTGTGTTTTAAAAGGATAAAATGTAGTTTTAATATTTTATAAAGTAGTTTATTTTAAATATTCTTAAAGTATATATCTTTGAATAAAGTATTAAAGTAGTTTTAATTTAAATGTTTTGTTTAAAGTATATTTTATAATATAGTGTTATAAATTACTTTAAAAATCTAAAGTGTTTGTACTTGGATATTTCAGTGGTGATAGAAAATATTTGGGAAATTTACTCTATGAGAGATAGGTGGTTTTTGAAACCGTTTTCAAAAGGGTTGAAAAATGGAAATATATCTTGCGAAGATATTTGTGAGGTAAATAAATAATTTGGAAAATTATTTATTGTTGATGGATGTTTGTGAATGTTAATTGATTGTTAAATCACCGACTATCAATATTGGACAATGCGTTGATCGTTTCGAAGAGACCGAGATCGGGTTTATTTTCTGAAAACCACTTCGATCCGATTTGTACGTTTTCGTGGAAAAACGAGTCTGGAGTCGAAGATGGAGCAGTGAAGTGCAAGGGCTAATCGCTACTAATCCTGAGGGTGATTCCAAAATGGATATAGTAGGAGTAGTGCCTTCGGTTCCGTTCGAACCCGGAACAGACTTGTATGGATGAATGCTTTCAAAACATCGTCAGGTGGACAATTAGCATTCTAAGTGAAACGGTTCTAAAAGGTAACGCTTAGCCTCGAACCTCATCAACCGGTAATGACTGAAAATCAGGGGTTATGCAACAAGGCTATGTGGGTAGCACCCATTAGGGTGAGGTCATCCCTGTCTAGATGTTCCTTTTTATTTCGGCTTAGTGGTGCGGTTGCTGATCCCAACCGTGGGGTGATCTTACTCGGAATTATCCAGTAAGGGGTAGTTCCGGTCTTGTGTTGCAGGGGATGGGGCGTGGTCCTCGGTATGCTGATCTAGACCAGGTACCGTGACAGGTGGTACCCCAGTGCCTAGTCATTAGTTGGAAATCCATTCTCCCTACGCGCCTGTACGGTTTTGATTGTGCCCAACTATTGCTGAAACGTGAGATGCAAGCATTTCAGCTAGATTCTATTTTACTTTCAATAGACACTATTATAATATCAGACGGATTTGATAAAAATTGTTTTGGCTATCGTAAGGTAAAATCCCGACATGTTTATTTATGGCGTGGTCTTACGAGATGCTTTTTATTTCAAAGGGTTAGGAAAACTTTATTAATCCAATTGAGTGTGTTTTCTCACGCTAGTTTTCCAGAGTGACTCGGGTGTTATTTTATTATAATGCTCGGGTCAAACAGAGTATTTCAGATACATGATAGGATTTTGTGGAGCTCAGGAGACGAGCTGGATGGCGAGACGTATCACTCGTACTTGATGTATATTCCGCTGTGTTGTGTATACTGTGTATTCTGTTTGTGGGACAAGTCAATATAACTGTCCAGTATTTGATTCTAATTGTATTGTACTCTGATGATGTAATGTATAAAAACAGATATAGTTTCTTTCCTGTAAAGATCAGATGTTATCTATTATATATTGTTCCGCTGCGATTGTGAGATTCTGATGTTGTTCTCTATTTTCTTCTTCTACCTCCTTCTTCTTTAACCCTAATGACCTGGTATTTCCGGCACTTGGATATTCGGCATTCGATACAGTGGGCGTATTGATGTCGATTTTCGAGGTCGAAAATCTCCTGGTTGTTACAGTGGTATCAGAGCTTAGGCTGGTGATAACCTTGGCTCTGGTGGGGATTACTCATTGAAATAGAGTCCATAGTACTCTAGAATGAGTTTGTGTGTAATAATAGAAATGAGCGCGTATTTGTTAGTGAATATAAAATTTGTTTTATATTGTGTTGATTTATCGGTTGAGTGTTTATGGATTCTGGTCGATATGTGGGACGCCATGTCATCGATAAGGGTTTCTAAACTCTTGAATGAGATAAACCGACATAGTATGGTTTTAAAATAGGGTAAATGAAATAATATTACCCAAATTATTTTTGTATATAAAGGAAATAATTTTTAGAAATTATTATAGATACATATAGTTGCTTAGATGGTAGGAAGTGATAATATTAAATTATTATCACTATTGTGAGGAAATTGAATAAGAAATTGAAATCATAACTAACAGCTAAGAAATAAATTCATATACAAATGAGATATGTAAATGTAAACTATAAATGTGATTTATAATTGAAATTGAGATGAAAATTCCAGAGTAATGTTTGAATATAAAATTTGATGGATTTGGAATTTGGAATTTTTGAAAAATTTAAATTCCTTTGAATATAAAATGGTTTTCATAAGCTTTGGAGAAATAATGGTGATAGTATTTGAGAAAATATTTTTAAATAGAATTTGAAATCTGGAGAGATTTGGAATTTAAAAATATTTGGAGGGGTTTTTAAAGAGATAAAAGCATTTAACTCTCTTTCGGTCGCTGGAAAATAACTTCGGTGATGACTGAAGTATCATCGATGTTCATTTTTGAGTTTCCAAGAGAGGAATTGCTACCAAATTGTTTTAAATTGAAATTGTTTGCAGAACCGGGTTTGATTTTGAAATTCAAGGAGATAATTGAATTTACCAAAGAATTTTGGATATAATTGATTTCAAGGGATGATTTTGAAATGTTGCTTAAACTCTGGAAGATAATTTAAAATGCTTATGGAATTGTATCATGTGGTGGATACATTAAATGAAATTAAGTTCTTACTTAATATAATGTAGATGAATTGTGTGAAGTTAAAGGAATAGTATGAGGTTAGATTTAACCGGAGTTAAGTTAAATAAGGTTGAATGGGAATAAATAGATTTCGATGGCTGATATTGAAAATAGAAATCAAATATTGAATTGGAAGTGGGAGTAAACTAATTTGGAATAAATTAGAAATTGAATATGCTGGTGAGATATGGGAATGGAACCCAATTTGGTAAAATAGAAGTTGAATTATGAAATAAAGTCAGGTTATAAATAAAATTCAACTTGGATTGGGGATGAATTAAATGTAAGTTGGAAATGTTGTCAAATAAATGGAAATTTAATATTGGTAGGATATTTAATTTAAAGTGTGTAAAACAAAGTGAAGTTATAGAATTAATTTGAAGTGAACCAAATAAATTAGTAAGTAAATGTTAGTGAGTTGCATATATTTTATACTTACATGTTTAAATTAAGTAAGCACAGGTACAGGGAGGCCGTATGGCTGGATTTGGTCATGCAAAATGATAAATAAATAAGTCGCTTGCTTAAAAAATGCTAAATAAAGGTACGCCTATGAAATAAAAAGATAGGAAATATGAACTGTTGTTTGTTTTTTTGTTTTCCGACCGTGTGAGTCGATGTATATATATTTATATCTCTTGTCAAATTGCAAAAGCTCCTCCGTACAAAGGGGACTCTGCCAAAATTTTCCGAAAATTTTGGGAGTTAGAATTTTTTTAAATTTTCGTTAACGACAAATGATTTAAAATTGGTAAGCAAATAGAATTGAAACTGAATATTGAAATCTAATTTAAAATTGTGTGTGTGAAGTAAGGTGAAATCAAAGAAATTTTTCGAAGAAACTATAGGAAGAAAAAGTTTGCAAATAAACTTTTATTTGAGATTTTAAATAAATTAGTAAGTGAAACTAATAAAAGGAAAGGGTTAATTAAATATGGGTTGAGGTAAGGTGAACAAAATTCAAAATTCATAGTTTGAAGATAAATTGAATTCAAGCAAAATTGAAAATGAAAATCTGAATGAAAAATTGGGAGAAAGTATTTAGATTTGAAAATAACTAATAAATTGAAGCAAATTGATTTTTTATGGAATTGGAACTCAATTGGAGTATACACTTCGGCAGTGAAGAAGTAAAAATAAATATAAGAAAAATTTATATTAAACTTAAGAAATGAATGGTGAAGTTCTTAAGTAAATTGGTATTGGAAATCTACTAAGTAATTTTGGAATGGAGAAATATACTAAGTAAATAATTGAATGAAGATTAAAACTGAAAGTTGTGAAAAGGAAAATTGTGAATAAGTAAATAGAAATCAAATGAATGTGAATAAAAGAGAATTGATATAACTAATAATCAATTGAAATTAATACGTAGGATGTACGTATATTATTTTATTCGCATAGTGATTTGATCCAGATTCGAGCACAGAATTTCGAGGTAGTTATACCGATCCGAGTTAGGATTTTTCACTCGATTTTCGACGGCGAACCCTGGATATGGATTATGATTGATTCTGGAAATTCTCTATCATAGTTATGACTATGCAAGGAGAATGACGGTTTCTGATCAAGAAACCAAATCTGAGTCCGCACTAGGAAGTCGGGTGGACGATACTAGTTCGGAAGTGAGATTGTGTGATCGAGTGAGCGATCGAATTTGGTATTGCGTACAAATGATATATGTGCATTGTATGAATGTGAATGAAATAGATATGAAAACTTTTGTAAAGGAATGTGTAAAGCGATTTTGAATGTTGTAATTGGATATTATTGCTGAGTAGGACACAGGTGTTTAATAAGCAAAAGGAATTGGTATTTTTGATTTTAGAAAATAAATTTAAGTGGCCCAACAAAAGGTATGTGTTTAAATTTCTATATGAAATTTGATGATTTTCGGATCTAGCCACTTGGCTTTTGTTTTCTTTTTAAATCTGGGGGCCTGTTGAGGCATTTTGTAGTCGTATCGATCTAGCCGCGCAAAGGAGATGCTGGCAAAATTTTTCGAAAATTTAGAGAGTTGGAAAATTTTTGAGAAAATTTTGATAATTCAAAATTTGGTTTCAAATTTAAATTTGAAATGATTGAGTGAGTAATTTTGTTTGGAAGTTATGGATGAAATTAGAAAGTTGTTTAGAGGGATAGTGTGTCTTTAATAAATAGATTTTGGAAAGTTGCAAAAGTTGTTGGGTTTTGGAAGGTTGTTAAAACTATTTGGATTGGAAAATAGTAACGGGTATTGAACCATTCTTCTTTACTTGTAATTTCGGGGACGAAATTCTTTTAAGGGAGGGTGGAATGTGACGACCCGTAATTTTTGGATATTTGAAATTGGAATATTTAATTGATTTTAAATATTCAAAAGTGAATTTTTTACTTGAATTTCAAATATCGCTATTTATCGGGTAATTTAATTATTAAATTAAATAATATGAAGTTGGGTAAAATGTTGAATTTGGAGTTTTAATGTAACAACCCGCATATTTGTCGATTTTATATTTAAATATTTTATTTAAATATAGAATCGTTAATCGGATTGAAGTCCGAAAAGCTACTTTTTGCAAACAGTCGAATTAGGACTCGAGACCACTTCCATTGAGTTCAAAATGCCGTTTGCGACCTTTTTGAGTATAAGCTTCGATATGTTTGGAGTTAGTGGAATTTTTGCTACTTTTCACTTTGGACTTGGGTTTGGGTTCAGCCCTTAACCCCACTTAACCCCTAGCTCTCTAACTCTTCATCCATTCACTCCCATTTCATTTCATTTCCTCAAGCAAACTGAAAATGGTGGAGAGGAAGAGGAATTAGAAATTACAAAACCCTAGTTCCATTTGCAAATTCTTGTTCTAGCTCCAAATTCAAAGAGAACCAACCCATTGGTAAGTCTCCTCTTCATCTTCTCTATCTTCTTCTCCTCTTCAATTTCAGTTTATTCCTAAACCTAACTTTGGGAATGTCCTTCTTTAAAGCTTTGATTCAAGCTTGTTGAGTTGGAATTGAAGAGTGATCGCCCTTGCCATTGCTTTCAGGCTTCTTCTTTATTGATTTGGGTTCAAAGGTGAGATTTTTATCTCACATCTTAGTCTATAACTATCTTCGATTGTTAGGTATGAATTCCTAACACTTATTCTTGTGCAATTGCTTTTGGTTTGGATTGATTTGGTGATGTATCCAATTTTTAGTGTTTTGAGTTCAATTCTTTGAAAATCCTAACTTTGATGTTTTGATCATGTTTTTGGTCATGCATCGAAGTGCCTATAGGGCTGGGTTGCCGATTGGCGTAAACCCTTAGTACTCGTCGCTCGTTCGATCGCATTTCAGTTTGGATTCGTCGTTTTTGAGCTAGGCTATTTTTTTAGCCTACCAGAAAAATTTAGACGTCTGTCATAAAAATTCAGACGTCTGAGATAAATTTAGACGTCTGTCACAAAAATTCAGACGTCTGAGATCAAATTCAGACGTCTGTCACAAAAATTTAGACGTCTGAATTTAGTTCAAAATGTTTTTTACTCTCTGTTTCAATTTTTAACCTCTGAGTCGTCTGTCATAAAAATTCAGACGTCTGAGATTAAATTCAGACGTCTGTCATAAATATTTAGACGTCTGAATGGCTGATTTTGCCTAATTTGCCTATTTTCGAGTAAATTTCCAAGGTTTATCGATTTTTGTCGATCCGACTTATTGTTATCAATTATTATCGAGTTTGATGACTTCTTTCTTTGGACTTTTGAGAATATCCATTTTTGATGGATTCGTTATTGATTTCTTTGGATTTTATTCACGTCTTCGAATGTGAATTTTAATGCTTGATTGTTTCTACAATCATTTCTATGATTTGTCACTTTAAAATATAAAGGTTTTCTATACTAGTAGTAAATATCAAAACCTTTTCATTAAAACGATTTCAACTCTATTTTCAATATCAAAGCTCGTTTCTTAAAACCGTTTTCCAATCTATTAGTATATACAAACCTTTACCTCATTCGTATGAGAAAATCTAATTAAACGGCTTAGCAAAACAAGTGGTATGAAACGCTTGCGTTTACTTCGTCGGTTAATTTATGGACTTGTTCGATTGAAACTCTTGTGACAATTTCCTAGTGGAGATCTACAGTCTGTTCGTAAATATTTGAGTTAAGCAAGTGGTTATGGGCATGAAGCTAAACTCTTATATTTACTAGCTTAGCGTAATCGACACTTCCTTGTGATCATGACGATCATTCTTGTGATTTAGACTAGCAATGTGCGATGTCTCTTTGATTCGGTCCATCGGACGTTACGCTGTACGACGTCGTTGTTCCGTTTTATCGTGATTTGGTTCATCGGATGTTACGTTGTACGACATCGTTGTCCTTATCTTTTTATGGAGATTTGGTTCATCGGACGTTACGTTGTATGACGTCGTTGTTCCACTTTACTACGTGTTGGTTCATCGGATGTTACGCTGTACGACATCGTTGTTCCTTTTCTTTTTATTGTGATTTGGTTCATCGGACGTTACGCTGTACGATGTCGTTGTTCCACTTTACTACGTGTTGGTTCATCGGATGTTACGCTGTACGACATCGTTGTCCCTTTTCTTTTTATTGTGATTTGGTTCATCGGACGTTACGCTGTACGACGTCGTTGTTCCATTTTCCTATGCTTTGGTTCATCGGATGTTACGCTGTACGACATCGTTGTTCCTTTTATTTGTGCTTTGGTTCATCGGACGTTACACTGTACGACGTCGTTGTTCCTATTTATTTTTGTCTCTGGATCATCGGACGTTACGCTGTACGACGTCGTTGCTTCGGATTATTTGATTTCTGGATATTGATTTCTGGAATTTATGTTTCACCAGCATTTACGATGGGCATTGATATGTATGTCATTTATTGTGGCTTGGTGAATTAAATAAAGAATATGACATTCTTTTTAATCTTTGAGAAGATTCTTGTGATATTGATTAATCTCTTGTTGATTTTCAATCACGTACTTATCACAGTATGATATTATGGTTATGATACGTTTTTGTCATACCTCTTATTCTATATCACTTTATCTGATATTTATAGCTAGACTGATCCGTTTATTATTTTTTTCTTAAATAATACTCGGGTCAGACTGAGATTTTACAGGTGCTTCCTCATGACTTCTTATCTGGAGCCATCTTCTGACTTTTGGCTAACTACTCTAGTTTAGTAGTTTTTGTTTGTATACATTTGAGATTAGACTCCTTGATGTATACATATTCTTTTAGCTAGCACTTGTATCTATTCTTTTGTGATATTGTGGATCTTATTTGACCACTACTCTGATGTACACCTTCATGTGTTATATTCATATCTATTTCCGCCTTTGTGATATGAATTGTCTGTGACTGATTTATGTTATGTTTATTTCTATATTTGTTTCCGAAGTCCATATAGCCACCGTGTGATAGCTTTGAGTTTGTATCGGTATGTCGGATTTCCTCTTGAGATGAAAAGTTATATTTTTATCTGGCATATCGGTACTCGCACAAAGCAATTATACGGATGGTCGCTCCTCAACAGCCTTATTCTCCGTGCTAGTTGACGGCATTACCCCGTAGTGTTCTTGGCTAGCGTGGGTATAGAGGTGGGGCGTCACATTTAAGCATGTTAAAAATAATTTGAAGGCTTGGAAAATTTACATTGATAATACTGAAGGTGATGGAACTTTTAAAATAAAATTTAAAAGTGTTTTGTTAAGTTTTGAAATTATATCGTTTAAATTGACGTTTAAAAATAGCCTTCCGAGGCACGGTCTCGGATTTTGACGAAACCAGTTCCATTGGATCCGTAATAGTGTATTATTATCGGATTTCAATTTTCGTAATGTTTGGAGTTGTCGTGTGGTCGTACGATATATAAACGCGCTGAAATCTATATCGAAAATTTAATATAATAACTGTGTCCGAAAAGCTATCTTCTCCATGCGGTCGAGTTAGGTCTCGAAACCTTTTCCATTACGTTCGGAATAGGGGTATAACATTATGAACGCCTAGCGGCACGCCTCGATAGGGGATCAAGATTTTTAGTTGCGTTTATCGAGACAATTTGAATTTGAATTTAAATTTATATATATTTAAATACCCTGGTCGACACAGCTGAGATTCCCTTTCTTCAGCCTGCCTTCTTTCACCATCGGCACTTTTTGCCTTCTCTGTAGCAGGCATTCAACACAAGAAATCGCGTTTTTACCTCAGTGTAAAATCAAATCAAAGCCGACTATCTTCTGCTCGAATTTAAAATCATGTGGCCTCTGTTTATTTATTCCCTTCGTTCCGCAATGCATCACAACCAAAACCGATGAGAAAAAAAATGGTGGCTCTAGGATCCAAAATCGCATCCCTAAATTAATTCGTAAAAAATCCCTTCTCTTACTCTTCGTTCGAAATAGATTCGAACGGAAAAAAGAAGAAGAGGGAAGTGAATCGCACAAGGGAGGGAGAGCTCGGCATTTGTGGTACGCGCACGTCGAAGCAATGGAGAGGAGGCAATGCTAAGGGGTCACGGTGGCTTGGGCCTCGAGCTCGAGCGTGGCGAGTTCGCGAGGTTTGAAGTGGTAACCTGGGGGTCTCGTACTTGTTCGATGGAGTGGGGCTCGATGTGATGAGGTCGACACTGGAGGAGGGGCGAGATTCGGCGGCAAATCAGAGGGGTGGTAGGCCTGATGAACGATGGCAGTCGCGTGGTCCTTGTCTTCGCGGCGATGAAGAAGCTCCGTTTCGACTTGGGTGATGGGAGGTGTTGGGCTTGCGCAGTGAGGTATATTAACATTGATTAAATGTTGATTTCAAAAACACTAAAGTTTAAATGTGATTTTTGAGAGCAGGAATTTTAGAGGCTGGGTTGGAAAGTTAAAATATATATGTACATATAGGATTCAGAGAAAAATTATTTCAGCTGTAAATTGTTTAATTCAAATGTGTATAAATAAACAGAAAATGTATGTATGTGTGTATATATATATATAAGATGTGGGAAAATATATATATATTGGGAATTTTAAATGTTGAAGAGTTTTTAAAATCTATATAGTTTATTTTTTTATGTAGTTTCAAAGGAAATAAATAAAATAGATATACATATATGCATACTTTTCACTTACTAGGTTATTTTAAAAGTAATAAATTATTGGGTTAACTCGTTTAATTAACTTGCCCAATTTATTTTAGTTACCAAAAGATTTTTAAAGGAAATTTGTTAATTAAGTTATTAGTTAATTAAATTTATTTATATGGTAATTGATTAATTCAAAATTAAATAAATAAATGGTAATTGATTTTCCAAATATTTCAAATGTTAATAAACCATATAATGTTTATACAAGGTCAAAAATAGTGGAGAGGCAAGCCGGTTTGGAGTGGATTGCAAATAAAGTCAAAGGTGAGTTAACCTCACTCTTCTGGATTGCTATTTAAATTTAAATGGTTAAATTTAAATAACTGGTTGAATGATTGAATTGATTGGATGTGATATTATTATATATATAGTATATATATAAACATTGGAGTGATTGATATTCCCGCATTATATAGCGGATGAGACCCTATGCGCCGCATAATAGCGGATGATATTTTATATACCCATATACCGCGATATTCCACCTCGAAGTGGAATTGGTATTGTGCTAACATCTGTAGATGCAGGGAAACATGTTGGAGGGATCCAACTGGATTCCTCAAAATTATTTAGATTGTTCTAATAATTATGTGTTATGATTTTTGATATTCTATGATGAATTATATTGATAATTGGAGATGATGGATGCTATGGTTTGATTGAATATATTTGGGTATACTGTGTTACCAAAATATATAGATTGGATTTTTGGAAAGAAATAAAAGAGTAAATTTTTAAGTAAATAATTATAGAGAATTTAAATAAATTAAAGAATGAATTGGGAAAGGATAAAAGTGATTTTTAAGTTCGGTTAAATAAATTCCGAGTATGGGAAAGGATATTTTGAATAAAAAGGGAAATATTAAATTTTAAACCTAAGTGATATTATTTAAGGGAATAAAAGAATTTATTTTAAAAAAATTCAAGGTTGGAATTCATTTAAAGGGATAAAGAAGGATTTTGGAAAACCTAAAATTGATATTTTCAGTTTAAAGATTTTAAATCATAATAAAAAAGAGAAGCTGAAGTTAATGGATTTTGAGATAAATGGAGTAAGTAAAGGAATTTATTTCAAGGTGAAGTAAATTGGAAATCAATTTGAAAATTGATTTAGCGTTTGAAACTGTGATTTAAAGGAAGATGAGACTATGAGATTTATAAACTGGGTTTATAAGGTGAAACAAGATATCAGTGGATATTTGAAAATATAAATTCAAGATGGGAATTTATACAGAAATGGGTAAATTTGTTTAAAAATAAATAGTGATTTATTTTTAAAGATGTGAAAGAGAAGTGTATTTCCCTGGATAGCCAAGTACGTTTCCAAAGCAAACTTTTAAGTATGAGTTAAAGGTTTTAAAGTTGTTTTTAAAGTATGTTTTAGAAAATTTATTATTTTTAAATGTGTAAAGTTTAATGGTAAGTATTTCTCAAATTTAATTTAGTAGTAATTATTTAAAGGTAACTTGGTATTGTGTTTTAAAAGGATAAAAATGTAGTTTTAATATTTTATAAAGTAGTTTATTTTAAATATTCTTAAAGTATATATCTTTGAATAAAGTATTAAAGTAGTTTTAATTTAAATGTTTTGTTTAAAGTATATTTTATAATATAGTGTTTTAAATTACTTTAAAAATCTAAAGTGTTTGTACTTGGAGATTTCAGTGGAGAGAGAAAATATTTGGGAAATTTACTCTATGAGAGAAAGGTGGTTTTTGAAACCGTTTTCAAAAGGGTTGAAAAATGGAAATATATCTTGCTAAGATATTTGTGAGGTAAATAAATAATTTGGAAAATTATTTATTGTTAATGGATGTTTGTGAATGTTAATTGATAGTTAAATCACCGACTATCAATATTGGACAAAGCGCTGATCGTTTTGAAGAGACCGGGATCGTGATTTATTTTCCGAAAACCACTTCGATCCGGTTCGTACGTTTTCGTGGAAAAACGAGTTTGGAGTCGAAGATGGAGCAGTGAAGTGCAAGGGCTAATCGCTATTAATCCTGAGGGTGATTCCAAAATGGATGTAGTAGGAGTAGTGCCTTCGGTTCCGTTCGAACTCGGAACGGACTTGTATGGATGAATGCTTTCAAAACATCGTCATGTGGACGATGAGCATTCTAAGTGAAAAGGTTCTTAAAGGTAATGCTTAGCCTCGAACCTCATCAACCGAGAATGACTGAAAATCAGGGGTTATGCAGCAAGGCTATGTGGGTAGCACCCATTAGGGTGAGGTCATCCCTGTCTAGATGTTCCTTTTTATTTCGGCTTAGTGGTGTGGTTGCTGATCCCAACCGTGGGGTGATCTTACTTGGAATTATCCAATAAGGGGTAGTTTCGGTCTTGTGTTGCAGGGGATCGGGCGTGGTCCTCGGTACGCTGATCTAGACCAGGTATTGTGATAGGTGGTACCCTAGTGCCTAGTCATTAGTTGGAAATCCATTCTCCCTACGCGCCTGTACGGTTTTGATTGTGCCCAACTATTGCTGAAACGTGAGATGCAAGCATTTCAGCTAGATTCTATTTTACTTTCAATAGACACTATTATAATATCAGACGGATTTGATAAAAAGTGTTTTGGCTATCGTAAGGTAAAAACCCGACATGTTTATTTGTGGCGCGGTCTTACGAGATGCTTTTGATTTCAAAGGGTTTGGAAAACTTTAATAATCCAATTGAGTGTGTTTTCTCACGCTGGTTTTCCAAACTGACTCGGGTGTTATTTTATTATAATGCTCGGGTCAGACCGAGTATTTCAGATACAGGATAGGATTCTGTGGAGCTCAGGAGACGAGCTGGATGGCGAGACGTATCACTCGTACTTGATGTATATTCTGCTGTGTTGTGTATACTGTGTATTCTGTTTGTGGGACAAGTCAATATAACTGTCTAGTATTTGATTCTGATTGTATTGTACTCTGATGATGTAATGTATAAAAACAGATATAGTTTCTTTCCTGTAAAGATCATATGTTATCTATTATATATTGTTCCGCTGCGATTGTGAGATTCTGCTGTTGTTTTCTATTTTCTTCTTCTACCTCCTTCTTCTTTAACCCTAATGACCTGGTATTTCCGGCACTTGGATATTCGGCATTCGATACAGTGGGCGTATTGATGTCGATTTTCGAGGTCGAAAATCTCCTGGTTGTTACAATTTGAAGCTGCCTTATTTAGTTAATGGAATTAAACAACTAAATAAACTAACTAAACCTCACCCAAACCAAAAAATGCCGAATGCTAACTCAACCTGCTTTAAATAGTGACCCACCATCATCTTCCCCATTTCAATTTTCTGGCCGTGCACATGTGCACAATCCTGTGCACAAACAACCCATTTTCGCAACTACCTCTCTCCTCCTATCTTTCTCTATACTTGACGAATCAACAAGCCATCTTCTCCAACGAGTCGCTCTTTGCATCTCCATGTTCCGTCCCTCCATGCCACGTCCCCACTCCTCCTTCAAAATCTGCCTGCTGCTCCACATCACGACAATCAAATGTCGCACCTTCCAATCTAGCATGACACCACCTCCAATGACCACCATCCACCCGCCTTTGCTCTAGAAACTTGATGCAACCATCGCCATGGCCTATCGCCCCTTCTAGCTCCGTTAATCCCTAATCCTAGCTTTTGACCATTGTCATCAACTATCACTAAACACCACCAAAACTTCACCAAAAATCTTCTACTTCGCCATGAAGCTAATGCACCACACGCCACCGTCTAATTCAACTCAGATCGAGATAATTGATTTTCGAATTTTATGGAAAAATTTCCCCATTTACTATCATCGAGCAACCATGGCCACTTTGCTCGATGAAAACTTAGGCAGTCATTTTTATAAAATACTAAGGATGATAGCAAACAACTTTAATGTTTACACTTTTGGTTAATTGATGATGGATTGGAAGATATGGATTTTTAAGTGAAGAGGTGGAGTATTTTCATTTAATGGAAAGAAGAAAAGAAGAAGAGGAGATTTCCTGGGTTGTTGCCTGTGCTAGTGCTTATATCGGTAGAAAAAAGCAAAAGAAACAATGATGTGCCATACCTCTTTCCACCCAATAGGGTACAAAGCATGGCCAATTTTTTTACAAGGATCAAGTGAAGCAAAATAAAGTGAAGTGAAGAGAGGAATAAGAAGTAATGGGAGTAAGGTGAATGTGGGGTGGTAAGGTCACTACAACAAAAAAGCACTTTCACAGCATTTAAAACTGCTGCTATAGTTATTCTCAGCCTTTCGAAGAACGCTGCCTAAGATGCCGCTGCAATAGAATAAGAATATACCGCAGCGTTACTGAAATGTTGCTAAAAATTTGGCTACCGAAGCTTTTTGGAAAGGTTGCAATAAATTATTTTTGTAGTGTTTTTATTATACGATACAAATCCATTTAGCAACGTTTCGAAGAACGCAGTCTAACGGCATGCTTCAATAGGCCACTAATGTAACAACAGTTATGAAATGTTGCAAAAATAATTAATGTAGTGTTTTAAATAATTCCTTTTATCGCAGCGGTGGTTTGCCGTTATGTTTTGCTAGTCAGCGTTTTTATTTTGCTGGTTTGTTTTTATACAACGTCTTGATAATTTAGTTTTACAGCTGTTTTAAAACACCGCGGTATATCAAAGATTTTTCTCTAGATTACAATTACTGAAGTAGTTTTAAAACAATTATAACAACACCTGAATAATGTATTCAACAACAAATTGCTCAATTCAGAAAACACTAAAAGATATAATCAAATATTATAAACAGCTATAAAGATTAAATATAATCAAAGCTATATCAATTTCATGCACTATAATATTTAATCATATACAACATTTCATGAACAATGTTTTAAACTCATATGCTAGCGACATAAAATCTTACAAAAAATGCTTGCTAAAAGAGAAGAATATAAATCATGGAAAGTCCAAGCTCTTCTCCTTCAAAAGTCCAATATGTCTTTAAGAAGAAAACAACCAAAGATCAGCGGTAGAATAGAACAGATATGAATTTATTTAGCATCAAACATGCCAAGTTCCTGTTCAAAAATGAAGTGGATAGGCGGACCAACCTAAGACTTAAAGTACAACTAGATTACAGTACCATCTATACTACAACATGAAGAACTCTATGATCTAAATCTCTACAAATGGCGATGTCATGATGTGCATCCAATGGACAACAATTTACATAAAGTTCCTACTCTACTAAAATATAAAACAATTTTCAAAGGACCAGCGTATCATAAACTAGATCTTATAAGGTATAGCCCATTCATTTTTAAGACTTCTATGACAAAATTTTCCCAACTTCGGTAATGTAAAGCAAAACATTTTGAACTAGGCACATTAGAGATGTTCAAGTTAAGCACTTCTGATTTTTGAAGGACATACTCACAAAAATCCATACTCACATCCTATTTCACACCATTTTGAGACAGATTTTTTCAGTAGCAACCACATTACAAAGTCAGTGATATTTCCTTAACAAACTCTCTAATACTAATTTTCTCAAAGAAAAAAAAGGAAAAAAAAAACTAAAAGGCTGCTGCAATATGCAGCAGCAAACAGAAATCAGGAAAAAAAATTTGCCTCGGGTTAGTGCATGTGTGCAACAGTGTGTGTGTTTAAGTGTATGTGTGTGTATGTGTTTACTTATATGTGTGTGTGTCTTGCATTAAATGAAGACAAACAAAACAAAGCAATTGATAGAAGAAACAACTGATTCAAGGGCAAACAGACAGTAGCGCAAGTGGCGGCTGCTTATTAGGCCAATACCATTAGAAGTAACAAATAAACAATCATCTGAGGTGGCAGCAGCTTGTATGAACCCTAGTCATGATCTAACCCAGCGTTATAATATCCCACCACATGCATATGAACATGAGGAAACTTCACAAGCAACCGGACCTTTTCCTATGCAATCACACTTCAATGCAAGCAACCATACACAACTAAATCTGGCTGCTTCTACATCAAAAGAAACAAAAGTTACTTCTATTCAATCCTCTCAAGCTAAAACCATCAAATACAACTCCTATTCCGGCTACTGCATTCATTAATTCTCCTAGCAATTTCAAAGCACTTGTTAACCTATCTGAAGATACCACTGATTCCCATCTACCTAAAGGACATCAAACTTAATTCAACTTAAAACTTTTCAACCAATACTTTATATCAACCCAACCACGCACACTTTTCATCCTCAACAACCCATTATACCTGTATCACCAACCAACCATGACCATGATCAACCTTACGCTAAGATTCTCCTACCTCCATACATTTTTTCATTATTTGGTAGAGGATACAATCATTTATATACTTCTGACTTCCTACTTTATATATGGTCTTCATTATATTGTTCCTTCGTCTTTTTCTTATGTTTACACTTTAAATCCTGATGTCACTTTAAAATTTTGTAACATGTCCTGGAGTCGCATTTTAAATATCATGTCTTCAAGTCTAGCATTTTAAACTTGGATTATAATCAATGGTGAAGGTAAAATGTAACGATCCGTAAATTTTTAATAATTTTATTTGTTTTAATAATATATTTAATTGAAATTTGTGAAATTTTAAACAATAAAATTTTGAAATAAAAATTTAATATTTAGAATACGTCTTCTTAAACATAGAAACTGGTAAATTTTCATAAGATAAAATGAAAGTTTATTTTCTTGTGTAATTCTATTTCAATTTAAATCAGTTAATAATTGATGATAATAAAATGTTTTCTAAACCTGACTATTTTTATACAGAAAATTTGTAAATCATCTTCTGAGTGAGACGTCATATTTTGTTCCTCCAAATTTGAACTGTTATTGCTACCGTTTATCTTATTTTCGGCATATTAGCAGCATTTGGTACCGACATCGACTTTTGATATGATGATCGTACCACTGATATATGTATACCGTTTTAATCGGCTCGTTGTGCCGATCTCTGCGGTATATTCAATTCTGTGTTTTGAAGCCAGATACGCAATAGAATAAGTAAAACGATTACCGTATCTGTTAGGGCTGCACAAAGTATGGGTTGGGTCGGGTCAGACCAAATATTTCATCCGACCCGCATAGGTATGGGTTTAAGGTAGCTCAACCCGTATCCGACCCTATATGAGGTTGGATATAGGTTGGGTCGAAGTATGGGTTGGGTCGGGTTTAGTAGGGTTGGGTTGGGTTGCATGAATCTAATAAAAAATGAGAATATAAGGGAATATTTTCAAAAAATAACATTAAAATGTTCAACATAATATATTAGATTTTAGCTAGCATAACGCGCTTAAACTAACTAATTCATTATAACATATATTTTATTAAAATTTCATTGTAAAACACATCATATGAAATTAGTTCACTACATAGTAGAACAAATGTTTCATTTTAAAATACATTAAAATGCCCTTTGGAATATCTTTGCCAAATTCTATCTTGTTTGGGTTGACATAAAATATGTTTTTTCGTATATTTACTGTAAAATACATAAACATTATTCTAGGATTAGACTATTCTAATTTTAAGTGTATTGATATTAAATTAGGTTTTTAATACAAGGTTGGGTTGGGTTAAAGTAGGGTTGGGTTGAACAAAATAACACACCCGACCCATATATAGTATGAGTTACAAATTGTAACCCATATCCGACCCGAACTAGGATGGGTTGGGTTGGGTTTATATGGGTTGGGTCGGGTTGGTGGGTTGGGTCGGGTTGGATATGGGTTGTATGCAGCCCTAGTATCTGTAACCGTATTGAGCCTTTTTGATTTCTTTTGTCCATTCATTATCCACCGTGATATCAACAGCCATCAGCCATTAATATTCCCAGAAATTAATTGTTGACTTTTACTATTCCACCATTTCACTTTACATCAGTTGGTTCATTTTCATTTTTGGTTAGTGACTTTTATTATTCCTTTTAGTGTTCTGCAATCTTCTTGAAAGAAATTATATATGAAATCTATTACTTCTATTCTTCGTTTACCTGTCCATTTCTTTTGACCCCATGCGAAAATATATAATCAACTTACATGTCCATTTCTTTTGACTCCATGCGAAAAATATACAGTCAAACTCCTACATTCCTTTGTAGCCTGCTATGTATATATTCATGTACCCTGTTACGTACAAAGCTTGCGTTCATTTGTTTTGGCCTATAGCTTGCAATTTGAATTGTGTTTATGAATAATACCAACAGCCACGTGGCAACCATCAACACCGAGCATGCTGCAGCACCATGCCGCCTTCCATCCCTTCGTTGCGTTCTCTGTTGTTTAGCAAAGAAAAAAAATGGTATATAAATACATATATATATATATTCATATTATATTCAATCCTTCCTTCTACCTTCTATTGTGTTTTCTTCATTGCTTTGAGAACTTGATTTTGTTATACGTAAGTTACATATATATATATATATAGCTTTATCATAACAGTCTTCATTTTTCCATTTTCTGTCTTGTTTAAAAACCGTATATTTTGAATACTATATTTCTTTATATAGTTAATCTACTGATGTATAATATATAAGTTCTGTTTATTTTTTTCTTTATAACAGTTTATATATATTATTAACCGGGTGTAAGACAGTCTTTATAATTATACAATGTAAGTTATGTATAAAGTTTTCAAGTGTTGTTATATATATAGATTTTGCTCTATGTATATAAATATATATAAGTGGTCTTTTTGTTAGTTATATATATAGTTCGTCTATAATTTATGTTGACAGGCTTATGAGTGGAAAATGTAGTGTCTGTAAAAGTTTATATACATATATATTTTGCTGTCTGTTGCATATAGGGTTCTATAAGTTTATACTAACCTATTGAGTATATATATATATATATATATGTTTATATAGAATTTTTATAACCTGTGCTGTTTGGCCGTTGATTTTTAAAGGTATATATATCAATGTCAGTCTGGATATAATAATCACTGAAGCTTCTATTTTACTTTGGGGTCCAAAGTATGTGTATATGGTTCATATATATGGATTTTTATAATGTGAATATGTTTTATTTTGATAAATTTAGACATTTAAATTTCATGATTTAAAAGTATAATAGTCATATGAGTTTAAAAATATATATGTCTACATACTAGTTCAGATATACAAGTTTACTTGAGTTTGGTTTCAAATTATATATATCTATATATAGATTTTATTTTATAGGTGGTAAAATATAAAATATTGATTTCAAGGAAATAATAATAATATAGATATTTTTCTGTTTCTATCAAACTGATTGATTTTTTTTTCTTCTCATTGGTTCCTATCTATCAGCTTTTTCCGTCATATTCGTGCCAATCTTGTTGTTTGGACTCGTGCCTTGATTTCGTAACTCAACTTTATTGTCTATCTCTCTAGCCTCGAAAGGTGAACGATCACTCACGATTAATGTTCTTATATTTATTAAATTTGATTTCAATTGAAACGACAATTGAAATATACTGTTGTTAGCTATTTACATTGTATATATGTCATTATCTGTATCTGTTCACCTGTGACATCTGACACCATTATTTGTTATTTATATTGATGATATATGCCTGTTATATTATTATCATATCTGTTATCACTTTGCAAGTTCCCTGTTAGTATAGAATTCACTATGGGTTGAAATGATACATACCCGAACGATCTGTAGAATAGGAGAAAATCATTATGGGTTGAAATGATAAACCCAAGCGATTTTCATTAAATTGAATTTGGGATTACGGGTTGAAAAGACAACTACCCGTATATATTTAAATTGCGGATTGAAATGATAAATATTCGTATCTCTTGACCATATGATATAAAATTATATACAGACACTGTTGGTCTATATATAAATATTTTAAAAATGATTTCTATGGTTTTGAAAAGAAATATATGGCTTTAATAAATATTGATTTTAAAGATTTATTAAAGTTGATTTAATAAAGTTGATATATAATATGTTTAAGTATTTTTTTAAAATATATATTTTTAAATATAGAGTTTGTTATGATTCAGGTTGGAAAGTTAAATTTGAAATTTGATTTGAAATTTATATTTATTTTAGAATTTTACTTAAATAAGTTTGATTTTAAATTTATTAAATTTGAAATTTTAAAGATATGTTTTATAACTTGAATTCGATTAAAAGTGATTTAAATGAATATTTCAAACTTATATAAATTTTAATGGGATGTGTTGTTTATTTAAATTTGTAAATTGAAGTTGTATTAGATGTTATTGAAATGATTAAGTTAATATTTTCAAAACTAAATAATTGTAAAGTGAATTTGATATATATATGAAATTATCAAATTTAGTTTTGAAATGTTGAATATTTAAAGCTTTGAAATATATTGAAATTGAAATGGTTTATTTGTGGTTCAATTCAGTATTTGAAATCGATATAATTTAAAATGTTTAATTGAATTGAAATTGAAATTAATGATTTGAGATTGGATTTAATTTGAATTTGAAATTCGAATTGATTTGAATCGATTTGTGAAGTTGAGCAAGCTATTTTATTATATAAAGTAATTTTAAATTATATTTTAAATTATTTATATATTTTAACTCAATAAATTATTTTCATATAAACTATTTATTTTATAAACTATTTTAATATACTAACTATTTTATTATAAACTATTTTAACTTATAACTATTTTATATAAACTATTTTATTATATATACTATTTTTAATATCTAAACTGTTTAAGAGGAAGTGTTAAGGATTCCAAAATGTTATGATTTCAAAGTGTTTCAAGGTTGTGATTTCCAAAGTGTTTTGATTTTAAAAGACTTATGATTTCGAAAGTGTTATAACTTTGGAAAGTGATATGATTTTTGGAAGTGAATATATGTTTGAAGTGAAAATGATATCGTATTGATTTGGTTTTTTAAATGGAAATGATATTTTGGTTTTGAATTATAAACTACTTTGAAATGACCGCGGTGTTATAATAACGATTGGTTGTTAAAGAGATCGAGGTCGGATATGGGCATACTCTCTGTCGATACCGAAAACCACTTTAACAACTGTGTACGCGGTGGAGATTCCAGAATGAAGTAGGATGGTGGCGACGATCCTATATGAGGTATATACATGGACCCGACTCCCGTGAGTAGGCATAAGGTGGCTAAAACAGGAGCAATTGACGGGCAAATAAGGTAGCACCTCTTATCGGACACACTCCATCGTATACCATTCTATTACTTTGTGATTGATTTGGTGCGCACCTTCGGATTTTCGGGAGTGTGGCTCGAGGTGGGCGATTGCTGCGGCTCTGCATTACCACCGGCCCGGAAGTGTAATTGGTATATCTACCCTGGCATTGCCTAGTTGTGCCGTTTCACCTACCCTAGCGCGCCTTCTACGAGTTTGTTTTGTACTATACCTTATGGAGTGCCCTCTGACGATGCCTATTACGGGGGAGATTACGGTACTGTATAGACTATGGGAATATATAAAATGTGTTAAGGTGGATATGGGTAACGCCTTAACGCTATTTTGATAGTTTACTTTACTTTAGACATATTATAATAGCGTATATTACTACATAGTAGATAGTTTAATGGATCCTTAGAGGATGGTTATCCCAAACATCCTTTGAGTTACTTGTATTTCAGTTGATATTTCACTTGAGTTGGATTTATTGATATAAGAATGTTAATCCTGACTCGAGTGTTTTGTGTTTTGCTTTACGCTCGGGTCAGTCTGAGTGATACAACATTTGAGACTCACCTTTGGAGTTGGAGCTTCGCTTGGAGATCCAACTATCTATCCAGCTTTCTGTTATTCAGCTGATTTCAGTGATGTACTCAGATTTTGTATTTGACTATTGTATTGAGGCATCTATGTATTCGAGACCTCTGTTGTACCTTATTTAACTCTGTTATATATATATATAGTAGCTTCATGAACTACTGTTCTTTTGTTTCCGCTGCATTATTTTATATTACTCCGTGTCTGTGATTCTGTGATTATTTTATTTACTGTATATGCTGAGTTTTGCCAACTTTAAATTAACAATCTGATATTTTGAGCAATTTAAATTCTACATGTATGGATGCGAATGGTTGAAAATTTCAAGATGTTACATGTGGTATCAGAGCTCTGGTTTTAGGCAAAACTCAGCATATAGAGTAAATTCAATTACGGAATCACTTTCCTTCGAGCTTGAATCCCTTCCTCTTTGATTCGGTTTCCTTTGAATTTTGGAACTCTCCCACTTGTTCTAAAATCCGTCCTTGTCTTTCTTATTCGAGTTCTTTTGACTCTGAAGCATCCCATAACTCCACTTCGATTGATTTCTATAATAATCGGCGGTTCTGCCAATTTTAGAATGATTTGTAAAGGGGCGAAACTCCTTTACAATAGGCATTGATTCACTAGAGATTTTTGTGTCCTTGGTTTACGATGCTGCTTCTTTTGTTATTCCGGTATTCTATCGATCAGATGTCGAGTTGCCTCTAGATTCTGCATCGATCTTATTCTTGAAGTCTCGATTAACCCGGTTAAGGTCACTCGCGATTAATATTAGTATTTTTCCATCTCCCTATTTTGAAATTCAATTATCTACTTATCTCCCTATTGAGCCTATCTTCGTTGTTAGAATCCTCTTTAATTTGGGTCTCTTTGAATTTGGATCTTTATCTTGTTCTAGAATCCATTCTGGAATCATCAAGTGAGGGAGTGTATTTGTAGTAATATTAAAATGTTTTATAGTGTGTTGTTTGAGTTGTTGATGTGATTTGGGTTTTCGATCGATTCGTCTGATCAATGCTATCGATAGGATTTCCAAAACACTTGAACAGAGCAAACTGACACAATATTATTTTAAAATTTGGTAAATGAAATTAATTTGTATGGTTATATTATAAATATATAAGTAAGATTTTCTGGAATTTAATAAGTTAATTAAATTGGTTGTTTGAAATGATAATATTTGATTATCATTTATTGTTCTATAAATGAATTTATAAACATGGTTTATTAATTGATTTGGAATTGAAATGAATCTAAATCAGGAATTTGAGAATTTAATTTCCGGTGATTTCAAACTTTGGTTTTAAAGTTTTAAAATGCATATTATTTAAAGTATTTTCGAATAGAGATTGTTTTCTAAAGAATATTTAAAAGTTTTAAATCAGTGCTCTTCTCTTTTGTCGCTGGAAAATAATTTCGGTGATGGCGGCCGCATCATCGAGATTAATTTTCGAGTTTTAGAGTGGAGAGACCATTATGTAGCTTTGCTACGGTTTTGTTTTGGAAAATAAATTGATTTGAATTTCTAAGTATGACTTGATTTATGATATATAAGTATACGATTATAGATTTGATTTGATATATATTATATATATTTATCTCTAAATGGTTTGAAGTTAATCAAAAATTTAATCCTTGAATTTATGTTAAAGGATGATTTTAAATAAAGTCAAAATTTTGAATATTGAAATAAATTAAATAGGGGAATTTTTACTTGTATAATACTCAATTGCATTCTAAAATATAACTTACCTAAATTATTCAGAAGTTGAATATGTAATTGGATAATATACAATATAAAATGATTTTATAAATAAAATTTGAATGGTTATAATAAATGTTATACACTTAAATTTTAATTATAAAAATGTTAATAGAGATAAATAGAATAATAAGTTGATTGAATAGTAAATGAGACAAATTAAATAAAATTTTAATTAAAAAAAACCCTTTGTATCAAATATTAATAAATTGAAATTAATTCAAGGTATTTCATTAAGTGGATAATAAATGAGATAAATTGAATTTTTGCTTTGGAAGAAACCTTTTTGTATCTAACATTAATAAATTTGAAATTAAATCAATTTAATGAAAACCTTGAATTTAAAACCAATTGTTGAATATAAATTAATTTAAATTGAAATTTATGCGGTTTGAACTAATTGTTTTATTTTGTTTTCAACCCATTTTCTTTCTGGTTGTTTCTATTCTCCTACCTCTTTTCTTTTCGGGGACGAAAAGTTTTGAGTGGGAGAGAGTGTAACGACCCGTAATTTTTTAATAATTTTATTTGTTTTAATAATATATTTAATTGAAATTTGTGAAATTTTAAATAATAAAATTTTGAAATAAAAATTTAATATTTGGAATACGTCTTCTTAACCATAGCAACTGGTAAATTTTCATCAGATAAAATGAAAGTTTATTTTCTTGTGTAATTCTATTTCAATTTAAATCAGTTAATAATTGATGATAATAAAATGTTTTCCAAACTTGAATATTATTATACAGAAAATTTGTAAATCATCTTCTGAGTGAGACATCATATTTTGTTCCTCCAAATTTGGATTGTTATTGCTCCGTTTATCTTTTTTTCGGCATATTAGCAGTATTACGGTACCGACATCGACTTTTGATAGGATGATCGTACCACTGATATCTGTATACCATTTTGATCGTCTCGTTGTGCTGATCTATGTGGTATATTCAATTCTGTGTTTTGAAGCCAGATACGTAGTAGAATCAGTAAAACGATTACCGTATCGGTAACCGTATTGAGCCTTTTTGATTTCCTTTGTCCATTCATTATCCACCGTAATATCAACAGCCATCAGCCATTAATATTCCTAGAAATTAATTGTTGACTTTTACTATTCCACCATTTCACTTTACATCCGTTGGTTTATTATCATTTCTGGTTCGTGACTTTTATTATTCCCTGTAGTCTTTCAGTGTTCTACAATCTTCTTGAAAGAAATTATATATGAAATCTATTACTTATATTCTTCGTTTACCTGTCCATTTCTTTTGACCCCATGTGAAAATATATAATCAACTTACCTGTCCATTTCTTTTGACTCTATGCGAAAAATATACAGTCAAACTCCTGCATTCCTTTGTAGCCTGCTATGTATATATTCATGTACCCTGTTACGTACAAAGCTTGCGTTCATTTGTTTTGGCCTGTAGCTTGCAATTTGAATTGTGTTTATGAATAATACCAACAGCCACGTGGCAACCATCAGCACCATGCCGCCTTCCATCCCTTCCATGCGTTCTCTGTTATTCGGCAAAGAAAAAAAATGGTATATAAATATATATATATATATATTCATATTATATTCAATCCTTCCTTCTACCTTCTACTGTGTTTTCTTCATTGCTTTGAGAACTTGATTTTGTTATACGTAAGTTACATATGGTTATATATATATAGCTTTATCATAACAGTCTTCATTTTTTCAATTTCTATCTTGTTTAAAAACCGTATATTTTGAATACTATATTTCTTTATATAGTTGATCTACCGAGTATAATATATAAGTTATGTTTATTTTTTTTTCTTTATAACAGTTTATATATATTATTAACCGGGTGTAAGACAGTCTTTATAAGTATACAATGTAATTTATGTATAAAGTTTTCAAGTGTTGTTATATATATATAGATTTTGCTCTATGTATATAAATATATATAAGTGGTCTGTTTGTTAGTTATATATGTAGTTTGTCTATAATTTATGTTGACAGGCTTATGAGTGGAAAATGTAGTGTTTGAAAAAGTTTATATACATATATATTTTGCTGTATGTTGCATATAGGGTTCTATAAGTTTATAATAACCTACTGAGTTATTTATATATATATTGATTTTAGTAAAGTATAAATTTTAACATGCTTAAAGTGTTGTACTATATAAGATATATATATATCTAAATTATATATATGTTTATATAAATTTTTTATAACCTGTGCTGTTTGGTCGTTGATTTTTAAAAGTATATATATCAATGTCAGTCTGGATATAATAATCACTGAAGCTTCTATTTTAATTTGGGGTCCAAAGTACGTGTATATTGGTTCATATATATGGATTTTTATAATGTGAATATGTTTTATTTTGATAAATTTAGACATTTAAATTTCATGATTTAAAAGTATAATAGTCATATGAGTTTAAAAATATATATGTCTACATACTAGTTCATATATACAAGTTTACTTGAGTTTGGTTTCAAATTATATATATTTATATATAGATTTTATTTTATAGGTGATAAAAAATATAAAATATTGATTTCAAGGAAATAATAATAATATAGATATTTTTCTGTTTCTATCAAACTGATTGATTTTTTTCTCTTCTCATTGATTCCTATCTATCAGCTTTGTCCGTCATATTCGTGCCAATCTTGTTGTTTGGACTCGTGCCTGGATTTCGTAATTCAACTTCATTGTCTATCTCTCTAGCCTCGAAAGGTGAGTGATCACTCACGATTAATGTTCTTATATTTATTAAATCGATTGAAATGACAATTGAAATATGCTGCTGTTAGTTATTTACATTGTTATATATGCCATTATATGTATCTGTTCACCTGTGATATCTGACACCATTATCTGTTATTTATATTGATGATATATGCATGTTATATTATTATCATATCTGTTATCACTTTGCAAGTTCCCTGTTAGTATAGAATTCACTATGGGTTGAAATGATACATACCCGAACGATCTGTAGAATAGGAGAAAATCGTTATGGGTTGAAATGATAAACCCAAGCAATTTTCATTGAATTGAATTTGGGATTACGGGTTGAAAAGATATATACCCGTATATATTTAAATTGCAGATTGAAATGATAAATATCCGTATCACTTGACCATAGGATAGAAAATTATATACATACACCGTTGGTCTATATATAAATATTTTAAAAATGATTTCTATGGTTTTGAAAAGAAATATATGGCTTTAATAAATATTGATTTTAAAGATTTATTAAATTTGATTTAATAAAGTTGATATATAATATGTTTAAGTATTTATTTAAAATATATATTTTTAAATATAGAGTTTGTTATGATTCAGGTTGGAAAGTTAAATTTGAAATTTGATTTGAAATTTATATTTATTTAAGAATTTTACTTAAATAAGATTGATTTGAAATTTATTAAATTTGAAATTTTAAAGATATGTTTTATAACTTGAATTTGATTAAAAGTGATTTAAATGAATATTTCAAACTTATATAAATTTAAATGGGATGTGTTGTTTATTTAAATTTGTAAATTGAAGTTGTATTAGATGTTATTGAAATGATTAAGTTAATATTTTCAAAACTAAATAATTGTAAAGTGAATTTGATATATATATATATATATGAAATTATCGAATTTAGTTTTGAAATGTTGAATATTTTAAGCTTTGAAATATATTGAAATTGAAATGGTCTATTTCTAGTTCAAATCGGTATTTGAAATCGATATAATTTGAAATGTTTAATTGAATTTAAATTGATGATTTGAGATTGAATTTAATTTCAATTTGAAATTCGAATTGATTTGAATCGATTTGTGAAGTTGAGGAAGCTATTTTATTATATAAAGTAATTTTAAATTATATTTTAAATTATTTATATATTTTAACTCAATAAATTATTTTAATATAAACTATTTATTTTATAAACTATTTTAATATACTAACTATTTTATTATAAACTATTTTAACTTATAACTATTTTATATAAACTATTTTATTATATATACTATTTTTAATATCTAAACTGTTTAAGAGGAAGTGTTAAGGATTCCAAAATGTTATGATTTCAAAGTGTTTCAAGGTTGTGATTTCCAAAGTGTTTTGATTTTAAAAGACTTATGATTTCGAAAGTGTTATAACTTTGGAAAGTGATATGATTTTTGGAAGTGAATATATATTTGAAGTGAAAATGATATCGTATTGATTTGGTTTTTGAAATGGAAATGATATTTTGGTTTTGAAGTATAAACTACTTTGAAATGACCGCGGTGTTATAATAACGATTGGTTGTTAAAGAGACCGGAATCAGATATGGGCATACTCTCCGTCGATACCGAAAACCACTTTAACAACTATGTATGTGGTGGAGATTCCAGAATGAAGTAGGATGGTGGCGACGATCCTATATGAGGTATATACGTGGACCCGACTCCCGTGAGTTGGCATAAGGTGGCTAAAACATGAGCAATTGACGGGCTAATGAGGTAGCACCACTTATCGGACACACTCCATCGTATACCATTATATTAATTTGTGATTGATTTGGTGTGCACCTTCGGATTTTCGGGAGTGTGGCTCGAGGTGGGCGATTGCTGCGGCCCTGCGTTACCACCGGCCCGGAAGTGTAATTGGTATATCTACCCTGGCATTGCCTAGTTGTGCCGTGTCACCTACCCTAGCGCGCCTTCTACGAGTTTGTTTTGTACCATACCTATGGAGTGCTCTCTGATGATGCCCATTACGGGGGAGATTACGGTACTGTATAGACTATGAGAATATATAAAATGTGTTAAGGGGGATATGGGTAACGCCTTAACTCTATTTTGATAGTTTACTTTACTTTAGACATATTATAATAGCGTATATTACTACATAGTAGATAGTTTAATGGATCCTTGGAGGATGGTTATACCAAACATCCTTTGAGTTACTTGTATTTCAGTTGATATTTCACTTGAGTTGGATTTATTTATATAAGAATGTTAATCCTGACTCGAGTGTTTTGTGTTTTGCTTTACGCTCGTGTCAGACTGAGTGATACAGCATTTGAGACTCACCTTTGGAGTTGAAGCTTCGCTTGGAGATCCAGCTATCTATCCATCTTTCTGTTATTCAGTTGATTTCAGTGATGTACTCAGATTTTGTATTTGACTATTGTATTGAGGCATCTATGTATTCGAGACCTCTGTTGTACCTTATATAACTCTGTTATATATATAGTAGCTTCATGAACTACTATTCTTTTGTTTCCGCTGCATTATTTTATATTACTCTGTGTTTGTGACTCTGTGATTATTTTATTTACTGTATATGCCGAGTTTTGCCAAATTTAAATTAACAATCTGATATTTTGAGCAATCTAATCCGACATGTATGGATGCGAATGGTTGAAAATTTCAGGATGTTACATAAAAGGTCAGTTAGGTATGCCACAACTTTAGTTAGTATTCTAGAATTTTTATTGTGAATCATTCCACAATATGAGCTTGCTTATTTTTTACTTGTGAACACATGCACTCTATGTGGTCTTATCATTAAACAACATATATATAGTCTGTTTTTCTAAAGAAGGAAGATTACAAAATCAGTTGAGTCTAATATACATACGAACCAAATTTTGGTAGCAGACTAAAAGCTTCTTTTTTGAAAAGTAAAGGTCTTATGGATTTAAAAAACAACAATTTTTTTTATGTCCTATGAATATTCACTATGTGTACCTTAAAAATTATTTTTATTTTTATTTTTCAGTTATTCACTATTGGAAATTTTAGGAGCATCTTCAAGTTCCGATAGCATTGTTAAGAAATTTTTAGAACAAGAAGAAGGAAGAAGCTACTGCTAATTTGTAAGAAGATTGAGAGATGGATATTTTGTAAAAGAGGAAATAAGCATTATTTTTTCTTTCAACTTTTCTTTCTTGCTTTTCACACACTTACATTTACTTGCTTGCTTGAAAAAAAAGAGAGCATTCCCATTTATAGCTATACATCTTCTATATGGTTGGTAGAGATGAATTTAATCCTATGGATAATACACACTCTCTAGAGTTTTCTTCAACATATTCATTCACTAGGCTCCTCTCAAATTCTTTATTAGACAACTCTAGATTTTTCTCCAAGCTAAATTCTTCAATGTGGCATAATTCTTTCCACTAATACCAAAATTAATATTATTCAGAATAATTTGTTTCTCAAAATAATCAAGTTAAACCAAAATCAAGTTTATTTCCAACATTCCCCTTAAACTTGATTTTGTAACTCCAAAAAGAATTTCTAATCTTTGCATTTTAATGTGTTCCGGTAGGAATAAGGATATATCTGAACTTTTTTCACTGTGTTGATCTTCTTGTCTAATGTCGATATCTTTGATGTAATTTCACGCATATTTTTTGTGCTCCATTCATTTCGTCCACTATTATTACCATAGAATACTCCAAAAGGTATGTGTTCTAACATCCACCTTGTTCCAGTGTCACAAATTTTGAACAAGTTATATATGTTATCTTTTCGTTCTTTCTTAATTTTACTCTTACAATCTTTGACCCATTCAATTTCTTTGTGCCTTTTCCAAATTTGACTTTGTCATAAGATTCCAAAACACATTTATTATGAAATAAAATAATTTGAAATAGAAAGGATATCATCTTTGCTTACCACTTTGTTCTCACCGTCATAGAGCTCATCACATGTCTCTTTGACTCCCCCTTTGATCATTTTTAATTTTACTTCTTCAATCTTATATAGTAGCATTTCTTCAAAATTTTGCTCATGTTTTAAATCTTCTTCAAGCTCTTAAATATATTCTCCTTGATTCACATCTTCTTCATATTCTTCTCTTTTTCTTTTATACTTTTCATAATTTCCGTCATCTTCATTGACTTTATCCTCTTCATCTTTCTCATTCTCTTCCATATTTAATTCCTTGACAGTCGCCTTTTTCACTTCATTAGTTTTTGTATGTTGTTCTAATTCTATCCTTGTGACTTTCTCATTGATTACTTTTTCGGTCCTTGGTAGCTCTTTGTTTTTCATTTCCTCAATTTTCTCTTCCATTAAATCCTTGATCTTTGGTAGCTCTTCTGCAATTTTCTCCTCCATATTGTTTTTCGTTTTCTCTTTGTTTTCCTTTGCAGCATTCTCTGTCTACTCATTGTTTTCCTTTTCGTCCTTCTCATCGGCTGACATATTTCTTCAACATATTACATTTCGTTCTTGTTAGTTTCCATATCCAAGTACCATGCTTTTTAATCTTTAATTTCAACTACTTTGAGTGACCATAAAAGTGAGCAATCTTCTTCGTCTTCTTCAACGAAGTTAGATCTTTCATGAAGTTTAGTGATAGTTGATCTATATTCAGAAGTAAAATGCCCAAATTTATTACAATTATAACATTTTATTTGTGATTTATCATACCTTGGTCTTCCATTTCCCTTTATGTTTTCTCCTCTTCCTCAGCCTCTTGGGGTATATGTATTTTTCCTTTTCTCCATTTTGTGATAGTCACTTCTTCCATAACTTTGACCACCACTTCTTTCACTTTGGCTCTGACTTCTTTCATTATTAAATGTCTCATTTTCATGCAAGGTGAGTTTTGTTTGAAGAGCTTGCTCCAATGGCTTTTCTTTAATTTTTCCTCATGGGCTTGAAGTGAACCCATGAGTTAATCAACAGTCATGGATCCTAGATCTTTACATTCTTCAATTGTTACCACTATGTAATCAAATTTTGAATCTAAAGATCATACAATTTTCTTAACAACTCAAGAGTCTTCCATTTTTTCTCCATATCTTTTCATTTGATTTACAATATACAAAACATGAGAAAAATAATCATTAATTAATTCTAATAATTTCATATGTAAAGATTCAAATTCACCTCCTATAGTTTGTTGTCTAATTTTCTTCACTTTGTCAGTTCTCTTAAAAGCGTTCTTCAAAATCTCTCATGCTTCCTTACTACTTTGTGCATTAGCTATCTTCTCAAACATAACATCATCCACTACAAAAAAAGTTGTGTTTGATAGCGCCAATTGAGAACGCATTATTTCATTGTGTTATTATTTCTTTTAATTTTTTTATTTTCAATAGTAGTGGACTATGTAACACTTGGAAAGCAGGATCCTCCTGTTTATTTTCGTTGCCGCCTCTTTGCCAAAATTACTTTCCTCCTTTATCCAAAAATCAGATAATTCCATTTTCCTTGCCGCCTCTTGTCAAAATTACTTCCCTCCCTTATCCCAGAATCAGAGAATTCCATTTCAAATTTATTATCTCAAACCCTTAATCCAAAGATCCAACCATATCAACTGAAGAGGTCGTTGTCATCGCTCCTTCTACCATCATCGAAGACCAACCATCCCCTGATCCCGCTCCAGCTCCCGCCTTCAAAGTAGGCTCTCCTGCCAAAAAGGCGAAAGCTAAAACCAGGAGCAAGTCCAAAGCACTTAGCAAACCTCGCGCTTCTTTGGCACATCCTCCTTATGCCAGTCATGGCGTATGCTAAAACTAGCCCTAAGATCTGCGCAACAGTCAGGTCATCAAGCATTCTCCATTGCTGCTGCTGGAATCTCTCTACCTTTCTTATTTTGTATTGGAATCGCTGTTGTGCTTAGAAAAACTGTTTCTGGTGCTGATGCTACCGGGTATTTCTTGTTTTCTTTTTTGTGTAGAATGTTTGCTAACTTTTACCTGAACAAAATGTTCTGGTTTAGTTCGACATAGCTTATTACTATTACAGTTTTGATTCTATTGTAACAATTATACTCATAATCGTTTAATGATTAATATACCAGTGTGCAATAGCAATATTAGATAAGCAACTCTATAATCAATTAGCTTTGTTTATCTTTCATTTCGTAGCAAAACAACTATATAAATATAGTTCAAATTTGAAAGATTGAGTTATGATTCTTATGAAGGCTATTGCCTTTTGTGCGTACAATGTCTGACCTACAAAATGTGATCATTCTTGCTTAAATTCTAAATTTTCTATTCTAGTTATTTTTACTAGGAGAAAATGGTTACTGACATAAGGAAACAATTTTTGTTTTTTCTATTTTAACGGTCTCTTCCTCTATTTTAATCACTTAATATATTGCATGTATTGAGTGAGAGGTTTAACGTTGGTTGCACTTTTGCAGTACAAACTGATGAATCATTTGGGTTTAGCTTGTGAATCTGTTGTGTTTAAGGGATTTTGTTCCTCATGTCTTTGGTAAGTTTTTAATTATATTGTGAAGTTATTTTTCTTTTTTCCTAATTCTACTCATATTCCGTACAAAAGCAATCATATAGTCCAGTTGCAAATATAATCACAAGGTAAGAGTGGATCTTATATAAATAAGACTACATAAAAAACTTAAGTTTTTCTTGCTAACACATCAAATCCTAGAAGCACGTTAAGATTCTCCACATTAATTTCCAGCGCTATCTAGGAATGTTAAACTGAAATGCAAGCTATGCATCATCTATATCTAACCTGACCAAAGTAATGTGTGACGCCCCACCTCTATACCCACGCTAACCAAGAACACTACGGTGTAGTGCTGTCAATTAGCACGGAGAATAAGGCTGTTGAGGAGCGACCATCCATGTAACTTCTTTGTGCGAGCACCGATATGTCAGATAGAATAGGATGCATATCTTTTAAGGAGGAAATCCGACATACCGATACAAACACAAAGCTATCACACGGTGGCTATATATAATCTTCGGAAACAAATATAGAAATAAACGTAACATAAATCAGTCACAGACAATTCATATCACAGAGGCGGAAAAAGATATGAATAAATATACAACACATGAAAGTGTACATCAGAGTAGTGGACAAATAAGATCCACAATAACACAAATGAATGGATACAAGTGCAAGATAATAGAATATGTATACATCAAGGAGTCTAATCTCAAATGTATACAAACAAAAAAACTACTAAACTAGAGTAGTTAGCCAAAAGTCAGATGATGGCTCCAGATAGGAAGTCATGAGGAAGCACCTGTAAAATCTCAGTCTGACCCGAGTATTATTTAAGAAGAAAATAATAAACGGATCAGTCTAGCTATAATTATCAGATAAAATGAGATAGAATAAGAGATATGATAATAGAACGTATTATAACAAAAAGGTGTCATACTATTTCTCAATAATCTCAAAACAGAGAAAAGAATGTCATATTCTTAATTTAATTCACCAAGCCACAATAAATGACGTACATATTAATGCCAATTGTAAAAGTTGGTGAAACATTAAATTCAGAAATCAACACACGAAATCTAGAAATCACAAAAAGGGGAAAGTCCGAGCACACGGACGAGAAGCTATCTCATGGAAGCTATCCATTTAATTTTCCGAACACACAGATGGCCCGAAGGCAAGTCCGAACACACGGACGAGAAAGGCAAGTCCGAACACACGGACGAGAAAGGCAAGTCCGAACACACGGACGAGAAAGGCAAGTCCGAACACACGGACGAGAAAGGCAAGTCCGAACACACGGACGAGAAAGGCAAGTCCGAACACACGGACGAGAAAGGCAAGTCCGAACATACGGACGAGAAAGGCAAGTCCGAACACACGGACGAGAAAGGCAAGTCCGAACACACGGACGAGAAAGGCAAGTCCGAACACACGGACGAGAAAGGCAAGTCCGAACACACGGACGAGAAAGGCAAGTCCGAACACACGGACGAGAAAGGCACATTGCTAGTCTAAATCATAAAAATGATCGTCATCGATCATAAAGAAGTGTCGATTACACTAAGCTAGTAAATATAAGAGTTTAGCTTCATGTCCCATAACCACTTGCTTAACTCAAATATTTACGAACAGATTGTAGATCTGCACTAGGAAATTGTCACAAGAGTTTCAATATGTGTGAATCGAAATCACACCAATGAATTATAGACTAACCTTGAAGATAAAAAGACATGTGTGAATCGAAATCACACAAATGGTGTCTAGTCTAACCTCGCAAACAAAGAGACATCGCTCAATCGCTAGTCTAAATCACAAGAATGATCATCATGATCATAAGGAAGTGTCGATTACAGTAAGCTAGTAAATATGAGAGTTTAGCTTCATGTCCCATAACCACTTGCTTAACTCAAAGATTTACGAACAAATTGTAGATCTGCACTAGAAAATTGTCACAAGAGATTCAATCGAACAAGTCCATAAATTAACCGACGAAGTAAACGCAAGCGTTTCATACCACTTGTTTTGCTAAGCCGTTTAATTATATTTTCTCATACGAATGAGGTAAGTTTTGTATATACTAGTAGATTGGAAAACAGTTTTATAAACGAGTTTGATATTGAAAATAGAGTTGAAATCGTTTTGATGATAGAGTTTTGATATTTACTACTAGTATTGAAACCTTTATATTTTTAAAGTGACAAGTCACAGAAGTGATTGTAGAAACAATCAATTATAAAAGTTCACATTCGAAGACGTGAATAAAATCCAAAGAAATCAATTCCCAAAACCATCAAAGTAAGAAGTTCCGTTGAATGGTTTTCGGATAAGATTGCCTACGCAGAGTTATTCGAGGTTCGACCTGCCCGGTCAGGTCGCGGGGGTCCAGGGGGCAGCGCCCCGTCAAAACGGTACGACTTAGTGAAGACAAGCGACCTAAGTTTAAAAAGGCGGGCGACTTAACAAAGTGGCCGATAATAAATGATAACAACAAAAAGGGAATCAACCCGATTTGATTAGAGTTGGATATTCAAGCTAAAAAAACAACTAGGCAAAACACAGCAGATTCAGACGTCTGAGATCATGAATTCAGACGTTTGAATCTGGAAAATAAACTATTTTCCAGAACAGAATTCAGACGTCTGAATCCTAGATTTCAGACGTCTGAAATAGGCACTTTTTAGCCAATTCCTTTTCTGGTTCAAAACGAACCAATTCAGACGTCTGAAATTTTGATTCAGACGTCTGAATGCTGGGAGAAGAAAATTCCCAGTATTCCATTCAGACGTCTGAACCATACGTTCAGTCGGCTGAAACTGTTATTCAGGGCATTCCCTGAACCTAGGCCAAAATGGCCAAACGACATCGATAACGATCGGTCGAGCAACAACGACTAAGGAATTGCACAAGGATAAGTGTTAGGAATTCATACCTAACAATCGAAGATAATTATTGACTTAGATGTGAGATAAAAATCTCACCTTTGAACCCAAACAAATGAAGAAGAAGCTTTGAAGCAATGTCAAGAGCAATTACTCTTCACTCTCAACACAAGAAGCTCCAACTAAGATCAAAACAAGCATTTCCCAAATTTAGGTTTAGGAAATAAACTGAAATTGGAAAGAGAAAGAGTTGGAGAAGAAGGAGATGAAGCTTACCAATGGGTTCTCTTTGAATTTGGAGTAAGAATTTGAGATTGCAAGAGAAACTAGGGCTTGGAGTTTTAATTCTTTTTCTTCTCCTCCATTAATCTTCTTAGAACTGAAAAGAGGAGGAAGTGAGGATGAATGGGGAGGGATGGTTCAGTTTGGAGGTTAAGTTGGCAAAGGGGCTGAACCCAAAACCAAACCCAAAGTGCAAATGGTCAAATTTTTGACTAGCTCCAAACATATCAAAGTTTATACTCAAAAAGGTCGCAAACGGCATTTTGGACTCAATGGAAGTGGTCTCGAGTCCCAATTCGACTGTTTGCAAAAAGTAGCTTCTCGGACTACAATCCGACTAACGATGAAATATTTAAATAAAATATTTAAATATAAAATCGACAAATATGCGGGTTGTTACAGACTCCCCTCCTTAAAGAAATTGCGTCCTCGCAATACTTAAGAAGAAAATAAATAGTAACAACCATAAAAGCATATCAATACAAAAGAAAATTTGAAATAAGAAGCTCACCATAAAGAGCATGAAAGAGAAAACCCAGACGAGTTCGCTCGATGAGTTCTCTAGATTTCCCAAGAGCCATCCTGGGGATTTGAGAACCATAGAATCTTCACAAGAAGAACATCTTCATTCCGAAGGCGCTCAACCTTCGAAGTAACGATGCAAGTAGAATGTTTCTCAAAAGTCAAATTAGGTGAAACTTCAATTTCTACTATAACACCAAGCTCAAGAATAAAAATTGGAAACCTTAAGGCATTTCCGTAGAAGAAAGACGTAAGAAAGCGTCGTGAATAATAGAAAATTGAGCCGGTGCAACGGCGTAGTACAAAAACGGTACGCCAGAGAAACGAGAAACTCGAATAATTTGGAACAACAGCGTAGTACAATAACGGTACGCCAGATGAACCAAAGCTCAAATAATTCAGAACATCGACGTAGTGCAAATGGTACGTCAAATGAACCGAACACCATAAAAGAACATCGGACGCTAATCCAGAAAAGAAATGAGATGAAGCTCAATAGGACGAAGTATATCGAAACGTCCGATGAACTTGGCATTCCATACGGACATCATCAAAGAAATAACCACTTGTTGCTTACGACAAAGTGGATTGGCAGCATGATTCCCCTTCCGGGAGTATAAAGAATTCAAGACCATAAGATGTAAGGAACTCGAGCCAACATGAAGTTCCTTATGAGAAAATAAATATTCCAAAGATTTATGATCAGGGTAGAGAACAAATTTCTCACCCAAAAGTGATGATGCCAAACTCTAAAAACAAAAACAATAGTCGCGAGCACTAGATCATGAGTGGCATACCTAGTCTCGATAGGCTATAACTATATAGAAGAATAAATGATAGCGCGTTCTCTTTTGCAAGTGAACGACATCAAAACCAATACGATTAGCATCGGTACTAAAGAGAAAATCTTGGTTCCCTTCGGGAATCACAAGAATAAAAGTAGCGGAAAAGAATTCTTTCAAATAATCTTCTTTCCTGAAAAGCTAAAACTTTCCAAAAATTACAAATATTCTTTAGGTAATAATCTTTCTAGAGAAATTTACATTTTACTGTGTCTGATTGTCTCATCAAAGCGTTTAGGAAATTCCTATCGATAACGTTGATCAAGCGCATCGACCAAAATTCTTAAAGCACTCAATGGGCAATACAATCACAAAATCATCTTCAAGATAATAAACATGTTCCTTAAAAACTTTTAAGAATATTCTTTGCTCGTTTATGAGCAAAAATCAAATTGTACTTTATAAATAAATCTTATTAAAAAGATTTGCAAAATTTTAAATTGCTATTTTCACCCAACATCAATATATACAAGAATGGAGTCATCGAGATCGTAGAATACTCGATTAATAAAATGGATGAAATAAGCTTGACAAAATGAATGACATAATAAGTCATTCATAAGAATCATAACGAGTTTGGAATGCGGTAAGTGGAATGCTAACTTCCGCAATTCGTAGCAAATATAATCGGTGGCAAGGTCGAACTAAAAAGACCTTAACACCTACCAAAAGATTGCTTAGGAGATAATCCTAAGACAAACTCAAAAATACCGGAAATTCTCAAACTACAAGAATAAAATGATGCCCTCAAATTGGAACCAAAATCACAAAGGAAAAACAGAAATCTGTTTAACTGATTGAAAATGTCGAAGATGAATATTCCACACGGGACAAAGGATATGGCTTCATAGTAATTAAGCCAATCCTTACAAAAGTCAGTTCCGAAGCATAAGTAAAAATCGGCTCGGAAAAAAAATCACATAAAATAATTTCGACATCAATAAAAAGCAAATTGAGTGTTGCGGATCCGCCAATCCGGATTCGCAACCCTCAAAGAAATCCTCAAGCCCAGAAATGTCTAAAGAAAAAGAATCACAAGTTCTTTTGATATAATAATGATGAGATGAAACCCATATCAAAAAGAGCTCGAATAAGATAATCACAAAATAGATATTATCAAGGTTAGAATGGATACCTTGACCAAGAGATGCGTTGCCTTGACGTCTGGGGCATAAATGTATATAATGATCCGGGCTCTTACAATAGCGACAAGAACGCGGCTTTGAACATTTGTTCGCGAAATGGCCCCTATCACCACAGTTATAGCATTTCCCATCACTAGAGGAAAAAGTCTTTGTAGCAGGAGCTGCTTGCTTATCCTTTTTGCCGGGATAAGGACCTTTGAACTTGTTAGGCCTTTTCATGTTGTTGTTGAAGTTTTGTTTAGCACCCACAACTTCAACATCACACTCTTTATCGGCCTCTTCAAGACGAAGAGCGATATCAATAAGCTGATCAAATGAAACCTCGAGTTTCAGGAGCAACGACTTCTTAAGATTCTTATTCAAGCCATAGACGAACCTCTGATTTTTCTTCAACGGGGTGTTAATGTATTCGACCCCGTATTTGGAAAGAGCTTCGAAAGATGCGACATAGTCCGTCACAGAAGATTCACCTTGAACAAGGTCGATAAAATGCCGGGCCAAGGTTACTTTTTCAGCCTCAGGCACAAATTTCAATTCGAATCTTTCCCGGAATTGCTCCCAAGTGAGATCCGCTTCAACGATTTCAGAAATAAGAAGCTCGTACCAATCCAATGCTCTTTCTTGGAGCATGCTAGAAGCCACTTGGACTCGGTGGAGATCAATAAGGTTCATGCGAGAGAAGATGCGATCGCATGTTTTGAGCCAAGCTTGAATTTCAATAACACTCTCGGATCCCCGGAATGGCCTTCCACCCAAATCAGTATAATCCCTACACAAGCGTGCAAAACCGGATCTAGGATGAGTAGGCTCTGGAATGGGTCCGATAGCTTGAGCATTCTTAACAAGATCTAGAAGCTGCTGGGCAGACATAAATACTCCATCTTGGGGAGTAGCACTTGATTGACCGACGTTGGTACGGCCAGATCTCACCATTTCTCTTCTTTAAGAAAGAAAGAAGAAGAAAAAGTTATTCTCGGAATAAATATCAAACAATCATGATTGATAAAACAAGGAATCATAAAAGAAAATAGGATAGAACGGTACAAAGACACGAATAAAATCCTAAGGCACAACTCCTAAGAAAGACTTAGGACATGATCCTTGCTAGATAATTCTACATTGTTCCGAAGTTTGGCTCTGATACCAAGCTGTGACGCCCCACCTCTATACCCACGCTAACCAAGAACACTACGGTGTAGTGCTGTTAATTAGCACAGAGAATAAGGCTGTTGAGGAGCGACCATCCATGTAACTTCTTTGTACGAGCACCGATATGTCAGATAGAATAGGATGCATATCTTTTAAGGAGGAAATCCGACATACCGATACAAACACAAAGCTATCACACGGTGGCTATATATAATCTTCGGAAACAAATATAGAAATAAACGTAACATAAATCAGTCACAGACAATTCATATCACAGAGGCGGAAAAAGATATGAATAAATATACAACACATGAAAGTGTACATCAGAGTAGTGGACAAATAAGATCCACAATAACACAAATGAATGGATACAAGTGCAAGATAATAGAATATGTATACATCAAGGAGTCTAATCTCAAATGTATACAAACAAAAAAACTACTAAACTAGAGTAGTTAGCCAAAAGTCAGATGATGGCTCCAGATAGGAAGTCATGAGGAAGCACCTGTAAAATCTCAGTCTGACCCGAGTATTATTTAAGAAGAAAATAATAAACGGATCAGTCTAGCTATAATTATCAGATAAAATGAGATAGAATAAGAGATATGATAATAGAACGTATTATAACAAAAAGGTGTCATACTATTTCTCAATAATCTCAAAATAGAGAAAAGAATGTCATATTCTTAATTTAATTCACCAAGCCACAATAAATGACGTACATATTAATGCCAATTGTAAAAGTTGGTGAAACATTAAATTCAGAAATCAACACACGAAATCTAGAAATCACAAAAAGGGGAAAGTCCGAGCACACGGACGAGAAGCTATCTCATGGAAGCTATCCATTTAATTTTCCGAACACACGGATGGCCCGAAGGCAAGTCCGAACACACGGACGAGAAAGGCAAGTCCGAACACACGGACGAGAAAGGCAAGTCCGAACACACGGACGAGAAAGGCAAGTCCGAACACACGGACGAGAAAGGCAAGTCCGAACACACGGACGAGAAAGGCAAGTCCGAACATACGGACGAGAAAGGCAAGTCCGAACACACGGACGAGAAAGGCAAGTCCGAACACACGGACGAGAAAGGCAAGTCCGAACACACGGACGAGAAAGGCAAGTCCGAACACACGGACGAGAAAGGCAAGTCCGAACACACGGACGAGAAAGGCACATTGCTAGTCTAAATCATAAAAATGATCGTCATCGATCATAAAGAAGTGTCGATTACACTAAGCTAGTAAATATAAGAGTTTAGCTTCATGTCCCATAACCACTTGCTTAACTCAAATATTTACGAACAGATTGTAGATCTGCACTAGGAAATTGTCACAAGAGTTTCAATATGTGTGAATCGAAATCACACCAATGAAGTATAGACTAACCTTGAAGATAAAAAGACATGTGTGAATCGAAATCACACAAATGGTGTCTAGTCTAACCTCGCAAACAAAGAGACATCGCTCAATCGCTAGTCTAAATCACAAGAATGATCATCATGATCATAAGGAAGTGTCGATTACAGTAAGCTAGTAAATATGAGAGTTTAGCTTCATGTCCCATAACCACTTGCTTAACTCAAAGATTTACGAACAAATTGTAGATCTGCACTAGAAAATTGTCACAAGAGATTCAATCGAACAAGTCCATAAATTAACCGATGAAGTAAACGCAAGCGTTTCATACCACTTGTTTTGCTAAGCCGTTTAATTATATTTTCTCATACGAATGAGGTAAGGTTTGTATATACTAGTAGATTGGAAAAAAGTTTTATAAACGAGTTTGATATTGAAAATAGAGTTGAAATCGTTTTGATATTTACTACTAGTATTGAAACCTTTATATTTTTAAAGTGACAAGTCACAGAAGTGATTGTAGAAACAATCAATTATAAAAGTTCACATTCGAAGACGTGAATAAAATCCAAAGAAATCAATTCCCAAAACCATCAAAGTAAGAAGTTCCGTTGAATGGTTTTCGGATAAGATTGCCTACGCAGAGTTATTCGAGGTTCGACCTGCCCGGTCAGGTCGCGGGGGTCCAGGGGGCAGCGCCCACGGCGGGGTGCGGGGCAGCGCCCCGTCAAAACGGTACGACTTAGTGAAGACAAGCGACCTAAGTTTAAAAAGGCGGGCGACTTAACAAAGTGGCCGATAATAAATGATAACAACAAAAAGGGAATCAACCCGATTTGATTAGAGTTGGATATTCAAGCTAAAAAAACAACTAGGCAAAACACAGCAGATTCAGACGTCTGAGATCATGAATTCAGACGTCTGAATCTGGAAAATAAACTATTTTCCAGAACAGAATTCAGACGTCTGTCCTAGATTTCAGACGTCTGAAATAGGCACTTTTTAGCCTATTCCTTTTCTGGTTCAAAACGAACCAATTCAGACGTCTGAAATTTTGATTCAGACGTCTGAATGCTGGGAGAAGAAAATTCCCAGTATTCCATTCAGACGTCTGAACCATACGTTCAGTCGGCTGAAACTGTTATTCAGGGCATTCCCTGAACCTAGGCCAAAATGGCCAAACGACATCGATAACGATCGGTCGAGCAACAACGACTAAGGAATTGCACAAGGATAAGTGTTAGGAATTCATACCTAACAATCGAAGATAATTATTGACTTAGATGTGAGATAAAAATCTCACCTTTGAACCCAAACAAATGAAGAAGAAGCTTTGAAGCAATGTCAAGAGCAATTACTCTTCACTCTCAACACAAGAAGCTCCAACTAAGATCAAAACAAGCATTTCCCAAATTTAGGTTTAGGAAATAAACTGAAATTGGAAAGAGAAAGAGTTGGAGAAGAAGGAGATGAAGCTTACCAATGGGTTCTCTTTGAATTTGGAGTAAGAATTTGAGATTGCAAGAGAAACTAGGGCTTGGAGTTTTAATTCTTTTTCTTCTCCTCCATTAATCTTCTTAGAACTGAAAAGAGGAGGAAGTGAGGATGAATGGGGAGGGATGGTTCAGTTTGGAGGTTAAGTTGGCAAAGGGGCTGAACCCAAAACCAAACCCAAAGTGCAAATGGTCAAATTTTTGACTAGCTCCAAACATATCAAAGTTTATACTCAAAAAGGTCGCAAACGGCATTTTGGACTCAATGGAAGTGGTCTCGAGTCCCAATTCGACTGTTTGCAAAAAGTAGCTTCTCGGACTACAATCCGACTAACGATGAAATATTTAAATAAAATATTTAAATATAAAATCGACAAATATGCGGGTTGTTAAATAATGTGAAGCTATATGTTTCTTGAGTATTTTGCCAGTTAACTGTTGTTCACTTAGTAATTTGCCATGTTGTACTTAAGTATTTTCACCCTCTCTACAAGAACCAGCAAGTAGTCATATGAGTAAATTTTCCTTGTAGCATCATATCATATGATGAAAACTAAAACTCTAAATAAGAAACTTTGAAACTTGAATGAAAAACCAATCCTTTTTATAGCCACTTCTGCCAATTAGTGTAAACTACATCGCTATGAGGATATAATTCAAGATATCTTTCGCATAAACCATACTGCCTGAATTTGCAATAAAAAATGATTTTTAGTCAACTATTTTATATAGAAAATTCCAAAATTCAGCTTCAGTGAGCTGCTATTTAGGCACATAATGGTCTGTTCTAGTCATGTGAACAAAAAAACCTTTAGCTTTAGTATTGCATTTTGTACGACATAATATGATTGAATCGTAAATGACGGTCTATGCTGGCATGTACAAATTTGGATGCCAGACCAGAGTTTTTATTTTAGTAGGGGAACACTAACGACATTAAATTTCAAAACAAATAAATTATAAATGACAAAATGCTATAAGTCTAATAATAAAAGAATAGTTTGCATCGTTTCAATTATTCATCTACTGAAGGTAGAACTACGTTATAGTTCAGATGTATGTTTGGATGAACAACAATAATCATAATAGTTAAAATAAAATTTTATAATCTTAGTTAAATAATCATAATAATAAAATTAACTAAGATTAGTTAAATTAACTAACTGTAAGAATAAAATTTAAATAATAATAATAATCACAATAAAATTAACTAAGATTATAAAAATTAACTTCGTTAATTAGGTTTAATAAAAACTAAATAAGCTTATAAAAATTAACTAAGTTGATAATAAAAATAATAATTCCAATTTGAACTTACACAAATATGCACAGATATGAACAACACAAGCGCACTGCCTTCAACTGTCACAACTTCCTGCTCTTTATTTCTTTGGAAACAAACTTCTTCCCTCTCTTCAAAAATCAAAATATCCCGATCTATACACATTTAACCAAAGTGTCCAACGAAAGTCGTGTGTTTATATAATTTACAGACTCTTATGAATTATTATGAATTGTTCTGAATTTAAGTTTTATGTGTAATGTGATTTGTTTCATGTGTATGTGTTTTGCATTTGACTACATTTGCTCGTATATAAATTACAGATTGTAGTTTGAGATGTGTGTGAGTTATGCAAATGAATTATAAATGACTCTGTAAGCGGAAGGATTAGGCGCAAGAAGAGAGCCTTCTCCAGTAAACATGATCAAAAGTTGTATGCATCAGATAACAATGTAGATTTTATTCTTTTTCTTTAGTAACATGTTTACAGTTAAGAAAATATAATACGAGATCAACCTTTAATATGTTAGATGCTTCAAAACTGTAGGCTTCATTGTATATTTATTACAGTTTTCCTACATCATCTTCAATGTTAACCCGTTCCAAGGTGACTGGAACAAAAGACAAAGAAAACAATTGTATACTGCAAAGAAGGGGCTCATGAATTACAGACTAGTGTACAAACTTCAACATGAGAGTTGGTATGATTTTGTTTTGCTTTGTTGGTTTCTTTAAGTTGTTCCAAAGCTTTGTTAGGCCCAAGTTTGATTATGAAACATAATATCTTAATCTAGAATAGATCCCTTATGTTTAGTACTCATACTTGGTTCCTTTAAGTGGTTTACATACTAAATGTAGTTTTTCATTTTCCAACCTTCTATATCATTAGATATCTTAGACACAAGGGTGCACACTATTGTTTACATACTGTGTAGGTATACATGACAGTTGATAAAGTTGTTACTAATCCTTTACATTATAAACTAGGCTTGATAAGGTGTTATATATTTATGTTGCATAAGCTATATTTCTTTAGAAAGGGTGTATAGTTTCTTAAATCATGTCAAACTTACATTTCTCATAATTGCATGAACATTGATTCACAATCATAAATATTATAAAACTATCCACTGTAAACATTGCCAAAATACTCACCCAAGGCAAAACTATTTCTTTCAAGTTCATGTTGCATGCATTGTATACACGGTAACATATATTTGTAAACTATTTTTATTTATGCATGTTTATTCCCAGACCAAATATTTAGACAAGACCCTCTTTAATACATAAGAACAATTCAAGCAGTTTACTTGCAAATCTTTTATGTAGTTTCTGACCAATAGTTGTAGTAGAAATTAATGATTAGTTTAGTATAATGTTCATTTTAGGTGGCCATCATCATCAAATAATTTTGAAAATCCAGTTACAGGAGTGGCTTCATCATCCTCATGATTTGATGTGCTTTAGTATACAAAAGAAATTATTATTGGCATCCTTTAGTTTACTGTAGTTACCTAGACATTCTTCTATGACCGCATACTGTAAGATAGTTTTTTGGTTCTAAGTATGATGAATTTGCTTAGAGAATTCTTTCTGGCCTCCCTTTCATCAAGTGAAAGCTGTACAACTATAAGCAGCACTTTGTATCAATATTTTATTTCTTTTAAAATTGCATTTCACTCTCTTCCAGTTATATTTAGCTTCTCCCTACATAACAATTTTCATCATATGTATGTATGTTTTATGTCTTAGGTTTATAGATTTTGATACGGAGTAACATTTCAATATTAAATGTTTATGGTGGTGTGATAACTCAGTATGTTACCGTTACTTTGCCATTGTTTAACTCTATCTCTATAATTTGCACTCCTGAACGATTAGTCAATCGTTTTAATTATTAAATATTCATATCCAAATAGACTGGACATGAAAGAAATATGCATATATCTCCTAACATATATTGCAAGTTAATCAGAAATATTCAATTGATGATGTTCACAATTAAATAAGGTATCATTTAGACTGTAAAAATGGAACTTAAGCTTGATATTTTATACTATCCAGTTTGTATTATGTTAAGAATTATGCCTCGGAGCATGGTTGAGTTCTTCAGGTCCGTTTCTACAAGATTACACAGTAGGAACTTGTAGAAAAAAATTAAGCTACGCAAAGTTGATGTTGTTGGAAATTTTGTAAAATTTTCTATCAACGGACGTGAACATTGGCACGTATATAGAGGACACAATAATGCATATTCGCATAATAAAGATAGATTGCTTCCCTCAATCATTCCGATTGGCGCTCCCTGGCAAATTATGTGTCTCTCAGCCAAAAAGCAGAAGAAGATCAACATTGAATTGCTTGAAATCACACCCATCAAGTTCTTGTTAAGGTAAATGAACATCAGTGGTATCCATATTTTTCCAAATTATATAATCTGTCAATTTTGATAGAGATGTACATCATACCCCTTGAAATTGTAAAGTTCACCTATTGCTAACTTGGATTTTGTCTTACAGCATTACAAGTACGCCATGGGTATTTAGGAATGAAGACTGTGTTGGCGCTGACGATATTGGCTATAGCAGTAGTTATGCCTTTCTAGTAGAAATCTTCTCATTTTAGAACTTATTTTATAGTTCATTTGTCTGCTCTATTCTTGTCGCATGGTTTGAATGCCATATTTTAGTTCTTTTTATACTCATCTTAATCTGTAATGTCTTCGATTCACTATGGAAACTACTCAAATATGTATATTTGGTATATTTCCACATAATTATATTTGGTGTACAATATACATACATGCACATATGTGCACACACAACACAAAATTCCATGACAACAGCAAAAAGCTATTCATTTATCAATTTATAAATAATTACATTCAGCTTAACTAACCCAATTTTTATAATTGATTATAGAGAAGTTTAATTACTTTAGTGGCACTTGCCGATGTGGAGGAAGTACAAGTTCAACTTGGAGAATTGGTTATCACCTCTCTACTGGCCAGTGGGACATCAGTTAAAGAAATTGTCACTGCGCATTATACACGTCAATTACTTCATGAGATGTATAAGGTGAATTACATTTTATGATTCAGTTTGTTTATGCCGATTCTCTAACCGTCTAATGCATGCTTGTAGGTATTTTATAGCTAATTTTTTTCTTATACAAAATGTTTTTTGATGCTTCTGTAGATTTCTAAACCTGCCAGTTTAACACACACACACACATATCTGTGCGCGTGCGCACGTGCACACGCACACATGCGTGTGTGAGGAGGTATCCGCATCCGAACAATTTGATTTCCGATATCTGAGATTGTCAAAATTGTTATTCTTTTGCAGACACATGATCTATTTATAACCAACATCTCTTCAAAAAATAAAATAAAAAAATACTTCAATATGATCCATTTAGACCATCAAAATTAGCCGTGCAATATATTATATTTTAATAGTAATTATAATAGTCACTGATTTTTAAATGTTAAAATATAGTGAGCTAGAAACATCATAATAAGTTAATTTTTTGCAAAGATGTTGATGAGAAGTATATCATATATGTAAAAGATTATCAAATTATGACAATCTTAGATATATCTGAAATTGAGTTGGACACAAACTAGGGATACATAAAAGCTGAGATGATCCTCCATGCCCCCCTCCCCCTTCTCTCTTTGTATACACACTATCTCACCTGCCATGTGTTTGTTTGAAAGTCTTAGCTGAATTCTGCAACTCTTCATGTCTAGATGCATTCTCATAAATGCTCTATAATAACATATTTTGCCTATTCAGAATCATGCTTGATTCTTCTGTAAGTTTAGCACTTAATGCACCTCTACGTTACCATCATTGTTACCTTATCATTTGCTACAAATATATATTGAGGTTCAGATGAATTCAGTAGAAATGACCTGATATGGTCACTTTTTGTTTGTTAATTTGACGGGCTTAACCACATTGTATTTCTGTGATTGTCTGGTAGGATGGGTATGTATATCAATTCCATATTTATTTAATGTCTATTAAAGTCTATTATTTTGGAAAGATTTATGGCTTTGCTGGTGTTATTGCAAGGAATTTTGCACTTGTCGTCATAGGGCTTATTAACAATACAATATATGCTATAAGTAGTGCTACTACTCAGTTTACAAAAACTGTGCACAAGGTAAACTAGTTTGATATGACATGTATACATAACTTAATGATTGTATGCATGTACATGACGCTTGTATTTATCTGCAGTGTTATTTATATAAAGCAAATTTCATTTGAATTTGAGTGGTGGAATGATATTAGACTAGGATGCAATAACTTATGGTGTGAGTGGTTTAGCTTCATCAGGTGCAGGTAATACATGTGATATCACTTTAGCTTTACTCATAATGCTTATGGGCCAACAACTCCTTTTATTTTCACTTAATTTATGTCATGTCAGTCTCCACCTCTTCCACTCCTACATTTCTTAAATTGAAATACATATACATATTTTAGTCCATCATCATCATAAGTTTATAGGATTAGGCATAGATAAAAATTGTAGTTCTGATGCAACTAAGATAATATTATAGGTTATGGGCTTATGGGTTTAGCAAAAGAATCACAAATTAACTAAGTTTATTTAATAACAATAATAATTAATTAACAATGGAATTATAATTGCAATATTAAAAACTAACAAGCTAAGTTTATAAAAATTAACTAAGTTTCATAATAATTAACTAAGTTGTAATAATAATAATAATAATAATAATAATAATAACAATAATAATAATAATCTCTACTACTAATAATAAGAATTCCATAAACTAATTTTAACCATGTCTTTCTGGATTTCTAAAAATACCCTTTATCTAGTCCCACATCCCCATCCAGCATTTCGCATCCTTTAGTGTTTCATTTCATTACCCTACGTCACTAGAAAACCCTAACCACCCACCTTAAACATCACTGCTATCATCTTTGATGATCCATTATCGATACTAATCACCCAACATCTCTTACTAATCATCGAAACACCTACTCCATTCGGCGGCTATTGTTAATTCGAGATCGACCTTCGAACACGATTTAAGTATTTATTTCTTCGCTATTTTGATATCGATTTGTCTTCCTCTTTTCTAAATTGCAGATGATGTTCGAACTCTTTACTTAATTTTTTGTGTTTGGATATTAATTCACATATTGATGAGAATGTGGAGTTTTGTTACGTCTGCGGTGATGAATTGGTTAGTGATAGATACATGTTTATAAACATTAGATATTCTGTATATTTTTGGTTGCAGAGTCTGTAAATTGTGAACTAACATAGAATCTTAAATTTAAATTCATAGGCAAATTTATGACAAATCAGTGATAGTTGTTAAGTCGTCAAAATGCATGTTATCATAGTTTTATATAATTATTTTTAAATTGTTCTGAATTTTCAGGAAGTACCACCAATGACCGAAGACATGCATGAAGAAAGGCTTTGAGCAGTTTAAGTTCTTAGTGATGCATTTGGTACTTCTAGACATTAAATTTGAACTATGTTGTCTTTTGTTATCATGAATATGTATTGAATTTGGTAACTCATGTAGTGCACTTATTTTTTGTTAGTTGATACTTTATTTTGTTATCATTAATATGCGTTACTGCTGATTATTATATTTTTTTCGTTCATACATTGTTCAAATTGTTATCTATTTAAAGAAGATTCATTTTGATTGTTATTATTAAAATGTAACAGTGGGGTGCATCTAAAATAAAGCATGGCTCCTAAAAAGCGTTATAACTATATGATATAAGTGCTATAAAAAGATAATGCAATGTATGAGGTTACTATCAAAGGAAGCAGCAAATAGGCGTTATTGTATCTGCACATTTTATAGCGGTATATATATGTTGTAAATGGATGTAGAATATACTATAAACATGTTGATATATATCGCAAAATAGGCGCTATAGAATAACTATATTATAGCGTCAACTTTATGCTATGAAATCATGCTCTATTATAGCGTTTTTTGTGTGTTATAAATGTGCAATTCTTTTTTATAACATGTCTATATATAGTGTTTAAACCGCTATAGTTGTGTTTAATAGCGGCTATTGGCCGCTATAAAAGACTGTTTTTCTTGTAGTGATCCAAACCTTGGTAAATAAGCGTAAAAGCCTTCTGATCCTTTGTAATGACCGCATTTCTTGTATCGAAAGATGAGCCATTAAGTGTAGAGAAAAAGAAAGATAAGAAGAAATTATACGATCACAAAATCTCACCACGAATCAGAACAACAAATAATAGATAACATGTGATATTACATTGTATTTCCCATAATATTAATACATCAGAGTCATTACATTACAACCTTCAACTGGAAAGTTATAGCTACCCGCCCATACAAAAATACATAAGTCGCACATAAAACACAGCGGAATAAGATAATAACTAGCTAACGATGAAGCTACTTGATCCAGCTCCTTCAAAATGCTTCCGTAAGAAATTTGGATCACTTGGTTACTTATAAAAAATTTGAGTACACAAGAGTTTTAGGAAAAGAAAAGAAAACTCTGAGTCAGACATGGGTCCAGTGTGAGTAAACTCAAACAACTTAATTTTTACTTTTATAAAACACTTTGAAAATAAAAGGCATCTAAAGACCACGCTGCACATAAACACGGACGAGTTTTTACCTTATTATAACCAAAACACTTTATATAGAAATCCAGTGATATTATCATAATGTCTAGGGTTTTCAAGTAAATAATTCACATAGCCGAAATTGTTACATTAATTAAATACCAGCATAATAGGTATACGACTAAGAGCGAAGGTACTTATTGGGAATTTTCTATCACGGTGCATCTCTAGATAAAATAACACTGATGACCTTGCCTAGATCCCTTGCCAACACAAGACCGACCTCCCTCTTGTTGGATTGTACCGAATAAGATCACCCCTTGGTTGGAATCAAAAACCGTACTGAAGCGCACAATAAGTTGATAGTAGGGACTCTAGATAGGGATGACTTTACTCTAATGGGAAAGACCCACTTAGCCTTGCTGCACCTTCCCTGTTTTAGTCATTCCTGATTAATGAGGCCCGAGGCTACGTATTTATCTTTTTCTATAACATTGCCACTTGGAATGCTACATCGCCTTTCATATGTTGACACAATGTCAGCATTCATCCATACAAGTCATTCAGAAGTTGAACGAACCGAAGGAACTATTTTCACTACATCCGTTTTGGAATCACCCTAAGGGTTAGTAAGAAATAGTTCTTGTACTTCAAAGTCTTCATCATGGACCTTGCCTTCACTAATTCCAATTCGAACGTTTATGTTAGTTCGAAGTGGTTTTCGGATAACAACTAATATCCGATCCTAGTCTCACCAAACCAATGTTCGAAAATTTTAAAGGGTCAATTTGTTTATAGTGGACTACACCACTATCAGGGTGTAAAAATTTACATATGAACATATGTTCTATGTGCTAAGATCATCATGACCTGCTTATTGAAATTAAACCCTTGTATTCACCACGTTCCGAAAGTGCGGTATTTGTGATTAATACAATTCGACTTACTTTCAGTAAAACATGACAACCTTTATTACGACTACTTTTATTCACTTGGCTACTTAATAGCATGGACAAAAGATCCTTAGTCTTTAAACAATTTACTTAAACAAGAAAGTTGGTTAAAATAAATAACCGATAGAGTTTAAAAGGTAACTTTAAAATAAATAAACCTTAATTAAATCATAAGTTTAAAACTTAATTAAACTTAAATTAACTTTAAAGTAAATCAAAAGTCATACTTTGAACTTTAATTAATTTTAAATTATTCGTAGTTAAACTTTAACTTAAATAACATTCATTTAAGAAATTAAACCCTAATTAAGTGGATAATTAACCCTTAATTAAATAATAATTAATTAAATAATTAATCGAAGTAAATAAACTTGATTAAGTAAAAATTAATTTTCTTTTATCTTAATTAATCATTATTTAAAACTTACTTAGTTAAAAATATTTAACTTAGTTAATAATTTCTTAAGCTCTAATTACTTAATTAATTAATTAATTAATAATTACCCTAATTAATAAATTCAAATAATTAAATAACTAAAACTTAAACTTTTGACTTGCTTAATTAATTTGAAATGAGTTTTCAAAATAATCCAAAAGAAAACACTTTAAAACTTGAAATCGGAAAATTTCCCGAACTACATTCATAGCGCCTATCGCTATAAGCGCAGTTCGCTAAAATTGATTTCTAGGTGAAAACTTCACTTTAACTCTAGTTACTAAATGTTTGAAAACAAAAATGGAAAAGTTTTTAAAACTTAAACAAAAGGTGAAACTTGGAAAACATTTCCAAATTCAAAACTAGAAAAAAGGCTTTTCAATTTCAATCGGATCTCAAGCCCTTTACTACTTTTCAAGGTGCTAACTTCACAACAAACTCATCACATATACTTGGTTTTGGTTTCATAAACACACTACCAACAGGTCATTACCAACCATTCATATATCCATATCCAAACATATCATTTAACACCAAAATCACAAATCCAAGCTCAAACAAAAAATTATAATCATATGTCATTATGACAATATGATAATTCAATACAACAACCACTATATTTTCATAACATATACTTCATAAAAATGAAGTGTTTTTCCAAAACTTCACTAAATCAAAGCGAACTTCTGCCAAAACTTGAAAATACTTAGAAACTTGCAAAAATAGAAACATGGTTGCTCAAACACTTGAAATGGGCTCGGCAAAGTAGCTTTGGGCTCGGCCTAGGCCTTGTTAGGCACGGCCATGGGTTTGTAGGGTGGATGGTTGCTTGTAGTTTGGAAGAGAAGTGTTGTAGAAGATGTAGAAATGTTTTTATGAATTAAAAAGGAGATTTTTAGCAAAATGAAGTGGATTTTCTCACTTTGAAAATTATGAAGAGGAAGCCATGGATGTTTGCTAAAATTCTTAGGAATTTAGAAGTAGAGAAAGAGATTGTAAAATGAGAAAATTAAAAGTTAGAAGGTATATATAGGCTTAGGAAATTAATTAAAAAATATATAAGTGCTTATATTTAATATGGTGGAAATTAGCCACAAGGGCCTCTTTAGCAAGTGCAATTAGTTTCTAGGACACACAACTGAAATAATTACTTTTAAGGACAAAATGCAAAATAATTAGTTTCTAAGGCCTAAAAACCTATGAAATTATGTCCTTGAAAGTAATTGGACTGCTGACTTTGTCTTTAAAAGTAATTATTCTGCTGACTTTGGCCTTGAAATTAATTTATGTGGATGTGTGTCCTAGAAACTAATTGGAGTGCAAAGTTTGTTCTTCTAGTGAAATGCCCCTTTAATATATGTATGCATGCACTACCATACTTCTTCCCCCCTTCATTTCCATCCTCATTGTACCCCCTTTATCTTGCACTATTCAAGACATGCACTAGGTACTTGTGTTGAAAAAGAGAGTTTTATATGTATATATATACATACTTTTTTGTATAAAATATTTTCTTTTATCCTCATACTAGTATAAAATGCACATACATGCATCTAATATTCAGAGGTATTTACTTTTTATTTAATAAAAAAATGAGTTGAAGGATGTGTGTTGTAAGTGCAAAGGTTTTGGTAGTTGCAATACTTTTATTTCAACTTGTTTTGTTGGTGGTATCATTGGCAAATTGGTAGTAAAATTCCGTTGATGGGTGGTCGGGAATGGAATGGTGGTGAAGGTTGCAAATCGGTGGTCAGATTCCGTTGATGGATGGGGGTTTTTTCGGAATTTCAAAAAGACACCAAGGAAATCATGTTCATTAAATTCTCTTTATTAATAGTAGAGATTTATACACTTTAAAGAGAGGTATATACATGTACATATACACATGTATTCATCATGTATAATTAGTGTTTAGTGTATGCATATGTGTTTAAAATAGTTTTATGACATTGTAATTAACTTTTAGCTAATGAGAAATCGATATTTCAGAAAATAATTTTCGACCATATTTTCTATTTCTCTATGAACTATATATATTGGTAAACAAATATTGAAAATGATTTTATCATCATTAGTTATTATTTAAAATAGTTTTATTTATTAATAAAAATCCATTTATTAATTATTTAAAATAATAATTAAGTATTCATTTAAATAGCGATTAAATTCTGATCGTTACACTCTCCCCTCCTTAAAAGAATTCGTCCCGAAATTAGAAATCAAGGAGATAATTCAAACTACGCAAAAAGCTATATATTCATATCACATAACACATACAAAGACATACACTAAGTGTCCATAGTAAATAAACATACACTATACATACAACAGAGAATCAACTAACTATCCTAATACAACACGCGATCCACCGTCTCCCAAGTGCAGCCTTTTGGATCCCCACTCCACTGAATCTTGACTAGTTGCACCACCTTGGTATGCAACCTCTTTTCATCCTGATCCATAACGTAAACTGGATGTCTCACCACTGTCGGGTTCAGTTCTATTTTAAATTCCTCTTGAACCCATGGCTCCACAACCAAGGATGGGTCATGAACATATTTTCTCAAATGAGACACGTGGAATACATTATGAACACCCGCCAATCTCTTTGTCAACTCGACCTTATAAGAAAGCGATCTGATTCTCTCAAGAATATGGAAAGGTCCAACATACCTTGGAGCTAACTTCCCAGCCTTTTCAGATCTAACAGCTCCTTTTATAGGTGAAATCTTTATGAACATCAAGTCTCCAACCAAAAATTCATAATCTCTTTGCCTCCTATTTGCATAACTCTTTTGGCGTTCCGAGCCTCCTTCATTATTTTCTTAATCACTGCAAATTTTTCGGTAGCCTCTCGGATCATGTCCAGTCCAAGTACTAGTCTATCTCCCGTCTCAACCCAACATGCTGGTGACTTGCACGGTCTTCCATATAGGGCTTTGTACAGTGCCATCCCGATGCTCGCTTGGAAACTATTGTTATAGGAGAACTAAACCAAATGCAAATGATCCTTCCATGATCCACCAAAATCCAAAATACATGCCTTCAAGAGATCCTCTAGAATTTGATTTACCCGCTATGTCTATCCATCTGTTTGACAGTGGTATGCTATACTTAAGCTCAACCTTGTTCCTAGGGTTGTTTGCAATGCTTCCCAAAATTGACTAGTAAATATGAGGTCTCGATCACTTACTATACTCATAGGAATTCCATGAAACCTAACCATCTCTCCCATAAAGATTTCAGCTCAAGAAGCAAGGGTCCATGTCGGTTTTACCGAAAATAAATGTGTGCTCTTTGTTAGCCGATCCACGATAACCCACACTCTTTTATTTCCTTTTCTGGTTCTGGGCAAACCATCGATAAAATCCATTGATATCATTTCTCATTTCCAATTAGGTATTTCCAAGGGTTGTAATAATCCGACTATCTTTCGATGATTACCTTTGATTTATTGACAGCACGAACGCCTACTAACAAAGATAGAGATATATCTCTTCATTCCCTTCCACCAAAAAATCTGCTACATGTCCCTATGCATCATTAAGACACCTGGATGGATACTCAACTTAGAATGATGGCATTCTGAAAAAACTTCCAACATAAAACCATTGACATTTGGTATAAATATTTGTCCATTCATCCTCAAAACTCCTAAGTTATCAATCTTAAAACTTGTACACTGCACCTCCTCAACTTTCCTGATGATCACCGCCAAGCTCTTGTCCTCTCTTTGCTCGCTCGCTATTCTTTCTAGGAGAGTCTGGGTAACCTCCAAAAGAGACAAAACAACATTCCTACTTAGGGCATCTGCCACCACATTAGCCTTACCTGGCATATAAAGAATATCCAAGTCATAAGCCGCCAGAATCTCTAACCACCTATGTTGCCTCAGGTTTAGATCCTTCTGAGTAAAAAGATACTTCAAGGATTTATGATTCGTGAAGAACTCAAATTTTTCACCTAACAAGTAGTGTCTCCATATTTTCAATACAAAGACAACAGCAAGAAACTCCAAGGCATGCGTAGCATAGTTCTTCTCATGAGGCTTCAACTGCTTACTTGCATACGTAATCACTCTACCATGCTACATCAAAACAGCACCTAGTCCCACTCTATAAGCTTCTGTGTAAATCGTGAGCCCACTATTTCCATCTGGAATAGTCAAAACTAGTGCACGGGTCAATCTCTTCTTTAATTCCAAAAATGCCTCTTCACACTTTGGAGTCCACGTAAACTTCTCCTCCTTTTTAGTCAGCTTAGTCAGATGAGAGGAACTCTAAGAATAATGTTGAATAAACCTCCTATAGTATCCAGCCAACCCTAAGAAACTTCGAATCTTTGTAGGAGTCCGCGATCGCTTCCATTCCTGAGCAGCTTCCACCTTCACTAGAACCATTGAAATATTTTCTCCCGCCACGGTATGTCCTAAGAATCTTACTTTCAATTTTCAAAATTGGCACTTAGAAAATTTCGCCTTCAGGACATGTCTCCTCAATGTCTCTAACACTACTTCCAAATGATGTGTATGCTCCTCTTCAGATTTGGAGTAGATAACGATGTAATCGATGAAAACTAATACAAACTTATTAAGAACATCTCGGAAAACACGGTTCATGAGATTTATTTAAAACGCCAGCACACTGGTTAGCCCGAAAGACAAAACCAACCACCCAAAGAAACAGTCAGGACCTCTAAACGCAGTTAAGGGTATACTATGTTCAAAAACCCTCAAATGATGGAATCAAGTAGCTAGATCCATCTGGGAAAATACCATAGCTCCATGAAGTTGGTCAAAGATCATCGATGTGGGGTAAGGGATACTTGCTCCTAATGATCAGCATATTCAACTCCCTATAATCTACGCACAACCTTAAAGACCCATCAAACTTAGCCACAAAAGCTACAGTAGATCCCCAACACGTTTAACTAGGTCTAATCAATCCTCTCCTTAATAGGTCCTTGGTTTGACTTACCAACTCCTCTCTCTCCCTCGTAGCCATCCTTCGCTTAGGTTGAACATGGGCCTTGCACCAGGGACCAAATCAACACGGAACTCTATCTCCCGGTGACGGGGTAAACTCTTAACCTCATTGAATACATAAGGAAAATTCTTAACAATGTTAATAGGCCCTAAATTTTCTTGGGATGCTTCCAAGGGATACAAGAAATTACACATATGAATATCGGGTTCCTTACATGATACTTTAGCAACTCTTCCCAAATTGGTTACTAATGATACAGTTCTTTCATTACAATCTAAAATAGTTGCATATTTCAATAACCAATCCATACAAAGAATAATGTCAAATTCTTTAAAGTCTAAGACATATGAGTCGCAAGAAAAGTGATGAGAATGGTAGGAAATTGGCACATCTTCACAAATCATATTCAAATGGGTTACTCCACCTATGGGGTTAGACACACACATAGGGTTTTCTACAATACTAGGAATAAGATGAAATTTACCCACTAATTCACAAGAGGTAAAACTATGAGAGGCACCAGTATCAAATAATGCTTGAACAATAATACCATTAATCAGTAAGTTACCTTCAAGGACGCATTTTCCCTTCACATCCGTTGAAATAGATGGTTTATTCTTGATGGCATACACCTTGGGCTGCTGCACTTTCTTCATGAGTGGGCAATCCTTTACCATATGCCTGGGCTGATGGAAATTAAAACAAAGAGTCTTCTAAACCACCGAAGATATGGATCCATCTTGTTGCTTTGGAACTTCACAATTCGGACAATACTTGGCAATGTGTCCTTTCTGCTTGCAAATATAACGACCACTATCCTTAGGCTTACCTCCTTGGCCTTCTCCCTATTTCCCTTTTCCTTGATTCTTCCAACTTGGATTGAACTTCCTCTTGTTAGAACCATTTCCACCGGTATTTCCACTAGGTGCTATTGGAGTAGGATTCTTCTTTTCCAAGGCCTCATACATTAGAGCCATATCAACTAAATCTACAAAAGTACCCTTTACGTGAGCAGTCATTTTCCCATGATACTCTTCCCTCATATCCAGAACAAACATCTTGTTCTTCTTTAACGGGGTGTTGATCAATTCCGATCCAAAACAAGATAACTCGTTGAACTCCGTCTCATATTCTGCTACAAACAGATCCCTCTGCTTCAAACCTATGAAGTTCCGCTACATCCTGGTCCTTCTTGCTGTTGGCAAGAATTGGTCCTTAAAAACTTCTTTAAACCGGCCCCATGAAAACTCTTCTTTTGGAATATTTGTAGTAAGGGAGTCCCACCAAGCTGCTACTCCCTCTTGAAGTTGTCATGCTGCTAAGAACCTTTTCTGTTCATCGAATAAACAAGGACTTTTAAAAATCTTTTTGCAAGATTGTAACCAAGCTTGCACTTCCATGACAGACATAGTTCCTTTAAACAGTTTCCTTCGTAGTTTGGTGTAATCCTTGCATAAGGTTGCGAAATTCATTCTTGGCTGCTCTGGCGCTACCTCTTCGGTAATCCGAACTCCTCCAGGAGTTGGGATTCGACCATTTGTAGTTGTAGTGCTACATGCTTCCCTATCTCGTCTACCTCTATTATTCATGTCTTACTACTTGGACATAGTAAGATAATTCTTAGAATACTTGAACGAGATGAATCTTAAAAGGAGGGTACTAATCAAACCTACCAAGCTGATCTATCTATCAAATATATATATACACACACACGAATAAAAATTACAAATATGCATACTCGAAGTTGACTTCAACCCAAAGCCTAAGTGTTCGCTTAACCTAAGCTCTGATACCAAAATTGTAACGACCGCCTTTCTTGCACCGAAAGACAAGCCATTAAGGGTAGAAGAAAACGAAAGATAAGAAGAAACTACACAATCACAGAATCTCACCACGAACCAGAACAATATATAATAAATAACATAGGATATTACATTATCATGTCCATAATATTAATACATCAGAGTCATTACATTACAACCTTCAACTGGATAGTTATAACTACCTGCCCATACAAAAATACATAGGTCACACATAAAACACAGCAGAGTAAGATAATAACTAGCTAACGTTGAAGCCACCTGCTCCAGCTCCTTCAAAATGCTTCTGTAAGAAACCTAGATCACTTAGCTACTAATAAAAAATTTGAGTACCTAAGAGTTTTAGGAAAAGAAAATAAAACTCCGGGTCAGACATGGGTCTGGTGTGAGTAAACTCAAACAACTTAACTTTTACTTTTATAAAACACTTTTAAAATCAAAGGTATCTCGTAAGACCACGCTACACATAAACACAGATGGGGTTTTACCTTACGGTAATCAAAACACTTTATATAGAAATATAGTGATATTATTATAATGTCTATTGGTTTTCAAGTAAATAATTCACATAGCCGAAATTGTCACATTAATTGAATTCCAGCATAATAGATATATAACTAAGACCGAAGGCACTTATTGGGAAATAGATTCCATACAATGACTGGACTACTGAGGTACCGCCCTATTATGGTGCATCTCTAGATAAAATAACACCGAGGACCTCGCCTGGATCCCTGGCCAACACAAGACTAGCCTACCCCTTAGTGGATAGTACCGAATAAGATCATCCCTCAGTTGGAATCAACAACCATACTGAACAACACAATAAGTTGATAGTATGGACTCTAGATAGGGATGACCTTACCCTAATGGGAGCGACCCACTTAGCCTTGCTACATCACCCCTGTTTTAGTCATTGCCGATTGATGAGGCGTAAGGCTATGTCTTTACCTTTTTCTACAACATTGCTACTTGGAATGCTACATCGTCTTCCGTATGTTGACACAATATCGGCATTCATCCATACAAGTTGTTTAGAAGATGAACGAACTGAAGACACTATTTACACTACACCCATTTTGGAATCACCCACAGGGTTAGTAGCGAATATCCCTTGCAGTTCAAAGTCTTCATCTTGGACGTTGCCTTTACTATTTTCAATTTGAACATTTATGTTAGTTCAAAGTGGTTTCAAATAACAACTAATATCTGATCCCGGTCTCTCCAAACAAACGGTAACGACCACCTTTTTGGACGCTTTAAATCGACAGTAAACCACACATGTCAACCCAAACCATTCAAAAGGTAGGATTGTTAATGGGGTAAATAAGAAAATAAGAGAAAGGAAAGAAGACAAAACACTGAATCTCACAGCGGGATGACAAAATATAATAATCAAATAAACAGTTCATGAAGCTGTTTTACAAATAACATTTGATTACATTTTTACAATATATCAGAGTTATACATACAGAAAGAATAAAATAAATAATGCAGCGAAACAACATGATATAGTGGAATAATAATAATATAATACTAAACTCCGTCTTCGTCCTCTAGAAATAAGGTCTTCAACACTGAAAAGCTCAGGCTGACCCAAATGTAATGAAAAGACAAAACACTCGAGTCAGAACTAAAAGAACTTATGTAAGTTAAATCAACATAAATAAGTATGAGTGTAACGGCTTTAGAGATGTTTACAGGATTTTACATCTCCTATCCAGTGTATAATGTGTATGCAATAACTTAAGAGATGTTTGGGATTTCCATCTCCTAAGGATCCGTTAAACTATTTATATGTAGTAATATACGCTATATATATAATGTCTATTAGTAAAGTAAAGTATTAAAATAGCGGTAAGGCGTTACTCATATCCCCCTTAACACATTTTTATAAATGCCATATTCTATACAGTATTGTAAACTCTACCAAACCGGTAGGCTATCAGGGAGCACTCCATTGGTACGACACAAACCAAAATCGTAATGGGCTCGATAAGGCATCTGACAAGGCATGCGAGGCAATGCCCAGGGTAGGATTCTACCATTTTGCACGTCTGGACTGGTGGTAATGCATAACAGCTACTACCGCCCACCTCGAAACACACTCCCATAATTAAATCGAGGGTGGCCACCAAATGAATCACAAAGTAACATATATGGTATCGAAGAAGCATGTTCGCTCAGAGGAGCGACCTCACTTGGCCCGAGATAGCTCTTATTTTAGTCATATCAAACTGACCCGTGGGGGTCAGGACTACATTCTTTCCTCATACCAGAAGCGTTCGCCAAACCATCCTACTTCGTTCTGGATTCTCTACTACGTGCATAGTTGTTAAAGTAGTTTCGGAATTGGCAGAGAGTATGACAATATCCGACCCCGGTCTCTTTAACAACCAAACGCTTACATTTTTCACACCGTGGTCATTTACAAAACATTTTTAATAATAAATCCAGAAAATAGTTTATACCTTCATATCAAGATATCCATATACTTATTCCATAAGTATAAATATATTCATAAATACCGAGGAAGATTTCTTTCAATCAATTTCGAAAATAATTTATAAATCTCTTCTAAACCATTTATAAACTATTTATATGATTTAACACCATTTATAAAGCTATTTATAAATTCCAAAATAGTTTACAACTCTTCACCTTTAAACCAGTTCATTTTATAAACCCTTTATAAAAATAATTTAAAACCTTTATAAACTCCTTTATAAATCTATTATAAAATCCTTTATAAAAATCTTTTATAAAAATCCTTTTTACAAAATCTAATATAGAATCTCTACAACCTTTATAAATTCTTTACAAAACCTCTTGCAATTTTTATTTATAAAAGTTATTATAAAAATCAATATTTATTATATTAAATTAAGTTTAAAATATATATACTAAAATTATATTAAATATTTTATCAAAATAAAATTTTAAACTATTTAAATTATATATTTAAAAACTAAATAAAATTATAAGTTAAAATCTTAAATTTACATTTAAAACCAAATATTAACTTATAATTTGAACTTTAAAGCATATAACGAAATTATTTTCCAAATAGTTTTTTATATAAATGTAATCATTAAATTAAATTTTAAAAATCAACTTTGTAAATCAAACATACTTTACTATTTAGAAAATAATTTAAAACTATCCAATGGAGTCTGTATATAGTTTTCTACCCTATGGTCAAGTGATAGGGTATATATCATTTCAACCCTAAAATATTTAAATTTTCCAGGTATATATCATTTCAACCTGTATCCCGAATCAACAATTTCAAAATCAATAGAATCACTTGGGTTTATCATTTCAACCCATAACAATTTTCCCTAATCAATAAGATCGTTCGGGTATGTATCATTTCAACCCATAGTGATAACAGGAATATGAACATCCAATCAGTCAACAAATACACATCCATCACCATCATCCAAATCAGCCAATAAATCACAACAACTAACTGGTTATCATTATCAGATATTTAACTAACAATTTAAATTCAATGTTAATTTAAATGGCAATTTCATTCAATATAAATTCAAATTAAATTAAAATGTCAAATTAAACTACCAAACAACAACAAATAATATTATTATCACATCATAAATTTAATTTAACTAACATAAGACGATTTAGTATTTGTGGGTGAGTTAAATCACTCACCTTTGATTTTTCATTGATTTAAAAAAATCCAAATTAGGCTTAAAACTTGAACAGTCTCAGAATGTAGCCAAACTAGTTTTATATCATCTGAAATTTCGATATGATCGGAACGGAAGAAACCGCGTCTAAATCCGAGCTCGTATGAACAAGTTATGCAAGTTAGAAATTTTAAAAATTTAAAATAAAATAGAAGGCATTTATGTAAATTACCTCAACGCTGAAACCCTAACCCACAGTGCTCGAACCCCATCGTATCACGGCCGCTACGATCGCGTTCAAATGTCGCCGCCTACGATCACTATCACCTTGATCATGCAACGCCGTAAGCACCTCCTTGCCTGGCCGACCCTCTGGGCCCTACCACGATGGCCGCGACGCAGCCAACCACCTCCGCTGTCGTCCACGTTTAATTACAAATTCTGGCGATCTCGAGCCACTATACGATGAACAAACGAACGAACACCCACGGGGGTCTGGGCTGCGTTCTTACCTCATACCAGAAGCATTCACCAAACCATCCTATTTCGTTCTGGATTCTCCACCACGTGCACAGTTGTTAAAGTGGTTTCGGAATTGGCAGAGAGTATGACAATATCCGACCCTGGTTTCTTTAACAACCAAATGCTTACATTTTTCACAACGTGGTCATTTATAAAACATTTTCAATAATAAATCTAGAGAACAGTTTATACCTTCATATCAAGATATCTATATACTTATTCCATAACCCTAGCAATGGACGGCTGAGAACGTGGTCTTCCTCTTCTAGACGCAACTCGCCGACCGTTAATTGGTCGAAGATCCGCCGTTAAATCCAAAACACTAGCAATGGACGGTTGAGAACGATCGCCAAATTCTGGCCAAACCATGATTTGATTACAAAAACGAATAACAACAGTAGATTGCATTCTTCGAGAGTTTTCCAACGATATATAATTTGCTATGGTTTAAGGAGTTTGAAATTTGAAGTTTGATTTTGATTTGAAAATTGAAATTAGGGTTTTGAAGTTGACAGCCATTGAGAAGGAAAGGAGCAGATGGAAATAATAGTACGTACAAAAGTAAGAAAAAGGCTACTAGGGTTTTAGAGAAAAACTACTTATATTGACAGAGATGGATAAAACGAATGAACATATCGAATTGGATTGAAACGATAACAATGATCCGAAAAGCCCGTTCCATTTCCGAAACGAAAGTAGGTCATCCAATATATAAAATATACGTTTTCGATATTTTTGAACTCAATGGAACTAGCTTCTAACCCTAATTCCATATTATATAAAAGTTATGTAACGACCCACTATTTTGGACCATTCAAATCGATAATAAAACCACACATGTCGGACTTGAATAATACAAAACAATAGATTGTAAATAAATTTGGAGCAAATAAAACCAATCACAGACACATAATATCAGAATAACTCACAGCGGAAATAAAAATACATAGTGGTTCATGAAGCCACTACAATACATAGTCTCAAAATAGATACAAAATACCATAGTCTGAAAAAAACAGATACAACAGAAGTCTGAATACATAAGTTCACAAATACATAAGCAAAGCTGAATGAAATAACTTAAATGGAAAGACGACTAGATAGACAGATAAACTCCAACAAATCTCTAGCTCCAGAAGATGAATCCAAAGCTGTGATACTCAGGTTGACCCGAGCATAAAGCAAAAACACAAACACTCGAGTCAGGACATACATACTTATAAAATGTAAATCAACTCAAGTGAACTGTAATAGAAATGCATCAATAACTTAAAGGATGCTTGGGACCGCCCATCTTTTAAGGATCCGTTAAACTATCTACTATGTAGTAAGATACGCTATTATAATAAAGTCTAAAGTAAAGTAAACTATCAAATAGCGTTAAGGCCTTACCCATATCCCCCTTAACACATATTATAGTGCCAATAGTCATACAGTACCGTAATACCCCATAAACTGGAGTTACCAGAGGATACTCCATAGGTACGACACAAATCAAACTCGTAGTAAAGCACGCTATGGTAGGTGACACGGCACAACGAGGCAATGCCAGGGTAGATATACCAATTACGCATCCGGACTGTTGGTAACGCGAAGCCGCAGCAATCGCCCAACTCGAGCCACACTCCCGAATCAAGGGGTGCACCCAATCAATCACAAAGTAATAGAATGGTATACGATGGAATGTGTCCGACAAGAGAAGCCACCTCATTAGCCCGGAATCGCTCCTGTTTTAGCCAACTTATGCCAACTCACGGGAGTTGGGTCCACGTTTATACTTCAGGATCGTCGCCACCATCCTACTTCATTATGGAATCTCCACCGCGTACACAGTTGTTAAAGTGGTTTTGGGTATCGACAGAGAGTATGTCCATATCCGATCCCGGTCTCTTTAACAACCAATCCTTATTATAACCCGTGGTTATAAATTTCAAATCAATACATATTCATTTAAACCACTTAAATTCAAAGTCAATATCTTTCAAAATAAAATTCATTTCCAAAGTTGTAGCAATTCTAAGTTCATTCATTAAATTATAACATTCCCAAAAACATTGTATTTTCAGCATTCGTAGCACTTGAAAAATGTGATAATACATATATTAGCAATCAAAAATGTTGCCTTATTTAAAACAGTAGTACTTAGAAAATGCTGCTGTACATATAGTGGTAATTTGAAAAACAATGCATTTCAGAAACAGTAGCACTTATTAACCGTTACTGTAGAAACAATGTTAATTTGAAAAACCAATACATTTCAGAAACAGTAGCAATTACAGAACGTTACTGTAAAAACAGTGTTAATTTGAAAACCAATACATTTCAGAAACAGTAGCACTTACAGAACGTTACTGTAGAAACAGTGTTAATTTGGAAATCACTACATTAAAACCACAACATTTCTGAAACGCTACAATTACTGTTATAAGATTATTATAACAATTTAAAACAATATATTTTCATCTTTTCTCATTTTTAACTTATCAAACATATATCACTTTTCAAAATTATTTATTTGGATATCATTTCACTTAAGATTTAAATAAAATAAAATTTTTATAAATAAAATATCCAATTATGCATAATTCATTTATTAAGCCAAAGTTACTTTTAAATTGCTTAACTTTTAATTTTACAAACAACTAGCTATTTTTTTTAATTTTAAAAATATCCACTTCATAAATAAAATATTTTATTACCAAATTAAGCCAAAATTTCCATTTTTAATCGAAATTTCAATTATTAAGTTAGATCACATTTTTATTTACAGTTTCAATCATTTATTAACTCATACAATTTCAACTTACAGAAAATCACTATAAAATTTATTTAAATCATTTAAATCCAGTTTAAGTTAAAATCTCGTATAATTTAAATTCCAAATATTTACATTTTTCAGAAAATCTTTATATTTAAAATTAACCACGGGTCTGTATAATATTTTCTAACCTAGGTCAAGTGATATGGATAATATATCATTTCAATCCGTAATGAATTAAAATCCCGGGTTTTATCATTTCAAACCCGCAATCCCAAGTCAAATTCAAATGAAAATCGCTTGAGCCTATCATTTCACCTCATAACGATCTTCCCTTATTCTAAAATCCGTTCGGGTATGTATCATTTCAACCCATAGTGAAAGGGAACTTCCAGTGTGAGAAACAGAAAATAAAATAAACAGTACCGCATATCATATGATGTCAGGTGATGCAACAGGTATATAAACAGGTAATATCATCATATAATGTCAGATAACAGGCAGATGTGAGCATATAACATAGCATATCAACTACTACAATTCAAGTGACATTGTTTCACATTTATATAAGTACGATTTGTCGAGAGTGATAAACTCACCTTTTTAAAGCTAGAGATCAAATTCAAAACACACAAACAAACTCTGAAAAGCACGACAAAGCACGAACCAATTTCGAGTAGATGGAGAGCCAAGATCCAAGTCTTGTAACAACAAAATATACACATATATAAGTATATAATTCAACATAAGAAAATAAAAAAAACAATGTAAAATATGAATCAAATGAAACAAAATTGGCTTAACCAATGCAAGTGGGCTCAGCCACATCACAAATAGACTTGACCACTTTGGTTTGTGCTCGGCCATGGTCAGATCTGAAGCAACCAGGCTCGGCTATGGTAGATAAAAGGTGCGACTATGGACTGAAATGAAGGGTATGTGAAGGGATTGGCAAGTTAAAAGTCAAGTGAAGGCAAAAGGTCAAGGGGATGCAACCACTTTGGGTTCGGCCATGGCTATCATGGCTCGGCCTGGGTGCTTAGGCTTGGTCAGGTCAGGTCATCATCATCAGGTGGTGTGCCCAGTGGTCATGTCAGTCACGGCAAGGGCTAGAGGAGGTGGAAGACAAGGTGGTGGCCGAGGCAAGCAAAAGGAAGGTGATGGTGCAAAGGCTCGGCTAGGGTTTTCAAGGCAACTTTGTGATGGGGTTTTGGATCTATGGTCACGGCATGTGTGTGGAGATGATATGGTGGTGGAGATGGCCGCTCTAAGGTGATGGATGTTGAGATGGTCGGCAATAGGAGGCATGATGGTCGAGCATAGCATGTAGCAAAATAAAATAAAAGAGAAAAGGAAAAAAAAAGAAAGGAGGAAGCCATGGAAAAAAACTTACTTTAATTTTTGTTTTTGTTAGGAATGAAAATGAAAAGGAGATGTACGGCTATGGGAAAGGAAATACATGGCTAAGAAGTGGAATGAACGGCTAAAGAAAATGTAAAGGCAACTATATAAAATAACTTAAGTCTCTTGAATTTCCAAGCCCAATATCACAAGCCCAAATCAAAACAAGCCAAATCCCAATAGAAAAATCAAATCAAACCAAAATAAAATATAGAAAAATGAAGATAGAAAATAGATTAATGAAATACAGAAACTAATTGCGTGTAAAACGCTAGATATTATCAGATTTACAAAGTATAAAATAGAATTTAACAAAACGAAAAGCAGAACGAATGTCAGAAACAAATACAGTTTCAAAGGAAACGATTAGAATAAAAATTTAAATTTAACATTTCACTGAAAGTTAAAGTTTGACTAAAATTGAACAAAAATATAATTTTTCCAGAAAATCATTAATTCATTATATTTGGAAAATAAATTATAGCCAAAAATCCAAAATACATTGGAAAATTCCAAAATTTCAATTCTAAATGATTTAAAATCAATGTTTTCAAATAAATTAATTTTAAAATACTTGTTAAAAATATGGGTTGTTACACTCTCCCCCACTCAAAACATTTCGTCCTCGAAAAGGAACAAAGCATAGAAAGACAAAGAAAGAGAGAATAAGATAGAATAACGAATAGTACCTAGAACAAACAAATCCGGATTCGAAGCACGTATGCTCTCCTCCGTCTCCTAGGTACAATCCCGATCATCAGTACTCCACTACACTTTGACCAGATTGACAGATTTCCTTCTCATCTGCTTCGTACCTCTATCGACAATACGAAGTGGCTTCCTCTCGACAGTCAGATTAGGCTGAATATCCAAACTCTCGAGAGCAGAAGGCTGAACAATAAGGGATGGATCATGAAGATACTGGCAAAGATGCGAAACATGGAATACATTATGCACTCCAGAAAACTTCTCAGGCAAATCCAGACGATAATCCAAAGAACCAATCCTCTCCAAGATGCGGAAAGGACCAATGAACCTAGGAGCAAGCTTCCCTCTACGACCAAAACGAATCACATTCCTTAAGGGAGAGACCATAAGGAAAACCAAATCACCAACAGCAAACTCCAAACTCCTTCTACGCCTATCTACGTACTTCTTCTGCCTATCCTGAGCACTCCTCATCTTCCTCTTAATCTCCTCAACTCTCTCAGAAGCCTCAAGAATCATATCAGGACCAAGAACCAAACGATTTCCGGATTCAATCCAGCAAGATGGAGATCTGCAAGGTCGTCCGTAAAGAGCAGCAAACGGAGACATTTCAATACTAGCCTGAATTCAAAAGATGAAATAAGATAGATAAAGGATTAAGACAAGATTAAAAATAAAAGATTGAGATTATACCTGATAACTATTGTTATAGGTGAATTCGACAAGATGGAGATGATTTTCCCAAGATCCACCATAATCAAGAACACAAGCACGAAGAAGATCCTCCAGAATCTGATTCACTCTTTTCGTTTGACCGTCGGTCTGTGGATGGTAAGCAGTGCTCAAATTCAAGTAAGTACCCAAAGATTCCTGAAAAGCTTTCCAAAACTGACTGGTAAAGATAGGATCACGATCACAAACAATACTGACAGGAATACCATGGAGACGAACAATCTCCCTCATATAGATCTCTGCCAAACTAGAAACAGAATGGGTAGACTTGACCGGAATGAAATGAGCTGACTTGGTCAATCTATCCACAATAACCCAAATACTCTCATTGCCCCTCCTAGTCCTCGGTAATCCATCAATAAAATCTATAGAAACTTGTTCCCATTTCCAATTGGGAACCTCAAGGGGCTGTAACAAACCAGGGGTCTTCTGATGATCGGCCTTGACTTGCTGACAAGTCGCGCACCTACTAACCAAAAAAATGGAGATATCACGCCTCATACCCTTCCACCAATACAACTTCTTCATATCCTGATACATCTTCGTCACACCCGGATGAATAGAAAGTCTGGATCGATGATTTTCCCAAAGTAACTCCCATCTCAATCCATCAACATTCGGGACACAAATCCGATTATTAATCCTCAAAATACCTCTATCATCGATCTGAGCTCCACTACCATCAAGACTACTACCACCAACCCTACTACAGACACTCTCCTTCATAAGCCTAAGCATCTGATCCTCATCCTACTTATAAATGATACGATCCAAAAGAGGAGAAGAAACAACAAGCTGACACAACATCGCCTTCTTCCGACTCAAAGCATCGGCCACAACATTAGCTTTCCCAGGGGGTATAGTTGATGTCGAGGTCATAATAAGCAAGGAACTCTAACCACCTAACTTGTCTCTGATTCAAATCCTTCTGGGTGAAAATATACCTCAAAGACTGATGATCCGTAAAAAGTTCAAACATAGTTCCCAAAAGATGATGCCTCCAAAGCTTCAAAGCAAAAACCACGACAAGCAATTCCAAATCATGAGCAGAATAATTGGCTTCATGGGTCTTCAACTGACGACTGGCATAAGCAATGACCTTCCCATCCTGCATAAGAACAGCTCCCAAACCTTCACGACTAGCATTAGTGTATACCGTTAATCCCTCATTTCCATTTGGAACGGTAAGAACTGGTGCGGAAGTAAGCTTGTGCTTTAACTCATTGAATGCAGCTTTACACTTATCATTCCATATAAACTTAGCATTCTTACAAGTCAAAGTAGTGAGAGGTGCAGCAATCCGATCAAAATTCTCAATAAAACTTCGATAATAACCGGCAAGGCCCAGAAAACTACAGATATCAGAAGGAGTCCTAGGAGTTTCCCAATCCTTAAATAGAATAGGAAAAAATAAGAACTACAAAAAAGATAGAATAATTGGATTACAAAAGATAGATGAGAAAAGGTAGACATTGATCGTAGCGATCTTGACTGGATCAACAGAAACTCCATTACTAGAAACAATATGTCCAAGAAATCGGACTTCATCCTTCCAGAAATGGCATTTAGAGAATTTAGCTTTCAATTGGTGACTCCTAAGAGTCTCCAAAACAGAATTCAAATGCACTTTGTGCTCCTCCTCAGGCTTAGAGAAGACAAGAATATCATCAACAAAGACCAGAACAAATTTATTAAGAACATCATGAAAAACACGATTCATCAAATCAACAAAGAAAGCATGGGCATTAGTCAAACCAAAAGGCATAACTAACCACTCATAGAAACTGTTCTCAGTACGGAAAGCAGTCTTGGGAATACTTTCCTCAACAACTCTGAGCTGGTGGAAACCTGTGGCAAGATCAGGCTAAGAGAAAACAGTAGCACCATAAAGCTGATCGAACTTATCATTGATACGAGGCATAGGATATATGTTCCTCATAGTGAGCTTGTTCAGCTCCCTATAATTAACACACATCCTCAAAGAACCATCTGACTTAGTGACGAAAACCACTGCTGCTTCCCATTCGGAATGACTAGGTCTGAACAGACCCTTGGAGAACAAGTCCTCAATTTAATTCCTCAACTCAACCTTCTCACGGGGTGCCATTCTTCTGGGAGGAAGAACTACAGGTCGAGCTCCAGGAATAAGATCAATACGGAAATCAATTTCCCGCTTATGAGGTAAAGAAGAAACTTCACCAAATACATCGGGATAGAGCTTAACCACAGGAGTTGAATCAAGATCACCAGGGGAAGAATCCAAAGAGAAAATAAAACTGCTAGTAAAATCCTGAGGCATACGGCACTGAATCACCAAAGAATTACCCCGATCATCAACAAGAGAAACAGTTTGGGTTTTACATGAGATAACGGCGTCATGCCTCTTAAGCCAATCACCTCCAAGTAACAAATCAAAAGCATCGAAACCAAGAACATAGAAATCACCAGAAAATCGATGGTCAAAATAGAGGAGTTTCACTTGATTACAAATCCTACTAAGGTTCGCGGGACCTCCAATAGGATTAGTAACACATAAAGGTACAACTGCAAACTTGGGTGAAAGGAGATGCTCAAACTTATCATAAAGATCCATAGAAATAAAACTATGCGAAGCTCCAGTATCAAATAAAACACGAATAGGAAAATTAAACAAAGTAAAGGTGCCCTGGAGAGTACATTGGGAATCACTAGGAGTAGGTGGAGCAGGAGTGGAAGAAGTCATGGCAAAGACTCCAGATGTCTTGCCCTTCTGATACATGGGGCAACTATTCTTGAAATGACCAGTCTACAGACAGACATGACAGAGATTGTTCCTGGTATCCTGAGGTGGAGGAACAACAGCACCAACTGAAGTTGGGCAACTATTGGCATAGTGTCCCCTCTGATCACACTTGAAGCAGGTGATGGAGGATAGGTCGATAGGATGCTTCCGAGGAGTAGATCCTAAACCAGGATTCTTCAGCCAATTCTGCTTCTGCTGATGGAAATTAGGCTTCCTCTTCTTAGAGTTGCCAGAACCAGGCTGAGATGGAGAAGCACGACGAACAGAAACTTCCTTAGAAGTAGGGTTCTCATATCTAATGGCCATGTCCATCAACTCCGTGAAGGTACCATGAACATGAGAAATGAGACAATCAGAAAACTCTAGGCGAGCTCCAGCTATAAATTTCTCATTCTTCTTAAGATAGGTGTCAATCAGGCCAGGACCAAACTTGGAAAGTTCATTGAACTTCCGCTCATACTCAGAAAATGACATGCTCCCTTGCTTAAGATCCATAAACTCCCTGTATAGCTGGGACTTTCCGGCTTCTGGCATCCACTTTGCCACAAAAACCTCCCTGGAAAAGGTAGATAAGCTTAAGAAAGATTTCAAAGAGAGAAAACAGAACACAAGATAACACAAGAAGATACCTAAACTGCTCCTAAGAAATATCTGCCTCTATAGTCTGAGCTGTGACAGATTCCCACCAATCTTGAGCTGCCTCCTGAAGCTGCCAAGCTGCCAACTGACGCTTCTTAGCCTTAGTAATCTCCAAACCGGTAAAAATCCTCTCAAGACTCCTCAACCACTGCTTAGCTTCTACGATGCTCTCAGATCCAGTAAACTTGGTACCACCAAGCTGAGTGAATTCCCTGCAAAGAGTTGTGAACCTGATGGGTGCAGCAGGCTCGGGAACTGGGGCAATACCACGACCCCTACCTCTGGCATTCCTACGATTCATCCTGGAAAAATCAAGAATGAATTTTAGGATAAAGGTAAAACTGAAAGACAAAGATAAGATTCAACTAGAATGGAAATCCTAATCAAAGAATTTAAATAACAAGGTGGATTCGAAAGGAATGAAGTTAAGAAAATGAGATTTTAAAACAAGGAAATTTTATACCAAAATTTTAAAATCATTTGAAAATCATTTTATACTTAAAATACGTTCTCTTACAAAGAAGTGATTCTAAGATTGATTTCACTCATTCTAGGGTATTTCTACCTTATCTCTAATGAGTTTTTGCTCCATAGCTAAGGTTTGCCTAAACCTGGCTCTGATACCAAATGTAACGACCCACTATTTTGGACCATTCAAATCGACAATAAAACCACACATGTCGGACTTGAATAATACAAAACAATAGATTTGTAAATAAATTTGGAGCAAATAAAACCAATCACAGAATCATAGACACAGAATATTAGAATAACTCGCAGCGGAAATAAAAATACATAGTGGTTCATGAAGCCACTACAATACAGTCTCAAAATAGATACAACAGAAGTCAGAATACATAAGTTCACAAATACATAAGCAAAGCTGAATGAAATAACTGAAATGGAAAGACAACTAGATAGACAGATAAACTCCTGCAAATCTCTAGCTCCAGAAGATGAATCCAAAGCTGTGATACTCAGGCTGACCCGAGCGTAAAGCAAAAACACAAACACTCGAGTCAGGACATACATACTTATAAAATGTAAATCAACTCAAGTGAACTGTAATAGAAATGCATCAATAACTTAAAGGATGCTTGGGACCGCCCATCTTTTAAGGATCCGTTAAACTATCTACTATGTAGTAAGATACGCTATTATAATAAAGTCTAAAGTAAAGTAAACTATCAAATAGCGTTAAGGCCTTACCCATATCCCCCTTAACACATATTATAGTGCCAATAGTCATACAGTACCGTAATACCCCATAAACTGGAGTTACCAGAGGATACTCCATAGGTACGACACAAATCAAACTCGTAGTAAAGCACGCTATGGTAGGTGACACGGCACAACGAGGCAATGCCAGGGTAGATATACCAATTACGCATCCGGACTGTTGGTAACGCGAAGCCGCAGCAATCGCCCAACTCGAGCCACACTCCCGAATCAAGGGGTGCACCCAATCAATCACAAAGTAATAGAATGGTATACGATAGAATGTGTCCGATAAGAGAAGCCACCTCATTAGCCCGGAATCGCTCCTGTTTTAGCCACCTTATGCCAACTCACGGGAATTGGGTCCACGTTTATACCTCAGGATCGTCGCCAACATCCTACTTCATTCTTGAATCCCCACCACGTACACAGTTGTTAAAGTGGTTTTCGGTATCGACAGAGAGTATGTCCATATCCGATCCCAGTCTCTTTAATAACCAATCGTTATTATAACCCGTGGTTATAAATTTCAAAACGGTTTATATTTCAAATCAAAACATATTCATTTAAACCACTTAAATTCAAAGTCAATATCTTTCAAAATAAAATTCATTTCCAAAGTTGTAGCAATTTTAAGTTCATTCATTAAATTATAACATTCCCAAAAACATTGTATTTTCAGCATTCGTAGCACTTGAAAAATGTGATAATACATATATTAGTATTCGAAAAGGTTGCCTTATTTAAAACAGTAGCACTCAGAAAATACTGCTGTACATATAGTGGTAATTTGAAAAACAATGCATTTCAAAAACAGTAGCGCTTATGAACCGTTACTGTAGAAACAGTGTTAATTTAAAAAACCAATACATTTCAGAAATAGTAGCACTTACAGAACGTTACTGTAAAAACAATGTTAATTTGAAAACCAATACATTTCAGAAATAGTAGAACTTATAGAACGTTACTGTAGAAACAATGTTAATTTGAAAAAGCAATACATTTCAAAAACAGTAGCACTTACAGAACGTTACTGTAAAAACAATGTTAATTTGGAAAACACTACATTAAAACCACAGCATTTCTGAAACGCTACAATTACTGTTATAAGTTTATTATAACAATTTAAAACAATATATTTTCAACTTTTTTAACTTATCAAACATATACCACTTTTCAAAATTATTTATTTGGATATCATTTCACTTATGATTTAAATAAAATAAAATATCCAATTATGCATAATTCATTTATTAAGCCAAAATTACTTTTAAATTGCTTAACTTTTAATTTTACAAACAACTAGCTATTTTATTAACTTTTAAAAATATCCACTTCATAAATAAAATATTTTATTACCAAATTAAGCCAAAATTTCCTTTTTTTAATCAAAATTTCAATTATTAAGTTAGATCGCATTTTTATTTACATTTTCAATCATTTATTAACTCAAGCAATTTCAACTTACAGAAAATCACTATAAAATTTATTTAAATCATTTAAGTCCAGTTTAAGTTAAAATCTCATATAATTTAAATTCCAAATACTTACATTTTTCAGAAAATCTTTATATTTAAAATTAACCACGGGTCTGTATAATATTTTCTAACCTAGGTCAAGTGATACAGATAATATATCATTTCAATCTTTAATGAATTAAAATCCCGGGTTTTATCATTTCAAACCCGCAATCCCAAGTCAAATACAACTGAAAATCGCTTGAGCCTATCATTTCAGCTCATAACGATCTTCCCTTATTCTAAAATCCGTTCGGGTATGTATCATTTCAACCCATAGTGAAAGGGAACTTGCAGTGTGAGAAACAGAAAATAAAATAAACAGTATAGCATATCGTATGATGTCAGGTGATGCAACAAGTATATAATCAGGTAATATCATCATATAATGTCAAATAACAGGCAGATGTGAGCATATAACATAGCATATCAACTACTATAATTCAAGTGACATTGTTTCACATTTATATAAGTATGATTTGTCGAGAGTGATAAACTCACCTTTTTAAAGCTAGAGATCAAATTCAAGACACACAAACAAACTCCGAAAAGCACGACAAAGCACAAATCAATTTCGAGTAGATGGAGAGCCAAGATCCAAGTCTTGTAACAACAAAATATACACATATATAAGTATATAATTCAACATAAGAAAATAAAACAAAACAATATAAAATATGAATCAAATGAAACAAAATTGGCTTAACCAATGCAAGTGGGTTCGACCACATCACAAATAGACTTGACCACTTTGGTTTGTGCTCGGCCATGGTCAGATCTGAAGCAACTAGGCTTGGATATGGCAGATAAAAGGTGTAGCTATGGACTGAAATGAAGGGTATGTGAAGGGATTGGCAAGTTAAAAGTCAAGTGAAGGCAAAAGGTCAAGGGGATGCAACCACTTTGGGTTCGACCATGGCTATCATGGCTCGACCTGGGTGCTTGGGCTTGGTCAGGTCAGGTCATCATCATCAGGTGGTGCGGCCAGTGGTCATGTCAGTCACGGCAAGGGGCTAGAGGAGGTGGAAGACAAGGTGGTGGCCGAGGCAAGCAAAAGGAAGGTGATGGTGCAAAGGCTCGGCTAGGGTTTTCAAGGCAACTTTGTGATGGGGTTTTGGATCTATGGTCACGGCATGTGTGTGGAGATGATATGGTGGTGGAGATGGCCGGTTTAAGGTGATGGATGTGGAGATGGTCGACAATAGGAGGCATGATGGTCGAGCATAGCATGTAGCAAAACAAAAGAAAAGAGAAAAGAAAAAAAAAGAAAGGAGGAAGCCATGGAAAAAAAACTTACTTTAATTTTTGTTTTTGTTAGAAATGAAAATGAAAAGGAGATGTATGACTATGGGAAAGGAAATACACGGCTAAGAAGTGGAATGAACGGCTAAAGAAAATGTAAAGGCAACCATAGAAAATAACTTAAGTCTCTTGAATTTCCAAGCCCAATATCACAAGCCCAAATCAAAACAAGCCAAATCCAAATCCAAATAGAAAAATCAAATCAAACCAAAATAAAATATAGAAAAATGAAGATAGAAAATAGATTAATGAAATACAAAAAATAATTGCATGTAAAACACTGGATTTTATCAAATTTACAAAGTATAAAACAAACGAAAAGCAGAACGAATGTCAGAAAAAAATACAGTTTCATAGAAAAATATTAGAATAAAAATTTAAATTTAACATTTCACTGAAAATCAAAGTTTGACTAAAATATTTTTTTCCAGAAAATCATTATTTCATTATATTTGGAAAATAAATTATAGCCAAAAATCCAAAATACATTGGAAAATTCCAAAATTTCAATTTTAAATGATTTAAAATCAATGTTTTCAAATAAATTAATTTTAAAATACTTGTTAAAAATATGGGTTGTTACAAGTTAGCTTTCGAAGTCAAATTATATTCATTTAAATTCTTTTAATTGATTTATACGCGTTTCGAGCCCGCACGATCAAACGGTAAGTCCGATCGCTACGAAACTTCAAATCTTACAATAATTCACTATTACGGATCCGATGAAACTAGTTTCGTGGAAATCCAAGATAGTAGCCAAAATGGCTAATTTCACATTAGTTAAATAAATTATTATTAAATTGATTTAATCACCTTTTAAATTCAATTTTAAAAGTTAACAATTTTATCTTTCTTGATTACATAAAAATTGATAATCTTTTAAAATAGAAATTTCCATATTAAATCCAATATTTAAATATTGCACTAATTCAGCGTTCAATTCCAACTGCAATAAAATCCCAGTTAATTATATTTTAATTTCAATTAAATTCTTTTATTTCGATTTACCCTCTTGTTATTTAATCAATTATTACCTTATGAATATAATTATCATTAATTTAATTTTTATTACATTCATATTCTACAGTTTCATCTTTTACCATATTAATTATAATATTTAATTACATTAATTCCACCAATTATTTTTTTCCTTGTTAACCTACAATTATAACCAAATTAAATTAAAATAGTTGTCAATAACATTTAAACAACATTATTAAACCATAGTTTAATACTTTTTCCCATTTAATCATAAATTTTAGTTTCTCACAATATTAAGTTCCAAATCTTATTTAATTTAATATTTTAAATTATCAAAAATTACGGGTCGTTACACTCTCCCCCATTCAAAACTTTTCGTCCTCGAAAAGGAACAAAAGATATTAAGAAGTTGATATAATTTTATTCAAAATAATCAATTTATAAATACTTTAAACTTACATAATTAAGTATTTTAAATAAAAAATATCAATTTATAAACAATTAAATCTTTTATTTCATGTAAAATAAAAGTTTGGAAATATTTTCACTTTCACAAAAAATTTCTAAGTCCTAAATTCACGAAAAATTTCAGCAGTCTCCTTTGTGCTGTTTGGTCCGAAAAACTAATAATTTCAATATATATATCGTATTTCAATAATAAACATCCCAAACCATGGGGAAAACAATAAAATATCGTTTCAAAATCGTAATCCGAAAACGTACCTATTTGTCGGGCAAACAACTTTATTTATGAAACCAAAAGCAGTAGCTATTGCTTCCATAAACCTACATTTCACTTATATAATCCAAAGAGTTAATAATTAGGTAAAAAGATTAATATATTAGTTGTTTCAAATCTATAGCACAAGCAACATACAATATATCATAATCATATGCAAACAAAACAATACAACCATTATATGAAATAAAAGAATCAATCACACATAGCAACCAAAACTAATGGTTTGTTCAGGTTTATAAACTTTTCATCGTACAAGGGTGATAAATAAACTACCAAGTGTACCTTATGCTCAACAGCCTTAGATAATTACTTAATAGATTATTTATACATCCTTAAACAATTCGAAGTATCATTCCCCAAACTTCCCATCAGCCAAACAACAATGAATTGTGAATGTTATTTAAGTTTATTCGATTGGTTTCTTTTTCGTCATTTACTTTTCATTTATTTTCATTCATTCATACAATGCCTTTTTTTCCATTCATTTACTTACATATGTTAATTTCCATTCAATTGTTTAGAACATCAATAAATCAATTCTTAAAATATTATATAATTTTCCTTGCAATTTAATTCACATTCATTTACTTATATAACTGGATTTCCAATTAAGATTAATATTAATTAGTGAATCAATTCGTACTTAAGTTTCTCTACTTTTTAATTCACATTTATTCAATTATGTATAGTATCATCAAATATTAAATCTATTTATGGATCATTTCAACAATCTCTTGAGTTTATAATCATTTACTAAGCAATATTCACTTTTACTATTCAATTTATTTATTAAGCATTTTAAAACTTAACTCATGTTTACAACATTACTTGTACATCTTGATTTTCATTTATAAATATATGTCCATTTTGAGGCACTTTTGTTATTAAGCCTTTACTTGTATAATATTTTATTACATATCCATATTAACATTTCAACTTTTTAACATTCTGGTAAGTTATATATATGTTTTAGAATGTAATTGAGTGTTATACAAATTATATTATTCATTTTAGTTAACATAAATATTCAATAATTTACATCTTCTAAGTTTCATTGCCTTTAACTTATAAGTGACAAATCTCCAATTTCTTAACAGTTTCATTAATCACTTAGCTTTTAATTTCTTATTTTTCATTTTAGAAGTTTCCAACTATTAGATAGTTAAGATTTCATTTCCTTATAATAATTAAAAATCATTTGTTAAAAGAAATTTAAGAACTAAATACCGAGTTCATTTCAAATCATTTTAAAATAATATATATATTCATATCTTTTATATATATCAAATCATATTTAGAAATATAAAATTAAGATTTGTTTATCAAGACAAATGTGTGGTAAAGCTACTATAGTGGTCTTCCTACTTTGAAACTCGAAAATGAATGTCGATGATGCCGTACTCATCATTGAAATTATTTTCCAGCGACAAAAGAGGGGAGTACAGCATTTATTTCCTTTTAAAAATTCTTTAAAACATTTCTTTCAAATCCCATTGAAAATATTTATATTCGAAAATAGTTTTAAATAATACTAATATTATATTTCAAAATCTTTGAAAACCAATTTCAAAACCCTGGAACATAAGTTCTCAAATTTCCAATTTATATTCACTTTATTTATAAATCATATTTTACAGCCAATAAATCTTCACTTCCTAACAAACAAACATATCACATACCACTATATCAATTTATAAAAATTATTCTTTTATATACAAAATATAATACTGGGTAAAATTATTTCATTTACCTATATTTCAAAACAATATTGTGTTGGTCTGCCCTATTAAGTGTTTAGAAATCTTTATCGATGCCATATCGTCCTATGTACCGACCAGAATTTATAAATACTAAACATAACAAATTAACACAATATAAAAACATATTATAACACTAACAAGTACGCTCCCTCTCTCTCTCTCTCACACACACACACACTCAGACAAACTCATTCTAGGGTATTACTATCCTATCTCTAATGAGTCAAACCCTACAAAGCTAAGGTTATCGCTAAACCAAAGCTCTGATACCAACTGTAACGATCCACCTTTTTGGCCGGTTTAAATCGACAACAAACCACACATGTCAACTCAAACCATTCAAAAGGGAGGACTGTTAATGGGGTAAATAAGAAAATAATAGAAAGGAAAGAAGACAAAACACAGAATCTCACAGCAGGATGACAAATATAATAATCAAATAAATAGTTCATGAAGTTGTTTTACAAATAACATTTGATTACACTTTTACAATATATCAGAGTTATACATACAACAGGAATAAAATAAATAATGCAGCGGAACAACATGATATAGTGGAATCAAGATAAGAATATAATACTAAACTCCGTCTTCATCCTCCAGAAGTAAGGTCTTCAACACTGAAAAGCTCAGGCTGACCTGAGCGTAATGAAAAGACAAAACACTCGAGTGGGAACTAAAAGATCTTATGTAAGTCAAATCAACATAAATAAATATGAATGTAACAGCTTCAGAGATGTTTACGGGATTTTACATCTCCTATCTAGTGTATAATGTGTGTGCAATAACTTAAGAGATGTTCAGGATTTCCATATCCTAAGGATCTATTAAACTATTTATATGTGGTAATATATGCTATATATATAATGTTTATCAGAAAAGTAAAGTATTAAAATAGCGTTAAGGCGTTACCCATATCCCCCTTAACACATTTTTATAAATGTTGTAGTCTATACAGTACTGTAAACTCCACCAAACCGGTGGGTTATCAGGGACCACTCCATAGGTATGAAACAAACCAAAATCATAGTGGGCTCGATTAGGCATATGACAAGGCATGTGAGGCAATGCCCAGGGTAGGATTCTACCATTTTGCACACTCGGACTGGTGGTAACGCATAGCAGCTACTACCGCCCACCTCGAAACACACTCCCATAATTAAATCGAGGGTGGCCACCAAATGAATCACAAAGTAACATATATGGTATCGAAGAAGCATGTTCGCTCGAGGAGCGAACTCACTTGGCCCGGGATAGCTCTTATTTTAGTCATATCAAACTGACCCGTGGGGGTCAGGACTACATTCTTACCTCATACCAGAAGCGTTCGCCAAACCATCCTACTTCGTATGGGATTCTCTACTACGTGCATAGTTGTTAAAGTAGTTTCGGAATTGGCATAGAGTATGACAATATCCGACCCCAGTCTCTTTAACAACCAAACGCTTACATTTTTCACACCGTGGTCATTTACAAAACATTTTTAATAATAAATCCAGAAAACAGTTTATACCTTCATATCAAGATATCCATATACTTATTCCATAAAATATATTCATAAATACCGAGGAAGATTTCTTTCAATCAATTTCGAAAATAATTTATAAATCTCTTCTAAACCATTTATAAACTATTTATATGATTTAAAACCATTTATAAAGCTATTTATAAATTCCAAAATAGTTTACAACTCTTCACCTTTAAACCAGTTCCTTTTATAAACCCTTTATAAAAATCATTTAAAACCTTTATAAACTCCTTTATAAATCTATTATAAAATCCTTTATAAAAATCCTTTTTACAAAATCTAATATAGAATCTCTACAACCTTTATAAATTCTTTACAAAACCTCTTACAATTTGTATTTATTAAAGTTATTATAAAAATCAATATTTATTATATTAAATTAAGTTTAAAATATATAGACTAAAATTATATTAAATATTTTATCAAAATAAAATTTTAAACTATTTAAATTATATATTTAAAAACTAAACAAAATTATAAGTTAAAATCTTAAATTTACATTAAAACCAATTATTAACTTATAATTTGAACTTTAAAGCATATAAAGAAATTATTTTCCAAATTATTTTTTATATAAATGTAATCATTAAATTAAATTTTAAAAATCAACTCTGTAAATCAAACATACTTTACTATTTAGAAAATAATTTAAAACTAACCAATGGACTTTGTATATAGTTTTCTACCCTATGGTCAAGTGATAAGGTATATATCATTTCAAACCTAAAATATTTAAATTTTCCAGGTATATATCATTTCAACCTGTATACCGAATCATCAATTTCAAAATCAATAGAATCACTTGGGTTTATCATTTCAACCCATAACAATTTTCCCTAATCAACAAGATCGTTCGGGTATGTATCATTTCAACCCATAGTGATAACAGGGATATGAACATCCAATCAGTCAACAAATACACATCCATCACAATCATCATCCAAATCAGCCAATAAATCACAACAACTAACTGGTTATCATTATCAGATATTTAACTAACAATTTAAATTCAATGTTAATTTAAATGGCAATTTCATTCAATATAAATTCAAATTAAATTAAAATGTCAAATTAAACTACCAAACAACAACCAATAATATTATTATCACATCATAAATTTAATTTAACTAACATAAGACGATTTAGTATTTGTGGGTGAGTTAAATCACTCACCTTTGATTTTTCATTGATTTAAAAAAATCCAAATTAGGCTTAAAACTTGAACAGTCTCAGAATGCAGCCAAACTAGTTTTATATCATCTGAAATTTCGATATGATCGGAACGGAAGAAACCGCGTCTAAATCCGAGCTCGTATGAACAAGTTATGCAAGTTAGAAATTTTAAAAATTTAAAATAAAATAGAAGGCATTTATGTAAATTACCTCAACGCTGAAACCCTAACCCACAGTGCTCGAACCCCATCGTATCACGGCCGCTACGATCGCGTTCAAATGTCGCCGCCTAAGATCGCTATCACCTTGATCATGCAACGCCGTAAGCACCTCCTTGCCTGGCCGACCCTCTGGGCCCTACCACAATGGCCGCGACGCAGCCAACCACCTCCGCTGTCGTCCACGTTTAATTACAAATTCTGGCGATCTCGAGCCACCATACGACGAACAAACGAACGAACACCCACGGGGGTCTGGGCTGCGTTCTTACCTCATACCAGAAGCATTCGCCAAACCATCCTATTTCGTTCTGGATTCTCCACCACGTGCACAGTTGTTAAAGTAGTTTCGGAATTGGCAGAGAGTATGACAATATCCGACCCTGGTTTCTTTAACAACCAAATGCTTACATTTTTCACAACGTGGTCATTTATAAAACATTTTCAATAATAAATCTAGAGAACAGTTTATACCTTTATATCAAGATATCTATATACTTATTCCATAAGTACAAATATATTCATAAATACCGAGGAAGATTTCTTTCAATCAATTTCGAAAATAATTTATGAATCTCTTCTAAACCATTTATAAATTATTTATATGATTTAAAACTATTTATAAAGCTACTTATAAATTCCAAAATGGTTTACAACTCTTCACCTTTAAACCAGTTCCTTTTATAAACCTTTTATAAAAATCCTTTATAACCTTTATAAACTCCTTTATAAAGTTATTATAAATCCTTTATAAAAATCTTTTATAAAAATCCTTTTTACAAAATCCAATATAAAATCTCTACAACCTTTATAAATTCTTTATAAAACCTCTTACAATTTTTAATTATTAAAGTTATTATAAAAATCTTTATTTATTATATTAAATTAAAACTATATTTATTAAATTAAATTAAATATATATATTAAAATTATATTAAATATTTTATTAAATTAAATTTATTTAAAAACTAAAAAAACTTATAAGTTAAAATCCTAAATTTACATTTAAAACCAAATATTAACTTATAATTTAAACTTTAAAACATATAAATAAATTATTTTCCAAATAATTTTTTTTTAAATAAAATCATTAAATTAGATTTTAAAAATCAACTTTGTAAATCAAACATACTTTACTATTTAAAAATTTATTTAAAACCGACCAACGGTGTCCGTATATAGTTTTCTACCCTATGGTCAAGTGATAGGGTATGTATCATTTCAATCCTAAAATAGTTAAATTTTCTGGGTATATATCATTTCAACCCGTATCCCGAATAAACAATTTCAAAATCAATAGAATCGCTCGGGTTTATCATTTCAACTCATAACGATTTTTCCTAATCTACAAGATCGTTCGGGTATGTACCATTTCAACTCTTAGTGTTAACAGGGATATGAACATCCAATCAGTCAACAAATACACATTCATCACAATCATCATCCAAATCATCCAATAAATCACAACAACTAACTGGTTGTCATTATCAAATATTTAACTAACAATTTAAATTCAATATTAATTTAAATGGAAATTTAATTTAATATAAATTCAAATTAAATTAAAATGTCAAATTAAACTACCAAACAGTAACCAATAATATTATTATCACATCATAAATTTAATTTACGTAAATTACCTCAACGTTGAAACCCTAACCATAGTGCTCGAACCCCATAGTATCACGGCCGACACGATCGCGTTCAAACGCTGTCGCCTACGCTCGCTATCACCTTGATCAGGCAACACCACAAGCACCTCCTCGCTTGGCCGACCCTCTGGGCCCCACCATGATGGCTGCGACGCGGCCAACCACCTTCGCCGCCGTCCACGTTTAATTGCAAATTATAGCGATCTCGAGCCACCATACAATGAACGAACACTAGATCTGAGACCTGCCCGTCCTCCTCTTCCAGACACAACTTCCCGATCTTCAATTGGTCGACGATCCGCCGTTAAATCCAAAACCCTAGCAACAGAAGGCTGAGAATGATCGTTGAATTCTGGCCAAACTGTGATTCGATTGCAAAAACAAACAGCAGCTGTAGATTATGTTCGTTGAGAGCTTTCCAACGATGTATAATTTGCTATGGTTTAAGGAGTTTGAATTTTGAAGTTTGATTTTGATTTGAAAATTGAAATTAGGGTTTTGATGTTGACAGCCATTGAGAAGGAAAGGAGCAGATGGAAATAATAGCACGTACAACAATAAGAATAAGGCTGCTAGGGTTTCAGAGAAAAAACGATTTATCTATATAGAGATGGATAAAATTAATGGACATATCGAATTGGATCGAAATGATAACAACGACCCGAAAAGCCCGTTCCGTTTTCGAAACGATAGTAGATCATCCAATATATCATAATATATGTTTTCGATATTTTTAACTCAATGGAACTAGTTTCAAACCCTAATTCCATTCTATATAGAAGTGAGCTTTCAAAATCAAATTATATTCATTTAAATTCTTTTAATTGATTTCTATGTGTTTTGAGCCGGCACGATCAAACGATAAGTCTGATCGCTACGAAACTTGAAATCTTACAATAATTCACTGTTACAGATCCGATGAAACTGGTTTCGTCGAAATCCAAGACAGTGGCCAAAATAGCTAATTTCACATTAATTAAATAAATTATTATTAAATTGATTTAATCTCCTTTTAAATTCAATTTTAAAAGTGAAGAATTTTATCATTCTTGATTACATAGAAATTGATAATCTTTTAAAATACAAATTTCCATGTTAAATCCAATAATTAAATATTGCACTAATTCAGCGTTATATTGCAACTGCAATAAAATCCTAGTTAATTATATTTTAATTTCAATTAAGTTCTTTTATTTCGATTTACATTCTTATTATTTAATCAACTATTGCCTTATGAATATAATTATCATTAGTTTACTTTTTATTACATTCATATTCTACAGTTTCATCTTTTACCATATTAATTATAATATTTAATTACATTAATTCCAACAATTATTTTATTCCTTATTAACCTACAATTATAACCAAATCAATTTTACAATTATTTCAGTTGATTGAAATTACATTAAAATAGTTGTCAATAACATTCAAACAACATTAATAAATCATATTTTAATACTTTTTCCCATTTATAAATCATAAATTTTAGTTTCTCACAATATCAAGTTCCAAATTTTATTTAATTTAATATTTTTAATTATCAAAAATTATAGGTCATTACACAAACATTTGATAATTTTAAAGGGTCAAGTTGTTTATAGTGGACTATTCCACTACCATGGTGTAAAGATTTACATATAAACATACGTTCCATATGCTTAGATTATCATGATCTGCTTATTGAAATTAATCCCCTTGTATTCATCACGTTCCCGAAGTGTGGTATTTGTGATAAGTACAAGTAGACTTACTTTCAATAAAACATGTCAACGTTTTATTACAACTACTTTAATTCATTTGGGTACTTAATACCATGGACAAGAGATCCTTAGTCTTTAAATAATTTACTTAAACAAGAAAGTTGGTTAAAATAAATAACCGATAGAGTTTAAAGGGGAACTTTAAAATAAATAAACCATAATTAAATCATAAGTTTAAAATTTTAATTAAACTTAAATTAACTTTAAATTAAATCAAAATCATATGTTGAACTTTAATTAATTTTAAATTATTTATAATTAAACTTTAATTTAAATAACATTCATTTAAGAAATTAAACCCTAATTAAGTGGATAATTAACCCTTAATTAAATAATAATTAATTAAATAATTAACTCTAATTAAATAATTAATTGAAGTAAATAAACTTGATTAAATAAAAGTTAATTTTCTTTTATCTTAATTAATCATTGTTTAAAACTTAATTAAAAATATTTAACTTAGTTAATAATTTCTTAAACTCTAATTACTTAACCTAATTACTTAATTAATTAAATAAATAATAATTACCCTAATTAATAAATTTAAATAATAAATTATTAGATAACCAAAATTAAACTTTTGACTTACTTAATTAATTTGAAATGAGTTTTCAAAACAATCCAAAAGAAAACATTTTAAAACTTGAAATCGCGAAATTTCCCGAATTGCATCCATAACGACTATCGCTATAAGCGCAGTTTGCTAAAATTGATTTCTAGGTGAAAACTTCACTTTAGCTCTAGCTACTACATTTTTAAAAACACAAATAGACAAGTTTTGAAAAATTAAACAAAAGGTGAAAACATTTTCAAAATCCAAAACTACCATCATATCATGACCAACCATTCACATATCCATATCCAAACATATCATTTAACAATCAAATCACAAATCCAAGCTCAAACACAAACTTATAACCGCATGTCATCATAACAACATGATAATTCAACATAACAACCACTATATTTTCACAACATATAGTTCATAAAAATCAAGTATTTTTCTTTATTCAAAAACAAGAGTTTTACTCACCAAACTTTACTAAATCAAAGCGAACTTTTGCCAAAACTTGAAAACACTTAGAAACTTGCAAAATTAGAAACTTGGTTGCTCGAACACTTGAAATGGGCTCGGTTAAGTGGCTTTTGGCTCGGCCTAGGCCTTGTTGGGCACGACCATGGGGTTGTAGGGTGGATGGTTGCTTGTAGTTTAGAAGGGAAGTGTTATAGAAGATGTAGAAATGTTTTTATGAATTAAAAAGGAGATTTTTAGCAAAATGAAGTAGATTTTATCACTTTAAAAATTATGAAGAGGAAGCCATGGATGTTTGCAAATTCTTAGGAATTTAGAAGTAGAGAAAGAGATTGTAAAACGAGAAAAATGAAAGTTGGGGGTTATATATAGGCTTAGGAAATTAATTATAAAAATATATGTGCTTATATTTAATATATGTATGCGTGCACTACCATACTCCTTCCTCCTTTCATTTCTGTCCTTATTATACCCCCCAATCTTGCACTGTTCAAGCCATGCACTAGGTACTTATGTTGAAAAAGGGAGTTTTATATATGTGTATACACACACACACACTCTTTGCTCTATAAAATATTTTCTTTTATCCTATATATATACACTTTAAAGAGAGGCATATACATGGACATATACACATGTATTCATCATGTATAAATAGTTTGTTGTGTGTGCATATGTCTTTAAAATAGTGTTATGACATTTTAATTAACTTTTAACCAATGAAAAATCGATATTTCAGAAAATAATTTCTAACCACATTTTCTATTTCTCTATGAAATATATATATTGGTAAACAAATTTTAAAAATGATTTTATCGTCATTAGTTATTATTTAAAATAGCTTTATTTGTTAATAAAAATCCATTTATTAATTAATTAAAAATATAATTAAATATCCATTTAAATAGCGATTAAATTCTAGATCATTACATCCTTCTTCTTCAAATTCTTCAAATTATCCCTTTCAGTTTGGGATAAAGTGGAAATATCGGCGGGTTCTTCATACCATTTTCCATGATATCCAACTTATCTTGCAATCCAAGCAGCGCCTTGATTCGAATGTTCCAATTATCATAATTTTCCTTCTTTAATAAAGAAACTTGAAAAAGAATCGTTTTGTTTATCAACTTTCTTGATTAGCAACCGAGCTCTGATCCTAGTGTTGGAAAATATCTAGAAGAAGAAGAAAGAGAAGTAACTGATAATTTGTAAGGAGATTAAGAGATGGATATTTTGTAAAGGAGGAAATAACCTTTATTTTGTAAATGAGGAAATAAATAAATGTCTCACCATACCTGTAGCTAATCAGGCCATCTCTTTACAACCGCTTGTATGTGGCATTTGTTTGTGCCTAATAGCTTTGAATGTTTGGCTTTGTGTCTGAAAAAAGAAAATAGAATACATTGGCTAGTTAATTTCTATACACACAAAGGATGAATGATTAGATTAATTTACCTTAAATTTTTAACTAGTTTTCAAAGTGACGAAATCACTCCACTCCTCCGTTTACTACCCAAGTTTTGAACTAGTTTGTATACATCCCAAGTTATATGATAAAATATACTACCTTTCTGTTATAATATTTGATGAAAAAACTCCTTGATATGAAAATAAATTACCAAGAGAAAAATTAACATATACTTAAAAGTTTAGACCACTAAGCAAAGCCAAGTATCCTGTTATAGGTTCTAGCTAAAAATTGAATTATTTATCGAGTGAATAACTTCAAAATTTAGGCTAAAAGCTCTTGAAAACTTTTAGTTATAATCGTTGGGGTGAATTTACACAAATGATTGCTAATCAACCCAAATACATGCGGAAACAACAAGATCATGTTGTAGTGCGACAAAATAAATAGAACTTGAAAATAAAACAACAAATCACCAAATCACACAAGAAAGTAAATAGAGAGTTCACATACGGATTTATAGTGGTTCCACTATAGCAAGATAGTGTACATCCATTTGGGGAGAGGAGATTTTATTGCTTTCAAAGAGAAGAATTACAAGATTGATAATGGAGACTAAGAAGAATACGAAGAAATACAAAAGAGAAGATAATTCATTTCTAATGCTTCTATTCATCCTAATCCTTACCTTTATATAGGGATTATTACTTGATGTTGATGTAATTGATTTATTGTCATAAATCGATACCTAATCAATTCTCTAAATTATATAGGAAACATTTACCATTTTATTTTTTTCTAGTTTCCCACAATTTGTATGCGTCTGATAAGATTCCTACTTTAATCATCTAATTAGAGAATTAATTAATTATTATGCTCTTTTTCAAATATTTCTTCCTCTTATGTAACTAATCCATTTCCCTCTTTAATGCATACAAAAGAGGCAATATATTTGAGCAATTATCTCAAATATCTTCCAAACCTTCTTAAGTATGAAATTATTGTAACAAATCTAACAATCTCCACCTTGATACTATATTTCCCCGCAAGCCTACCAACTACACCTACATTCTTTTACTCCAAGTAGCTCTACGACAAGGCATCACATATACTTTCCCAATGAGCTTCGGCATGGCCATCACCCATTCCACTTTGTCAACGAACTCCGGCATGGCCACCGCCTGCCAACAAAATGTTGAAAGTACCCCCTTCATGTAGGACCCATCAATCTCCAAAACAAACATCTTCGTATACTAACTCACTCTCCCCATATGCCACCAAGTGGCACCTAACAATTTAGCAAGCGAATTAAGTTCGAGTAATGCTCGAACTATGCAACAGGTCTAGCCTTGTACCTTCCATCGTCCTTCACCTTATATACCCACTTGCATCCTATGGCCCGGCTTTTCTGAGGGGGTGATACCAATTCCCAAGTCTGATTCTTCTTCAATGAATCTATCTCCTCTTCCATAACATGCATCCATTTCGAGCTGGCACTCGAATTTGTAGCTTCTTCAAGGTCGAAAGGCTTATCTTGCACTATATGCAATGCATAATCAAAATGATCCTCAAGGCTAAGGTTTGCATCACCCCAGTCTCCATACCTATTTGGTGGCCTTCTAATTCTAGAGATAGCCTAAATAGGTGCAACTTCGCCTAAACTCCTGTCAACTCCACCTTGAGCAGAATCTTCTCTAGCTTCACGACCATCATTATCACTGCTAGAGGAATTCTATGGACCTTTATGTGATGTATCAACAACTGCAATTACTCTTCTTTTACATCTTTGACTCAACTACTAGGCTGATATGTGGGAATAGTTTCCATCTCCTTAGGCTTTTCAACTTCTGAATCAATTGAACAAGGTGGATTCTCCTTGGGCTTGAATCTAGCGGACTCATCAAATGTGATATGTCTCGAGTACACTACCTTCCTATCAACAGGGTTCCAAATGCCCTTTGATACCTTCTGTGTAGCCTAAAATTATGCCTTGATAGGCTCTAGCCTCCAACTTGTCATTTCCTGTATGGTGAACATACACGGGGCTACCAAATATACAAAAATAACTGATATGTATAGATGCACCTTTCCACCTTTCCTCAGAATCCTCCCATCAATGGCTGAGCATGGAATCTGATTGATAATATATGCTGCATTTGATAAAGCATCAGCCCAAAAGCCTCTAGACAAGCCCACCGTCAATCTCAAGCAACGGGCCTTCTCCAGTAGAGTTATGTTCATCCTTTCAGCAACTCTATTTGATTGCGGATCACCTGATGTAGTAAAATGTCTCCTAATTCCATGCTGTCTGCAGAAATTTGTGAACTCCTTAGAAACAAACTCACCGCCATTGTCGGATTTTAGCACCTTCAGCTTCCTTCCTACTTCATTCTCTACCAGTGCTTTCCAAGTTTTAAACTTTTCAAATGACTTCGACTTAGCTTTCATCATATACACCCAAACCTTCTGAGAGTTGTCATCGATAAAAGAGATAAAATACTTAGCTCCTCCAATAGAGGCTATAGCTACTGGTCTCTAAACATCAGTATGGACATACTCTAGTACTCCTTTGTACTCATGTCTACCAGCACCGAAAGAAAGTTTTATCTGCTTCCCCTAACACACACTCCTGGCAAAATTCCAAACGGTTGAAGCTTTCACCCTTGATCATCTTCCCTTCTTTGAAGCAGCTCCAAACTCTTCTATGAAACATGACCTAATCTGGGATGCCAGAGTTTGGTGGGATCCAAAGCTCGTGAACTATCAACTTCAACACACATCTCTCTAAGAACTGTAGATCCTTTCAGTAGATAAAGATTTCGGACCATCATTCCTTTCATCAATACAAGAGCACCACGTGCCACCTTCAAGCCATCCGACTCTATCATAATCTTGCACCCCAAAGATGCTAGCTGACCCAAGGACAGAAGAGATTTTCTTAAACCTGGAACATAGCAGACTCCAGTGATAGTGCACACCACACCATCGTGCATGCGAATATGCACTGATCCTTCTCCCAATGACTTGCAAGTAGCATCATTTCCCATTAATATGGCACTTCCTTCCTTGTCTTCATAAGAACAGAAATCCTCCTTCCTAGGCGTCATATGGAAAGGTGCCCCTGAATCTAGCACCCAATGGTCTGATGCATCGGAAACATATGCAGTCAATATATCATCAGAAACAACCTTCTCCACCGCAATAGATGAAGAACCATCCGCTTCATTTCTCTTCCTCAAATCTGAACAATCTTTCTTCCAGTGGCCATGTTTCTTACAATGATGACACCTGTTGTCTCTATACTTACCTCTCTAACAACTTCCAGGCTTCCTTGACTTGGAACACCCTCTAAAATTATTCTCCTTCTTCTCCTTTCTTCCTCTCTCCACAAACAACCCCTGACTACTACTAGCTTCTCAACTTTCGCTTATATTCTTCATCTGATCTCTCATTTCTTCACTTAGAAGTCCCATCTTCACATCTTCTAATGACATCGTGCTTCTTCCATAAATCAAGCTGTTAGCCAAAACCGTGTATCGCTCAAGAAGAGAATACAATACCACCATAGCCTTTTGCTCCTCGTCCACATTCAAATCAACAGCTTTTATCTTCATCATCAAATCATTGAAGAAGTTTAGATGTGCTTTCAATGACGCACCTTTCTGGATCTTATATGTTAAAAAGTCTTCAATAGAATCATCCTATTCGTGAGTGACTTCTTCATGTAGATATCCTCCAATTTCTTCCATAAGCCTCTAGCTATAGTTTCACCACTCATCTCTGGAATTACATTCTCACCCATGACCAATTGGAGGGTAGTAAAGGCCCATTCTTCCATCTCCTTTCTTTTTAGTTCTGAGATATCTGCTGGCAATGATTCTATGTCAAATACAACCTGATGAACACGATTTCTTCGCAACACCGCCTTCATCTTCCACTACCACTTCTCAAAATCATTATATCTGTTCCACTTCTCTATAGCCAACTGTGAACTCGATGCTGCATATGAACCTCTAATGTAAGGTGCATATTCCTGGGTAGGTCTAACCTCCATATTTCCAGGTCCTGCCATTTTATCGAACACCTTCTAACCCTAGGCTTCAACAACAACCTTCAAAGCTCTGGTACCAAACTGTAAGGGTGAATTTACACAAATGATTGCAAATCAACCCTAATACATGCATAAACAACAAGATCATGTTGTAGTACGACAGAACAAACAGGACTTGAAAATAAAACAGTAAATCACACAAGAAAGTAAATAGAGAGTTCACACACGGATTTATAGTGCTTCCACTATCGGAAGATAATGTACATCCACTTGGAAAGAGGAGGTTTTATTACTTTCGGAGAGAAGAATTACAAGATTGATAATGGAGACTAAAAAGAAAATGAAATACAAAAGAGAAGATAATTCGTTTCTGATGCTTCTATTCATCCTAATCCCTACCTTTATATAAAAATTATTACTTGAGGTTGAAGTAATTGATTTATGGTCATAAATCAATACCTAATCAATTCTCCAAATTATACGGGAAACATTTACCATTTTATTTTTCCAGTTTCCCACAATTTGTATGCGTTTGATAAGATTTCTAGTTTAACCATCTAATTAAAGAATTAATTAACTACTTCACTCTTTTTCAAATATTTCTTTCTCTTATGTAGCTAATCCATTACCCTCTTTAATGCATATAAAAGAGGCAACATATTTGAACAATTATCTCAAATATCTTCCAAATCTTCTTAAGTATGGAAATATTGTATCAAATATAACAACAATAACCTAAAAATGAGTCCAAATTGTCACACATTTATATAAAGAGATACAATTTTTCTAATCATTTATATAAAACTACAACTGCTCTATCATTTTTTGAAAAAAGAAATATAAAAGCTTTTATCTTTTTATAGGAAAAGAAAATTGCTTTTATCATTATGCATAAAGTTGTCTTAAAAGAGGATGTTTTAAAAAAAAAATCATTTCAACTCATTTTATAAATTATACACGCATGTATCACTACACCAAAGGTACACAAGCATATTTGTACATAAATTGCAAGCATGTGGTGTAGCGATAGTTTATATGTGTCAACCTATTATTGAATGCGAAAAATCCACTTATTCTTTAAACAGAAAATTAACCGATTTCTTTTTCTTTATTTTCTTTCCTTTTTCTTCCTTTTTTTAGAATAAGAGTAGCTCTGTACTTTAGGATAATACTCATTTGAAAGAATAATGAAATCACTACAAAAAACATTGAAATAGAGATGGAAGGTTTCAGTCTTTATATAAACAATACAGTCTTAAAAATATATGTAAAGAACGAGCAGAGACTGAAGTTTTCATCTTTATTTCTCAAGTCCCAAAAATGTTTTGAGACTACATATTCATTTTTAAAATTTAAATACTAAAATTTTAGTTTTAAATCAGTCACAAATGATGTGGACTTTAAAAGTATTTAATTTCATTTATTTATTCACAATTCAAAAATATTTACACACACATCATATCTGATGGCAATTAACCAGCTAATATACTAAATATGTGTAAAAAATTGCTATATATTGCTGTTCAACATGAGATTACAAAAATGATCATGAATAGAGTACATAATCATAATCTAATCTTATCACAGGTACATATTAACACCACTAAACCATAATCAAATGTCGCCTCGAAGTCAGAAAATGGTGTGTCAGGACTTATTAAGTTATATAGCAGCAAATTGCTCAACCAAAAGATGTATAAAATGCAACCACAATAATAATGCTTTTGCTTTTATGTCATTAATTGAATCGTAACAAACCCAATGTAAAATGTCAATCTCACTTTATATTAGCCACAAATCACACAACTCAAGGACTACCTTGAATGTGTCACTCTTCGTAAGTTGATTTTGGTACACTTAAGCCATAAAAGAGTGAAGACAGAATGTACATTGATTGAGTAATTTTCTAAGATAACAATTCAGACTATATGTAAAGTACATTGATATGCGTATTGTAAAGGGGATTTGCACGAAAGGTCCCTATTTCTGATGGTGTTACAAGAAAAGTCCCTGTAGAAATAATTATGTAAATTTAGTCCCTGTTTTTTCTAATTAGAAAACGCAAGTTAGCTTGCGCTTTTTAAAATTTCAAAATTTTCAAAATCAGAAAGCGCAAACCAGCTTGCGTTTTCCTGATAGAAAGCGCAAGTTACCTTGCGCTTTTCAAAAATTTCAAAATTTTTAAAAATTTCAAAATTAAAAAGCGTAAGTTACCTTGCACTTTTCAAAAATTTCAAAATTAGAAAGCGCAAACTAGCTTGCACTTTCCTGATAGAAAGTGCAAGTTAACTTGCGTTTTTCAAAATTTTCAAATTCTAGAAAATTTCGAAAAATATTTCAAAATCAGAAAAGTGCAAGTTATCTTGCATTTTCTGTCAGAAAAGTGCAAGACGCTTTGCGTTTTTTTTATTTTTGAAAAATAGGGACCAAATTTACAAATTCATTTCTGTAGGGACTTTTTGTATAACAACATCAAAAACAGGGACCTGTGACCCTTATCTTGTATTGTAAATCTACTTCGAGTAAAGCTCGTTTCCATACTTAAGTTTTTTAGATTTGAGAATTTACTCTTTTAGAAGTGTAAAACAAGCGTGAAAAATTTATATGAATTATATACATTTTAAACTATACAAATTATATAGATTTTTGTGTAAAAAAGATCAATTAATAAGGTGTCCTGTTAATCGTGAAATATAGAATTAATACTTCTGCGTCTGTTTCGAGCAAAATAGACCCATTTTTCAAGAAAAACATAAATTATATATATATATATTATTTTTTACTTTTTAAATATTATAACTATCTGAAATATGTATGTAGCTTATAATTACCTGAAATATGTACGTAGCTTGCTACTCTCCAGTTTTTCCATCATGCTTATAATTTTGCGTTTATCTTCTGAGTATATCAAGTGTATGGTCTGTAGCTAAGTTACAAATATATATGGCCCTTTTGCTTTAAAAAGCATCATCTTCACGAATCATACTTTGAGATTACAATTTATAACTAAAATGATTTTTCATGTAACTAAATTTCGTTCATAATCACAACAAATATTACAAAGGATGAATGCATTATGTGAGTGATCTAGTGTGGACTTTGTATTTCTGTAACATTTCCAAAACACATTTTTTTTAGAATTGTTTCCTTTTAATGTTCATGTATTGCTAAAGCCAATTGTGGTAAGAATTCAAGACATAACAGTAAATACTATGGACATGTTTCCTCTATCCTTTCCCAATCAAGAATAATTCTTGAACACGAGATAGATTGAAATATATTTTGATTATTATGTTTTTGGTCAAATGAGTATGCACAAAATGCATGGAGATTACACAAAAACCAACCAATATGAAGATACTATCAACAAGATAAGGGTCACAGGTCCCTGTTTTTGATGTTGTTATACAAAAAGTCCCTACAGAAATGAATTTGTAAATTTGGTCCCTATTTTTCAAAAATAAAAAAAACGCAAAGCGTCTTGCACTTTTCTGACAGAAAATGCAAGATAACTTGCACTTTTTTGATTTTGAAATATTTTTCGAAATTTTCTAAAATTTGAAAATTTTGAAAAACGCAAGTTAACTTGCACTTTCTATCAGGAAAGTGCAAGCTAGTTTGCGCTTTCTAATTTTGAAATTTTTGAAAAGTGCAAGGTAACTTGCGCTTTTTAATTTTGAAATTTTTTTGAAAATTTTAAAAATTTTGAAATTTTTGAAAAGCGCAAGGTAACTTGCGCTTTCTATCAGGAAAACGCAAGCTGGTTTGCGCTTTCTGATTTTGAAAATTTTGAAATTTTAAAAAGCGCAAGCTAACTTGCGTTTTCTAATTAGAAAAAACAGGGACTAAATTTACATAATTATTTCTACAGGGACTTTTCTTGTAACACCATCAGAAATAGGGACCTTTCGTGCAAAGCCCCTACTATCAATTTGAATAAAATATATCAGATGACAATGATATTAGAGATTTTATTATGCCAAATTATAAGTCGGGGATGAGATGACTACAAATAAACACGTGAATAAGAAAAAGATTATTCGACCAAAATACTGGTTATCTTAAAGTGGGAGATTCCATTATTACTATTTTTGAAATTTTGTTTTATAAATAATTACAGTATTGAGAGAAATGAATAAGCGAAAGTGAAAGTGAATGCGGTGACTTCTCACAAACATCTGCTAAAAGGAGAAATGTAATAGGATGCTGTTATATGGGCATGGGCCTTAAACCCAGCCCATCTCTTACAAATTCTTATAAATAGAGTACAGAGCATATTGTATTGTGTATGAATGAAACGCATATCAGCATATATCTCTTCTTCTTGTTAATACATCACCTTTTCAATCACTCTTCAAAATTAGATCAGAACATTAATTTGGTATCGGAGCCAAAATATTGCTTAACATCAATTGAGAGGAAACTGAATATCATCAGAAATCAAGTTCATCATTTGATATCCAGAACTCATCAGATTAAGGTAATCATCATTTGAGTTTTTTGAATCTGCTTGAAAGATCATCAAGAAGACCAGTGTCGTGCCAAAGAATTCATCAATTTTGGTTACAACAAGTCCCTCAATATCAAAGCAAGCAAAAATGTTGTAGATTTTTTAGAAAATTAAACCCATAAAGCAAGAAAAGAATATTAAGTCATAAAGAAAGTTAGTGTCCCGCCAAGAATTCATCCGATCGGTCTCATTATCTAAATTCTTGGCTGCAACAAATCTGATTTTCTTGCTTTAGAGTTCTATCTTTTTCTACAATCTTATCTGTCTTATAGAATCTTCATTATGGCTAGTGAAGCCTTAGCAACATCTGAAAATGGAGGAAATAATCAACAACAAAGTGCAACAGAAAGTCTAATTAAGACAATCAATCTTCACCCCCAGAGCTTATCACTGATCAAGAAAATAAGCAGATTATAAATTTAGATTACACAAAATATCAAAGACAAGATAGTTTAATAAGTTCTTGGCTGTTATCTTCCATCAGTACTAATCCGTTGCCTCAATTAGTAGGATGTAGAACATCAAATGAAATCTGGACAACTGCATAGCAAATATTTAGTCACAATCTACTACTAAAATCATGCATTACAAAAGATAGTTACAGAATATCAGAAAGGATAATTTACCAATGAGAGAGTATCTATTAAAGGTCAAAACAGTGTGTGATCTTTTGGAGGCTGCAAGACACAAGGTGTCAGAAATAGAGAAAATATTAACAATCTTAAGTGGTCTTAATGAGGAGTATGCAGCTGTAGTAGCTATCATATCATCTAAAGAAACTTTACCATCTATGCAGTATGTCAATTCAACTTTACTGGCACATGAAGGATGAATTGATCAAAGAAAGCCATAAGATTTATCTATCAACTATGCATCCAATTTTAGAAATAAAAATCAGAACAATAATAGCAAGGGTACTCAATCCTATCAGAGAGGGAGTCAATCAGTAGATCAAGAGGTAGAGGTAGATGGAATAATAGTACTAGACCAAGATGCCAGATATGTGAAAAACTTGGGCATACAACAATTAGATGTTATTTCAGATTCAACACAAATTTCACATCAAATTAGAATCTTAATACTAAGAAAAGTGGTAATCCTAGTGCAAACATAGCGTAGGTTCAACAAGATATTGTTAGTCAAACAGAGAATTCAAGAGTGTATAATCTGAATGAAACCACTAGACTTGATCACATCAATGATGAAAGTTGGTACCCAGATTCTGGAGCAACCAATCATATCACAAGTAATCTGGATAATCTTAATTTGGGCAATAAAGAGTACAAGGGTAATAAATTTATACACATGGGAAATGGTGAGTCCATAAAGACCTCACACACTGGTATTTCTTGCATCAAATGTAAAAGAAAACTTTACCTCAATAATTTATTAAGAGTGCCTCAAATAAAAAAGAATCTCATGAGTGTATCACAATATGCAAGTGATAACAATGTTTATTTTGAGTTTTATCCTACATATTGTTTAGTGAGGGACATTCTAACTAGAGAAATATTTTGCATTGTGAAACAAACTATATAGGTTTAACTCTGTTGATTCAAAAAATTCTAGAAAACAGAATGAATGTTGTAATCTCTGAAATTTCTCAAGTAGACAATAGTATGAGTAAATTTGATGTATGGCATTACAAATTAGGTAATCCTAATGCAAATATTGTAAAGAAAGTTCTAGTAGAGAATAAAATTTCTGTTGGAAATATTATTTTACGATATGTCTGCTCATATTGCCAAATGGGCAAAAGTCATAAACTTTCTTTCTCTGATTCACTAACTATATATGAAAAACCCTTGGAATTAATAGCCACTGATCTTTGTGGACCAGCACCTATTACTTATGATTATGGTTTTAAGCATTATATATCATTTATTGATGCTTATTCTAGCTATACTTGGATATATTTTCTAAGAGCAAATATAATGCTATAACAAACTTATTACTCAAGCAGAAAAACAAATCAATCATCAAGTTAAGATTATTCAAACTGGTAGAGGTGCCGAATTTTAAATCACTTGACAATTATTTCAGTAAAAAAGGAATAGTTCATAGAATTACTTGTCCCTATACCTCTAATTAAAATGGATTATTAGAAAGGAATCATAGTCATATAGTGGAATCAGGATTAACCCTTCTTGCTTAGGCATCATTGGCATTAAAATTCTTGCCAGACTCTTTTAGCACTATTGTGTATTTAATCAACAGACTGCCAACTAAAGGATAAAGTCCAATTGAAATGTTGTTCATTACAAAACCAAAATATCAAAATCTAAAGGCTTTTGGATGTCTATATTTTCCTTATATAAGACCATATAATACTCATAAACTAAATTTCAGGTCTACTCCATGTACATTTTAAGGATATGCTACAAATCAAAAAGGATATAAGTGTCTTGATAGTAATGGGAAATTATTTGTTAGTAGACATGTTGTATTTAATGAATGTGTTTTTCCTTATTCTAACATGAATATGAATTCAAACAAGAAGATCTATAATCCCAAAGTCTCAATACCACCAATACCTTTGTACTCAAGTGATTGGAGTCATGAAGGAGTTGAAGTAAATCCAGAGAACTCTGCTCCACAACACACATTGTTCGCTGAACTAGGTCAGGCAGAGTCTTCTGGGCCTAGAGATCAATCTCCTGGTACTACATCAAGTCAAACACAAAGCATTGATCAGCAAGTTTCAAGCACTCAACAACTTGAATCAAATGATAATACAGACAAAGGTACTGAATCATCTCACAGTGAACCACAGGTCAAAGTTGGACATCATATGATCACCAGGGCAGAGAGTGGAATATTTTAGCCTAAGGCATACACTTTTATTACTATGTCTACCATCTCAGAAGAACCAGTTACGTTCAATCAAGCTATAAAGGATATAGAAATTGGAAAACTGCAATGGATGATGAATACAGTGCACTTATGAGAAACAAGACATTGAGTCTTTTTCTACCTCCAGGAAAAATAAAAATATAGTGGGTTGAAGATGGACATATAAACTGAAGAAAAATCCAGATGGATCTATCTCTAAATACAAAGCAAGACTAGTTGCTAAAGGTTACACTCAACAACACGAGTTTGATTTTAATGAAACCTTTTCTCCAGTTGTAAAGCCAACAATAATTAGGATTATTCTTACAATAGCATTATATAAAAAATGAAGAATTAGACAACTGGATGTCAATAATGCTTTTCTAAATGGTGAATTGCAAGAAAAGTTTATATAGAACAACCACAAGGATATGAGCAAGATAAATAATATGTTTGTAGGCTAAATAATACTATATATGGCCTAAAACAAGCACCCAGAGTATGGTCTTATAAGCTGAAAATTACAGTATCTAACTTAAATTTCCAGCCTACCAAATTAGACAATTCCTTATTTGTGAAGATAAATAAGGATATTACTGTTTACATTTTAATATATGTTGATAATTTAATTATTACAGGTGGCAATGAGGTAGAGATCAACAACATCATTCAATACTTGGACAAGCAATTTTCAATTAAAGATCTTGGTGATCTGAATTATTTTCTGGCAATTAAAGTGAAAACATTAAATTTATAAATTTTTCTAAGTCAAAAGAAATATATTACAGATCTTCTAGTCAAAGCAAAAATGAATGATGCTAACCATCTGGCTACACTCATGATTACCAATCAGCATTTCTCAAAAAACAAGGGAGAACCAATATTAAATGATAGACAATATAGAAGCATAGTTGGTGCATTACAATATGGAACCATAACTGTAACGACTCGGATTTTTCGCGTTCAAAAATCAACATCCGTACTTCACATTGTACTAGAATGCCGCAGATTCGACCGTTCAAATCCGAGTCGTCGGAGCTTATAACAACATTAAGTAAACAACACAGCGGAAAAGAAAAAGAATATAGATATACAACATCTGATACAATATCCAGATACAATGATGATACAATGAATATCTATATACATCAGAGATATGATACAAGAAATAGCAGCGGAAAGAAAATAGATAACACCAGCAGCGGATAGGATGTCTCTAATAGAATGCCCCAAGATAAGCAACGTCAGTCCATGAACTCCAAGAACTGAACTAGCTCCAGATAATCTACTCAACCTGAATATCTGAGAAAACCCAACTCTAGACTGCCCGTGTGGAAAATAGTGGGCACCCAGAGTTTAGGAAGGGAACAATAAACTCCGGATCAGTCATGGGACTGGTGTGAGCAACAAAAACAGTTTATCTTTAAACAAACACAAAAGGCTTTTAACATTGAAACCCGCAATGCTTTTCGAAAATGAAACTACCATAAGGCCTCCCGCCACACACACAATGCAATCGCAGAATTGGAGGAGATTTCTCCTTATGATAGTCAAACATGCTTACTATGCAAAAGAAAACTCTTTTGATATTATTACTAGTGCATAGTGTCAAAAACCATTTCGAAAATATAATATTAATCTTAGCCAGCATACAACCATTGTTGTATGCCTACTATAGCTACTACGTTCAATAGCAGGTTACCGCCACATTCCATAGCAGGTAATACAACTAAAAACCGTACAGGGTTCGTATTGTTTCTTTGGATTTCCAACAAATGATCAGGCTAAGGAACTTCCTTACCGAAATAGAAACGCCTCTGGAAAGACGCCCCGGATCCTAACCGGATCTCTGAAAACAAAAGGTCGACGCTACCTCACGCTGTACAGCTGTAACTAGGTAACTAACACACTGACGCTACCTCACGCTGTACAGCTGTAACTAGGTAACTAACACACAAGTATGCCATCCCCCGGTCGTTACCGACCTTTATCCGAGGGCCCTCGATCACAAAGCAACAACCACAAAGTATAATAACTGTGCAGCATCCACATAGGTAAAATATCTGGGCTCCATACCATGATATCACCTTTTATCCAGAAGGAAATGACATACCCTAGGGGCGCTACCCCTACAAACCTTTGTCGCAACATTCCTATTTCGACCATTACCGGGTTGTGAGGCTCGACGAAGTCTCGTCCACAAAGCAACGCTTTTTCACAAAGCCACGCTTTTTCACAAAGCCACGCTTCGATCAACAAATGATCAGCAGCACTTCGTATGCCACATTACCAAATTGGGAATGTATCACTAGTAACCATCAACTACATAACCTCTGAGCTCGTACGTCTCAGAGAAGGGTGTTAAGCTAAGAGAATAAATTCTCCGCCACCAACAGAAATGTATTTGATAGAAACCAGCTTTACATCTCAAGGTGTAATGTCAGACACACATCCATACAAGTCTGTTCCGGGTTCGAACAGAACCGAAGGCACTTCCAAAGAAGCCCTTGCAAATCCGGGTATTCACAATCCCGATCGGACTTCCCATCACTTAGGAAATCTCTATACCGGCGCGACTCAGTGCAGAGACAATCGATAGGTCATCCTATCGTTCTCGCAAATACCCGGTCTTCACCACCGGTCTTCAAATGCTATCCATATACGACGTATCATTATTCGGAATGGGTTATACGACACAAAGGTCCTCTCCCGGCTAAACCGAATAACGAGCGCAATTAAAAATCATATGGATACTGGGGTCTCAGTTAAATCACAGCTTAAAGCCCAAAACTTTTCATTCGAATGGTAAAACAAATTACCATTTCCAATCTTTTAAACAAAAAGATTCATTTCAAAAACCTTCAATGGTTTAAACAAATTCCACACTTTTAATCTTTTAAACAAAAGATTTAATTCACAAAGTTAACCCCATTAACAAAGATCCATTTATAGATTTTCAAATCGATTTCCATTTCAATATGATTAACTCGTTAAATCTTTAAATCAAGATTTAACTTATAGCTTTTAAAACAATTCCATTTCAAGTTGGATTAACTCGTTCGGTCTTTGAATCAAAGACTCATTTCATAAATTTCAAAACATTTCAATTCTATTTCAAACTTGAAATTCTTTCAACACAAATTGGAAGTTCATTACTTATGTGAAAGCTTTTACTATTTGAAAATAAATAGTTTCTCTTCAGAAAAATCCAGTTATATTTACACGAGTTAAAACCCTTGAATTAAATTCAAATTCCCAAATCAATACCTTTAAAATGGTTTAACCCATATATAACTTGTACAGCATCTTTAATCCCTAGTTTCAAATCATAGAATTCAATTTCAAACTTGAATTCAAATTTAAATCAAATTATTTAAATTTTCGAAACTCGATTAAGTTATTCAAAATAACTTCTATCTTTGAAATCCCATTTCAAAAGCTTTTCACTTTAAACCCAAATTCCCAATTTCAAAATCAATTGAAATTAAAATTTCAATTTAAAAACATCAATTTACATCATCTGTGATTTAACCGATTTCCACGTGAAATCCATATTTGTGTGTGTAAGAGTGTAGTCCAGGGGTTTCACACAATAGTGCACATCATACAATCATCACAGATCAGAATACATAAATATAATTTTGATAAGCGGTATTAACTATCCCGCTTATCGTTCATTCACAGTTCACAGATATATATCACAGATAAGTAAATTACAGATCACAACATAAATCAGGATGTATCACCAAGCATCACAAATCAGGGATATCAACAATCAAGTCATCCAATAGAATCCAAATATCAGAAGGTAAGGTCAATAAATTATCTGATTAATTTAGATCGAATTAATTCCTTACGAATTTCAAATCCGGGTTGATTAACATTAATACTTTACCAATTATCTTGATTTATTATTCTTAAATCATCTATTAATTATCCATTAATAATAAATCAATTTTACCTTTAGTAAAATTCATCAACCTTTAATTATTAAATGATTAATCTTTAATTATTTAATTTACTATTAAATCAATCGTCTTTAATTAATTACTTTGGTTAATTATCCTCAATTAATCTCTTTAATTTATCATTCCTTGATTAATTATCATTCTTTAATCAACTTCATTAATTTATTCAACCTTTTATTAATTTATCCCACATTACTTATCTTACTGAATTAATCACATTAATTAATCATTCTTTGAATAAATTAACTTTTAAATATTTATTAATCAATCTTAATGTAATAATCAATCGATCTTTAATCATTAAATCATTATCCTTTAAGTATTTACCATTTAATTAATTATACTTAATTAATTACAATAAGTGATTATCCTTAATAAATTATTTTAATAAACCACAATCTAATTACATTGAGTAATTTTACTTTAATCCCTTGGTTAATTATCTTTATTAATGACTTCATTAATACTTAAGTGTATTTTTTAACATTACCCCTTTTTAAATTTTAAATTCACATTAATTTAAAAATACACTTAATCAATCAAGTTATTTAAAACGATTTAAAATTCAAAAACTTCTTTTATTCCAAAACTAAGATTCAAATTTTGATTTAATTCCAGATTTAAATTTTAGTTTTAAAACTTGTTTAAATCCTTTGCTTTCATTTAACCTCATCTTTTAACATTCATTTTAAAATTTAGAACAGAACAACAGGTTTCTGTTTAAAACCTGTTACCATATCTAAACCCGAATTACCCTACTCTTGCTTCGAGTCAACAAGCCAATGACTCCGAGTAATCCCCTGAGCTACTCGAGAAAATCCCGAGATCATCTTGCTTCCACCATATCACCAGACAACTCCACCGTGCACGTGCACGTCACCAACGACCAACTCCGGTCAACCCCACGCCATCGAGCAAGTCGACGAACGCCTCCAAACCATCCTCCGACCACTCGAACTTCGCCATCAACTCGCATTCGAAATTTGAGTTCGATCTTGAGAAATGAAACCTGGAAACCAACCAAGGCCTCCCCAACCTACAACCTGTCAACATCACGTGCTTCAAACTCCGACCACTGGAGTACTACCACCTTCGGCTACTGCTTCGACTATCTTTCCTCTACCGTTCCCCAAACCCTCGCCACACTCGATCGCCAGAGGACCACACTCGAATCAAAATATCCACCACACCTAAAACTAGGTTTACGAAAAGAAAATGCTCGCCGCCACCGCCTCGATGATCGAGAGCACTTCCCACCATTTTTCCTTGATACTACGTTCACTTCGCTAACTCCTCAGAGGACCACGGCCTCCCCCATCGACGAGGTCACCAAAATTTCCCAAGAAAAGTGAAATTTATTCAAACTCGAACTGCCCTTTCACCCATGATCTAAAAATCAAAATTTTTACTTTAAAAATCATATTTTTGTATAAGAATTCAGTTTGTAATCCTGGATTCACGAATTAAGAAATTCGAAAATTTACTAATTTAAAGTTTTGGGTCTGTTCTTTTGATTTACAGAGATACAACTATATTGTTTTGACCTAGATAGAATTTTAATCTTGAGCACATACTATAACAAACAAAATTCGTTTTGATCTCTAGTTCAATCAGTGGGTAGATTGAGAGGAAAAGATCTTTGAACCAAAAAATTTAGCTTATGAACTCAACAGAGATAATTAAAACAGCAGTCTGCACATCTTATACCTGTTACTCAGATGTACACTAGGAATTGAATGTGCATTATACATACTCACCAGTAAATAGTCAACAATTTCGTACTTTAAATTTTTAAAAGTAAATGTTACTCACCTGTTTTATTTCCAGAAGATTGACAGAGCCTTCTTCTTTCATATTGAAACAGTTTTGAATTTTTGCTAGCTGAAGTCTTTTCTTTGATTCTCTTCTTTAATCTCTGGTTTGAATTAAGTTGGTGCTTAAATTTTTAGTTGTAGTTCATTCATATTTTACTGGGCTTGATGAATGAACGAGACTGATATGAGATTGTTTGAAGTATGGAGATGAAGTATACAGGGTCTGCTATTTTGTACAAGGTGATAATATGGTTTTGGTACAAAATGATATATTATTTCTTCTCTAGTACAAATATGACCAGAGATTTTTTTCGTTTGGGGGCTGAGAAAATGTTTGTGTTGGCTAACATTAATTAGGCTTGTACAAATTCAATTTTTTTTTTCTTTGCTTTCGGCTGTGCAAGTATGAAGATAATCTTTTGATGTGGCCTCTCTTACAAACTTACAGATATGTATATATTTTTGTTTTTCTTCATTCTTTTGCAAGTGTACCTGAATATGTATTACTTGTTTACTTGTTTTCCTTTACAATCTAATACATTTATTTCATGCCATGTTTCATTTTATTATTCACATCAATCTTGATTTGTTTACATACATATCTTTATATTTGTTGTACATAGATATTTAGATTTTCTTCTTGTTATCTAAACCTACATACTTATCTTTTTGCTTGTGTATGAAAATACTTTACTGTCTTCACTTGCAAGCTCATACTTGCGTGTATTTGTTTATACTTGTCTTCATGTTTGAACACTTATCTACATTTTTGCTTGTACATAGTTGCATTTGTGTTGTTGTTCCCTGGTTTCATACTTGAGTACATTTTATTTTCTTTTACTTCATTTAATTTTATAATTTATGATTTTGTAAAATTCATTTTATGTATCTTTTATATTTATTTCTAAATTTAATACTAATTATTTTTATATTCATTTTGAAATATAGTTGAACTCCTAGATTTAGTTTATGTTATTAAATTTTATCCAACGTATTTATTTTATACTTTTATATCCTATATATTTACGATATTTAAAGTTTAAATGATTTATACCGAATTTATCCGAGTTCGGGGAAACTCGCATCTATTTATAATTAATTTTTACAAATTTTTATTCAAAAATTCATTTAATTATCAATTTAAATATAATTAAAATTCGGGGTCGTTACAGACTTCCCCCCTTAAAAGAATTTCGTCCTCGAAATTACCAAGAAGACAAAAAGATAGATGAAGAATATTTCATTGAATCAAACTGAATATCAATTCTGCATTTGGCTTACCAAATCAGAATATCGATAATACACACAAGAACGAATCTGTTGAATTCTTTCACACGATACTCGGGTTATCCAGATCTACGAAATATGGAGTGGCATTGGTCAGTTCGAAGTGATAACTAACCATTCGTAGAATATATCCGGACCCAAAGAATAGATAGGTATATGGATACGATTTCAAAACTTTCAGTTGAGAACTAAAGTATACCTATCAACCATAGCAACCAAAGAAAACAATTCATCCAAACAAACAATTTTGGCTCAGTTGGAGTTTATGTCCCATACAAATATATCATATCTTCTTTCTGGATCTACCAGAAACTATCGAAGAATTGAGAAAAGATGACGAACAAAAGAGATTGATAGAGAAAAGATTGCTTCCACTATTGCAGGGTATTAACCATTCGTAGTCGTATTTCCCTGTCTCCTATCTCGTCCTCTTCTTGCACTCATACTTACTATCAGTGGATAGTAAGAGAATTTACTGAGACGTTCAGACGGATATCTGAGAATACTCATTCTAGAGTTTACTTCACTCTATCTCTAATGAGCTACTTAACGTGTTATACTCCTGAGCTAAAGTTCAACCTTAGCTCTGATACCACTTGTAACGACTCGGATTTTTCGCGTTCGAAAATCAACATCCGTACTTCACATTGTACTAGAATGCCGCAGATTCGACCGTTCAAATCCGAGTCGTCGGAGCTTATAACAACATTAAGTAAACAACACAGCGGAAAAGAAAAAGAATATAGATATACAACATCTGATACAATATCCAGATACAATGATGATACAATGAATATCTATATACATCAGAGATATGATACAAGAAATAGCAGCGGAAAGAAAATAGATAACACCAGCAGCGGATAGGATGTCTCTAATAGAATGCCCCAAGATAAGCAACGTCAGTCCATGAACTCCAAGAACTGAACTAGCTCCAGATAATCTACTCAACCTGAATATCTGAGAAAACCCAACTCTAGACTGCCCGTGTGGAAAATAGTGGGCACCCAGAGTTTAGGAAGGGAACAATAAACTCCGGATCAGTCATGGGACTGGTGTGAGCAACAAAAACAGTTTATCTTTAAACAAACACAAAAGGCTTTTAACATTGAAACCCGTAATGCTTTTCGAAAATGAAACTACCATAAGGCCTCCCGCCACACACACAATGCAATCGCAGAATTGGAGGAGATTTCTCCTTATGATAGTCAAACATGCTTACTATGCAAAAGAAAACTCTTTTGATATTATTACTAGTGCATAGTGTCAAAAACCATTTCGAAAATATAATATTAATCTTAGCCAGCATACAACCATTGTTGTATGCCTACTATAGCTACTACGTTCAATAGCAGGTTACCGCCACATTCCATAGCAGGTAATACAACTAAAAACCGTACAGGGTTCGTATTGTTTCTTTGGATTTCCAACAAATGATCAGGCTAAGGAACTTCCTTACCGAAATAGAAACGCCTCTGGAAAGACGCCCCGGATCCTAACCGGATCTCTGAAAACAAAAGGTCGACGCTACCTCACGCTGTACAGCTGTAACTAGGTAACTAACACACTGACGCTACCTCACGCTGTACAGCTGTAACTAGGTAACTAACACACAAGTATGCCATCCCCCGGTCGTTACCGACCTTTATCCGAGGGCCCTCGATCACAAAGCAACAACCACAAAGTATAATAACTGTGCAGCATCCACATAGGTAAAATATCTGGGCTCCATACCATGATATCACCTTTTATCCAGAAGGAAATGACATACCCTAGGGGCGCTACCCCTACAAACCTTTGTCGCAACATTCCTGTTTCGACCATTACCGTGTTGTGAGGCTCGACGAAGTCTCGTCCACAAAGCAACGCTTTTTCACAAAGCCACGCTTTTTCACAAAGCCACGCTTCGATCAACAAATGATCAGCAGCACTTCGTATGCCACATTACCAAATTGGGAATGTATCACTAGTAACCATCAACTACATAACCTCTGAGCTCGTACGTCTCAGAGAAGGGTGTTAAGCTAAGAGAATAAATTCTCCGCCACCAACAGAAATGTATTTGATAGAAACCAGCTTTACATCTCAAGGTGTAATGTCAGACACACATCCATACAAGTCTGTTCCGGGTTCGAACAGAACTGAAGGCACTTCCAAAGAAGCCCTTGAAAATCCGGGTATTCACAATCCCGATCGGACTTCCCATCACTTAGGAAATCTCTATACCGGCGCGACTCAGTGCAGAGACAATCGATAGGTCATCCTATCGTTCTCGCAAATACCCGGTCTTCACCACCGGTCTTCAAATGCTATCCATATACGACGTATCATTATTCGGAATGGGTTATACGACACAAAGGTCCTCTCCCGGCTAAACCGAATAACGAGCGCAATTAAAAATCATATGGATACTGGGGTCTCAGTTAAATCACAGCTTAAAGCCCAAAACTTTTCATTCGAATGGTAAAACAAATTACCATTTCCAATCTTTTAAACAAAAAGATTCATTTCAAAAACCTTCAATGGTTTAAACAAATTCCACACTTTTAATCTTTTAAACAAAAGATTTAATTCACAAAGTTAACCCCATTCACAAAGATCCATTTATAGATTTTCAAATCGATTTCCATTTCAATCTGATTAACTCGTTAAATCTTTAAATCAAGATTTAACTTATAGCTTTTAAAACAATTCCATTTCAAGTTGGATTAACTCGTTCGGTCTTTGAATCAAAGACTCATTTCATAAATTTCAAAACATTTCAATTCTATTTCAAACTTGAAATTCTTTCAACACAAATTGGAAGTTCATTACTTATGTGAAAGCTTTTACTATTTGAAAATAAATAGTTTCTCTTCAGAAAAATCCAGTTATATTTACACGAGTTAAAACCCTTGAATTAAATTCAAATTCCCAAATCAATACCTTTAAAATGGTTTAACCCATATATAACTTGTACAGCATCTTTAATCCCTAGTTTCAAATCATAGAATTCAATTTCAAACTTGAATTCAAATTTAAATCAAATTATTTAAATTTTCGAAACTCGATTAAGTTATTCAAAATAACTTCTATCTTTGAAATCCCATTTCAAAAGCTTTTCACTTTAAACCCAAATTCCCAATTTCAAAATCAATTGAAATTAAAATTTCAATTTAAAAACATCAATTTACATCATCTGTGATTTAACCGATTTCCACGTGAAATCCATATTTGTGTGTGTAAGAGTGTAGTCCAGGGGTTTCACACAATAGTGCACATCATACAATCATCACAGATCAGAATACATAAATATAATTTTGATAAGCGGTATTAACTATCCCGCTTATCGTTCATTCACAGTTCACAGATATATATCACAGATAAGTAAATTACAGATCACAACATAAATCAGGATGTATCACCAAGCATCACAAATCAGGGATATCAACAATCAAGTCATCCAATAGAATCCAAATATCAGAAGGTAAGGTCAATAAATTATCTGATTAATTTAGATCGAATTAATTCCTTACGAATTTCAAATCCGGGTTGATTAACATTAATACTTTACCAATTATCTTGATTTATTATTCTTAAATCATCTATTAATTATCCATTAATAATAAATCAATTTTACCTTTAGTAAAATTCATCAACCTTTAATTATTAAATGATTAATCTTTAATTATTTAATTTACTATTAAATCAATCGTCTTTAATTAATTACTTTGGTTAATTATCCTCAATTAATCTCTTTAATTTATCATTCCTTGATTAATTATCATTCTTTAATCAACTTCATTAATTTATTCAACCTTTTATTAATTTATCCCACATTACTTATCTTACTGAATTAATCACATTAATTAATCATTCTTTGAATAAATTAACTTTTAAATATTTATTAATCAATCTTAATGTAATAATCAATCGATCTTTAATCATTAAATCATTATCCTTTAAGTATTTACCATTTAATTAATTATACTTAATTAATTACAATAAGTGATTATCCTTAATAAATTATTTTAATAAACCACAATCTAATTACATTGAGTAATTTTACTTTAATCCCTTGGTTAATTATCTTTATTAATGACTTCATTAATACTTAAGTGTATTTTTTAACATTACCCCTTTTTAAATTTTAAATTCACATTAATTTTAAAAATACACTTAATCAATCAAGTTATTTAAAATGATTTAAAATTCAAAAACTTCTTTTATTCCAAAACTAAGATTCAAATTTTGATTTAATTCCAGATTTAAATTTTAGTTTTAAAACTTGTTTAAATCCTTTGCTTTCATTTAACCTCATCTTTTAACATTCATTTTAAAATTTAGAACAGAACAACAGGTTTCTGTTTAAAACCTGTTACCATATCTAAACCCGAATTACCCTACTCTTGCTTCGAGTCAACAAGCCAATGACTCCGAGTAATCCCCTGAGCTACTCGAGAAAATCCCGAGATCATCTTGCTTCCACCATATCACCAGACAACTCCACCGTGCACGTGCACGTCACCAACGACCAACTCTGGTCAACCCCACGCCATCGAGCAAGTCGACGAACGCCTCCAAACCATCCTCCGACCACTCGAACTTCGCCATCAACTCGCATTCGAAATTTGAGTTCGATCTTGAGAAATGAAACCTGGAAACCAACCAAGGCCTCCCCAACCTACAACCTGTCAACGTCACGTGCTTCAAACTCCGACCACTGGAGTACTACCACCTTTGGCTACTGCTTCGACTATCTTTCCTCTACCGTTCCCCAAACCCTCGCCACACTCGATCGCCAGAGGACCACACTCGAATCAAAATAACCACCACACCTAAAACTAGGTTTACGAAAAGAAAATGCTCGCCGCCACCGCCTCGATGATCGAGAGCACTTCCCACCATTTTTCCTTGATACTACGTTCATTTCGCTAACTCCTCAGAGGACCACGGCCTCCCCCATCGACGAGGTCACCAAAATTTCCCAAGAAAAGTGAAATTTATTCAAACTCGAACTGCCCTTTCACCCATGATCTAAAAATCAAAATTTTTACTTTAAAAATCATATTTTTGTATAAGAATTCAGTTTGTAATCCTGGATTCACGAATTAAGAAATTCGAAAATTTACTAATTTAAAGTTTTGGGTCTGTTCTTTTGATTTACAGAGATACAACTATATTGTTTTGACCTAGATAGAATTTTAATCTTGAGCACATACTATAACAAACAAAATTCGTTTTGATCTCTAGTTCAATCAGTGGGTAGATTGAGAGGAAAAGATCTTTGAACCAAAAAATTTAGCTTATGAACTCAACAGAGATAATTAAAACAGCAGTCTGCACATCTTATACCTGTTACTCAGATGTACACTAGGAATTGAATGTGCATTATACATACTCACCAGTAAATAGTCAACAATTTCGTACTTTAAATTTTTAAAAGTAAATGTTACTCACCTGTTTTGTTTCCAGAAGATTGACAGAGCCTTCTTCTTTCATATTGAAACAGTTTTGAATTTTTGCTAGCTGAAGTCTTTTCTTTGATTCTCTTCTTTAATCTCTGGTTTGAATTAAGTTGGTGCTTAAATTTTTAGTTGTAGTTCATTCATATTTTACTGGGCTTGATGAATGAACGAGACTGATATGAGATTGTTTGAAGTATGGAGATGAAGTATACAGGGTCTGCTATTTTGTACAAAGTGATAATATGGTTTTGGTACAAAATGATATATTATTTCTTCTCTAGTACAAATATGACCAGAGATTTTTTTCGTTTGGGGGCTGAGAAAATGTTTGTGTTGGCTAACATTAATTAGGCTTGTACAAATTCAATTTTTTTTTTCTTTGCTTTCGGCTGTGCAAGTATGAAGATAATCTTTTGATGTGGCCTCTCTTACAAACTTACAGATATGTATATATTTTTGTTTTTCTTCATTCTTTTGCAAGTGTACCTGAATATGTATTACTTGTTTACTTGTTTTCCTTTACAATCTAATACATTTATTTCATGCCATGTTTCATTTTATTATTCACATCAATCTTGATTTGTTTACATACATATCTTTATATTTGTTGTACATAGATATTTAGATTTTCTTCTTGTTATCTAAACCTACATACTTATCTTTTTGCTTGTGTATGAAAATACTTTACTGTCTTCACTTGCAAGCTCATACTTGAGTGTATTTGTTTATACTTGTCTTCATGTTTGAACACTTATCTACATTTTTGCTTGTACATAGTTGCATTTGTGTTGTTGTTCCCTGGTTTCATACTTGAGTACATTTTATTTTCTTTTACTTCATTTCATTTTATAATTTATGATTTTGTAAAATTCATTTTATGTATCTTTTATATTTATTTCTAAATTTAATACTAATTATTTTTATATTCATTTTGAAATATAGTTGGACTCCTAGATTTAGTTTATGTTATTAAATTTTATCCAACGTATTTATTTTATACTTTTATATCATATATATTTACAATATTTAAAGTTTAAATGATTTATACCGAATTTATCCGAGTTCGGGGAAACTCGCATCTATTTATAATTAATTTTTACAAATTTTTATTCAAAAATTCATTTAATTATCAATTTAAATATAATTAAAATTCGGGGTCGTTACAATAACTAGACCATATATTTCTTTTAGTGTTAATAAATCTGTCAATTTATGTAGAATCCCCTTGATAAGAATTTGAAAGCAGTCAAGAGGATACTGAGATATCTCAAAGGGACAACAAATCATGGATTAACACTAAAAGCATCCAACAATCTCAATATAACAGGGTATGCAGATGCATATTGGGCTACTGATCCAGATGATAGAAGATCAACAACTGGATTTTGTATATATATGGGAGACAATTTAATATCATGGTGTTCAAAGAAACAAGCTACTGTCTCAAGATCCAGCATAGAAGCTGAATACAGAAGTGTAGCAAGTGAAACTGCAGAGATTATGTGGAATCACTCCTCAGTGAACTAAAGTGAAATCCAACACCAAACTGATCATATGGCGTGATAATTTAAGTGCAGTGTCACTAACAGCTAATCCCATACTTCATTCCAGAACAAAGCACATAGAGATAGATCTATATTTCGTATGTGAACAAGTGTTAAAGGGAAAATTACAGATAAATCATGTACCTTCAACTTACCAACGTGCAGATATTCTAACTAAAGCTTTGTCAGCTAAGAATTTTACCAAACTGAAGTCTGATTTGAAGATCAAAGAAATCAACAATCGTTCGAACTTTGACTGAAGTGCCTCTAGACATAGAAGATTTTGTAACATCCCGATATTTTCAACCATTCGCATCCACACATGCTGGACTTGAATTGCTCAAAATATCAGATTGTTAATTTATATTTGGCAAAACTCAACATATACAGTAAATAAAATAATCACAGAATCACAGACACAGAGTATTATAACAGAATGCAGCGGAATAGATTAATAAATAGTAGTTCATGAAGCTACTACAATAACAAAGTCTCGAATACAATAGTCAAATAACAAAATTTGAATACATCACTGGAATCAACTGAATGACTGAAAGGTGAATCGATAGTTGGATCTCCAAGCGAAGCTCCAAACTCCAAAGGTGAGTCTCAATTGTTGTATCACTCAGTCTGACCCGAGCGTAAAGCAAAACACAAAACACTCGAGTCAGGATTAACATTCTTATATCAATAAATCCAACTCAAGTGAAATATCAACTGAAATACAAGTAACTTAAAGGATGTTTGGGATAACCATCCTCTAAGGATCCATGGAACTATCTACTATGTAGAATTATACGTTATTAACAACCAAATGTCATTATAACACCGTGGTCATTTCAAAATAAATTATACTTCAAAACCAAAATATCATTTCCATTTCAAATATATATATATATATATATATATATATATATATATCCAAATTATAGCACTTTCAAAACCAAATTGATACTTTCATATATATTTTATTTAACTTCATTATTATTTAGTTTTGAAATATTACTTAATAAATCCATTATCATTTAAATAACCTTAAATTACATTAACTAAATATTTCCTTCGATTTATTTAAAACTTGAAATGTCCATTTAACCACTTTATCAAAATCAAGCTATAAAATCATATCTTAAAACCCTCAAATTCAATAAGTTTTAAATCGATTTAATTAAAACAAAATTCTTAATTGAATACAATTTTGAATAAATTCAAATTTGTCTTTCCAACCTTAACTTATAGAAATCATTATAAAATCTATTTTTAAATATAATTTTAAATAAATACTTAAACATATTTTATTTTACTTAAATCAAACTTTACTAGATTTAAAGCTTATTATTAAATCTATTTTATATTAAAACTTATTCATATACATAGTATTTCAAATTTAAATAAAACCATATATATATATATATATTTCTTTCAAAACCATAGAAATCATTTAAAATATTTATATATAGACCAACGGTGTCTGTATATAAAATTTTCTATCCTATGGTCAAGTGACACAGATATTTATCATTTCAATCCGTAATTTTATATATATACGGGTATATCCTTTCAACCCGCAATCCCAAATTAGATTCAATTTAAAAATCGCTTGGGTTTATCATTTCAACCCATAACGATTTTCTCTTATTCTACAAGATCGTTCGGGTATGTATCATTTCAACCCATAGGGAATTCTATACTAAGAGGGAACTTGCAGAGTGATAACAGATATGATAATAACATGACAGGCATATATCATCAATAATTAAATAGAATATAAACAATAGGATATGGTGTCATATCCCACAGGTGAACAGATACAGATAAAAGCATAAATATAGCAATTTAAATAACTAACAGCAGCATATTTCAATTGTCGTTTCAATTGAAATCAAATTTAATAAGTATAAGAACGTAAATCGTGAGCGATTGCTCACCTTTCGAGGCTAGAGAGACAAGAAGATGACACAGACACAAATACACACACGGAACAACGACAAGCTAACAATCGCTGCGATGAATCGATACTGAGATGGTAAGTTGAAATGGCACAAGATCGATTGAAACAGGATATATGTTACATATATATAAATTTCAAAAATCTATGTAAAACACATATTTTCAAATTGATATCAAATTTAAACACAAATAATATCAAATACATATATATTTCAAAATCATTGTTTTAAATTAAAACAATATGATAAAATCAAACATATATTTCAAATCAATATTTATTATGAAAAATCAACATAAACTTAGTTTATTATAATATACTTTTAAATTCCAATGGATGGTATACGAATGCTTATATAGACTTATATAATATGTGTACTTAACTAAAACTTATCATATACGAACTAAGGTATAACTACTGTATACCCAAAAAAAGCGATATGATTTACTTTGTTATAAACTCAAACAGATGAAATGCAGACTAAATATATTCATACAATTTTATAGAGTTATCTACACACCTATATAGATATCTATATACATTATACATATCTACTGCAAAATATCACATAACTTTATACAAATAAACAGACTATGCACATATATATACACACACAACTTACCAGACTTATACACGGACTACTTAAATATATTATACAACAAAACATATCTATACATATGTTTAGCTATGACTAATATTCAAATTCCTATAACCTTTTCAATGACAGATCAATATAAACTATGTATATATTCTTGCAGTACCTTGATTCTACATGCAAAACAAAACAAACTTTATATTATATATATACACACACACGCACATTTACAACACGATAAACTATACATATTACTGTAATAGACAAGTAAAACAGATAATATATATACACACTAGCTTACACTATAACTAATATTATATAAACAAATATAAACATATACAGCAAAGACAATATCCGTGACTTACATAAAATCTTCATCTTATAAAATCCAAAACCAATATATATAGTTAAATGAAAAAAAATCAAACAGATATGTATATAAACAAATATACACAACAACATACTTTATATAAATAGCAAACATTGTTTTAAAACCATATATATATCTCTTGATATAACAACGTACCATATATATATATAACATGCGGCAGTGAGGGGAGGAAGAGAAGAAGAGGCGGTTGGGCACGGGATCTCGCGGTGGATAGGGGGACAAGACGTGGAAGAGTACTGGAGGTGAGGGGGACTTCGGCTTTGGGTGACTGTGCCGTGTTCGGCCATAGGTGGAGGAGAAGGCAGGTGGTGAAACTGTGGATGGAGTCGGGTTGTAAGGGAAAGGCGAGATGATGGGGTGCGGTGCGGCGAAGTGGAGGTGCTGATGCGAGGCTAGGCGAAAAGGAAGGGAGGAATAGTTTTTTTCTTTTTTCTTTTTACTGTAGAAACAAATTTTTGCAGAAGAAAGAAGATGGGGATTACAGAATTGAGAAGCAAACGAGAGGGGAGAAATGACAGTGGAACCGAGAATAAATATAAAGGGAAAGAAATGGCAACGGTCACATAAATTGGAATCAGGTAAGTATAATTTAAGCAATTTGTCCGCAGGTGCGGCGCAGTGGAAAGGAGACTTGGGTTCTGGTAAAAAGACTCAGGTTCGATTCCTACCATGCGCTTCCCTATCCTATATAAATTTACCCGGGGGTATGGGGGCTTGGATCAGCAGACGGCTTTACTGTACCCTCCTCAGGAGTTTACCGGCACAATTTATGGTACCGTTACGACGAACAGTTTATTGCATTCGTCGTGTATCGGATCTCAAAATACAAAAATGAATATACCGCAGAGATCAGCACGACGAGACGATCAAAACGGTATACAAATATCAACGATAGAATCATCCGATCAAAAGTCAATATTCGGCATGAAAATGCTGCTATTTCGTCGAAAAAAATCGACGGAGCAATAACAGTCCAAATTTTGAGAAACGAAATACGACGTCTTGCTCAGAAGATGATTTACAAATTTTCTATGTAACAATATTTAGGTTTGGAAAATATTTTGTTACCATCAATTTTTAACTGATTGAAACTGAAATAGAATTTCACAATAAAATTTACTTGCATATTTTCAGATGAAAATTTACCATTTGCTATATTAAAATAGACGTATTCCAAATATCAAATTTTCATTTAATTACGTTATAAAACTATTAAAATTTCCGGGTTGTTACAATGACACCGATATACGTTGCTATCCCGTACGGAAAAATCCAAATGGAGCTAGAAACGTCCGAATTTCGCGAAATGGATTACGCAGTCTTATTCAAAGTGTTATAAATAAATTTTCTCATGTTGACACATTTAGGTTTCAGAACACTTTTAAATTCAACTGTTATTAACTGATTTAAACTGAATTTCTAGCGACGATAGAACATCTATATTATTCGACGAAAATTTGCCAGTTGCTAGGTCTAGATGGACGCATAGCCAATATCAAATTTCCATCATAAAATTCTATTGTTTGTTTTAAATGGTAGATTTCCGTTTATTATTCAATGAAATTCACCTTTATTTAATTTCAAAATAAACTACATTTCAAATTAATATAATTGAATATTCATTGGTTTATAATTTCTAGTTCCTTAATTAAAATGATAATATTAACTAATGCAGTATTAATTCTTAATTTTCTCAATTTATGAATCGTTTAACTAATTAAGTCTTATTAAATTAAAATTTATATTTCTTTCCTTTTATGGAAAATCCAATTATAGTAAATTTTATTAACAAATTAATTTCACTAGGTTGATATGTAAGATGAGCAAAAAAACAAGACTAAATTTTAAATAAGTTTGAACACATAATTATACATTTGTAGTTTATAAATAGATTAGAAGTTAATTTACAATTAAAACCCAATTCCAGTTAATCACACATTTATTTCATGCTTTACACAATATTAAATCTATCCAATTAAACTTTTATTAAACCATACGTTTGAAATCACATAGAATAGTTGTCACTTTATTAAATCAAAATCAAATGTTATGATTCAAAGTAATTTTATTTAAAAATCATAAATTTTTAATTTCTTACAGTATTAAATTCTAAAATTGAATTTCTTCTTTCTCGAAAGAAATACGGGTCATTACAGATTCAGATTCAAAGTCATTTCTACAGTCAAACTAGCCAAAGCCATCTCGTTCCCTCATAATTCTCAAAGTACTGAATTTAGATCTCAGATTGGCTGAGGCTGACTGGCTGAGACAATAAAGTTTCAACAAGAGTTTCTTTCTTAAAGAAGAAGAGGAAGTTCTGAAGCTATCAAATATCAACAACAAATTGGCTGAAGAAATCAAAGAAATCAAAATCAATTTGAGAAGTTTGCTCAAACTCTAACCCTAGATCGGTTTGCGGGGCAGAAGGAGGGGGGGTGTGGAAGGGGGTGTATTGAAAGAAATAAATAAGTGAAAGTGAATGCGGCAACTTCCCATAAACATCTGTTAAAAGGAGAAATGTAATAGGATGCAGTGTGGGCATGGGCCTTAAACCTGGCCCATCTCTTACAAATTCTTATAAATAGAGCACAGAGCATATTGTATTATGTGTGGATGAAACACATATCGGTCTGCATCTCTTCTTCTTTTTAATAAAATCATCTTTTCAATCTCACTTTAAAATTAGATCAAAACATTAATTTACAGAAAAATCATGATATCGAACAAATTCAAACATATATGTGATGAGTTCAGGCATATCACCATTTGATAAGAAGAAAACTTTTATCAACCAACACTTATACCATTTAATAATAGTTATTGTTTACATTATCTATTTTATAACCATGTAAAACTAAAACTAAGTGACCAAAAATGTCCACATTGCGCATGCCTGATAAATTTGACCATATATAAGCATAAAAATTTAGGGATCCATGCATGGAACAAATAATGGAGATGCATAGATCTCAAGCAAAAAAGGGGAAAAATATTGAAACAATTATAAAACTATGGACGGCTAGTAGACTTATAGTTCTACAGCTAAATAAATGGACTTGTGATTGCTCGCTCTTCCTTTTATGCTTATTCAGTAGTCTAAAAAGCTGCCATATTTCTACTGTTATTGAAAATTATGTAATAGTGTATGTTACAACTTCTGGGCATAGTAAAGAAAATTATAATGCTAAAACTAATTACATGAAAGTCACACATTACAGCCTCGTTGACTAATGTTTAGCTTGCTGCTTATGTCTAACTCAATACCACAATATGTCCGTCAGGTAATAAAAATAACAAAAGCCAACTCATTTCACAAAGATTTTTATCATAATAAAAACACAAACCATAAAGAGCTTACGAGCTCTGTTGGTCATCATTTCTCTTTTTCACTTTACCACTATCCTTGTACTTTTATTATTTATGAGAAAATAGTAAACAAATACACATAGTGTAATGATGCCTCCAATTTGTCATGAACAGCTAAAACTTATTTATGATGTTTAGTCAGAAATCTTAACAAAGCAAAAAAGGCTCAATCGCAAATAACCCTGGAGCTTTATGGACCTACAGGCTATAGTTTCCATGAAGAAAAAAAAAGTGTAACCATTTTTGTCAATTTTAAACTTATAAAGCATCTATCTTACAAAACTATATTTTAAATAGCATTTAAATTATTAATATTATGTTCTTGACAATATTATCGGGTGCAATAAACTAATTATCATTAATGAAAATTACCGACGAGAATGAAATAGATGGTAAGAAGTATAGACTCAGACTGGCAACCAAATGGAACTTTTTAAATTTAACCATTCTAACTAAATCAATAGTTTATACGTATAAAATAAAGTTTATAATTTTTGTGACCATGACAGTTAAGGATAAAGAAATAATAAACTAAGAAATATTAGAAAAATCAATAAATTTACCCAACTACGATATGCCTAAAATATGCAGGATCCAACAACAAACTGCCCTATCTTCTACTGTAAAAGACGATGCATCAGATTATAATATACATAAACTGAAACCCTAGACAACTGTTGTTTTCTAAAAATAGAATTCACCTCATTATTTTTCAAGTTTCAACAACATGGATGAATTCAATATAGATAAGGGCAGAGTTGTGGAAGGACTTATTTTTTAATTAAATGAAGGATACAGATGTGTGGGAGAGAGGGAGAGAAGTCGACGCTGAGAGATAGAGGTGCACGGCAGTTTATTCCCCCTCCCCCTTTTTTCACGTGACAGAAGCAGCATTTTATGGTTGTTTTTTTAAATAATCCATTTAGATAATCGCAGCATTTTCTAAAATAATCCATTTAGATAATCGTTGCATTTTCAGTAAAACGGTGCCTAATAGTGCTGCGAAAAATATATTTTGCGTATGGTGTTAATATAATAATTTATATATTATATTATATTTTGACTTCTGGTATTTCGCTACATAATATTACGTTTGCATACGAACTGTGGATGACAGAAATAAAAATACGATCGTGCATAACAATGTGATACGATCATAAAACAACATAAAAATACACATGTTAACTTATTCTGTGAAGTTTCAAAAATACCAACCTTTGCCGCAAAATGCATCAAATGATAATATAAATATTTTTCAAATTAAAAACCATGAAAAAACCCTATAAATTATATTAAAAATACTACACTAAAAATCGGGTCGTTGCATATAATTTGTCTAATAATATCAGTTTTGCTTTAAGTTTAAATCACAAAAAATAATAGGAATTGGATGTTGACTCACAAGAGTAATTATTTATCATGTTAAATTAAATGTATATATATGCCCTATTTAATAGGAAAGACATCTAGATAATCACTACCTAAAATATATTTTATATAAAATGTAAATACAAACACATATTTTTGAAAATAATTAACTAAACACACACACACACATATGTATATATATATATATATAATTCAGTAAATATATATTTCAAATAACTTGAAATAAATATGTAAATAAATAATATATATGTACATTTAAATTATAGTCGAATATAATTAGTATATGTAGATGAGTATTAAATAGTTTTTATATATACTTGTATGTATATAATTGCCTTTGTAAAATGCATATACATTAAATACCAAGTATAAATAAATATAGTGTTTCTATTAACACACACACATGTATGTATGTGTGTGTGTGTATATATATATATATTATGTATGTATGTATGTATGTATCATTATATATCCCAATAACTATGTGTGTGTGTGTAAATAATATCATCTATGCATTCATCTTTATCATCAGATTATTATGTTCACATGAAATTAAACTAATAACTATGTTAAGTATGTTGAAACTCACATAATATAATTAAATGTATTTAACAAAATAGTTTCTAAACCAAATTGAACCGCATTTATATTAAATATGATTTAATATAATTTGCACATTTATTCATAATAACACAAAATTGATCTTTTGGTTAATTTAATGCAAGATTTTTTTTAAACCAACCAGTTTACTCTTATGTGTGACCCACTAGATCCAACAATGGAACTAGAGTCATCATATGTTATTATGAATAAAGTGACCAACATATAGGGTAACCTTATGAGAAGTTCACTAAGATGGACGTCCAGGAAAGGATGTTTAACTGCAAAGAAGGTTACTCTAATTAAGGAACATTCTTATGACTGGAAAACCTCCCCACACTTGGCTCTTACCAGGATAGTCAAGAGAGTTTATATATCGAGCAAGGCCTAAGCATAAGGCCAATATTGTTTGTTCCTAAGGTTGATTCTTATAAAATTTTGAATTAAATATGAACCAAATTTGAAAATTATTTTAAATTTGAATTTGTAAATGTTATAAATTCTAATTTTAAAGTAGTTTTAAACTTGAACTGATATTTATAATGGTTACAAATATAAATTTAAAATTATTTTAAATTTAATTTAAATAAAAATTTAAATTAAATCATTAATTATTATTAATATTAAATTCGGGTTGTTTTAATTTAAAATTGAAACTCAGTTAAGTTTTAACTTAAAACAAATTAGTTATAAATTTTTTAATCAGATTAAAAAAACTTGAAAATTGTTTCGAATCTAAAATATATAAGTTGTAAATGTAATTTTAAAACTGTTTAAAACAAAATATATGTTATAAAATTTATAACTTAATTTATTAAAATAAATAATTTTATTGGGTTAAAATTATATTAAATATTATGAAATAATAGATTCATCAAAATAGAAGTGATATGTATGTTATATTGATTTATGACTTGTCATAAGATACTACATACTTACCATCTCTTATTATTTATAGCACTCAATATTGTTTCTATAAATTATGAATTTATAGATAAAGGTTAATCTCTATTATTTATAAAAAAATTGATGTACGCGGGTGTATAGATGGTAATTGAGCACACTCAAGGTATTTATATTTTCTATAGATGCCTTGTGTGTCTCTAGATAGATACGAGAAACTATGTGACTATATCGAGCACACTCAAAAGTCATATACTGGTACTTATGCACCATGAAATGATTGATCATGAGTGCTTAATGTACTCTGTGGTCTGCTAGGCATATCGAAGGTAACAATGACGATTAGGAGAAATGATTATATTGTTAGGAGTTATATATGATATAACCAATAATATTTTATTCACCATTTATGGATACCATGTTTGTTAAGAAAAATAAAGTTCACAGATACATGATAAATAGGTCTTAACACCACTGGAGTAATTTAAAGAATTCTTACATCTTCCTTAGGGTTCATGTAACATCCCTAAATTTTGATAACATTATTTAGGAAATTTAATTAGATAAATTAAATAGAATAATGATGATAATGAGATTGAGATTTGAATAAATTGTATAATGGGCGGTGCTTAATAATAAAGATTTAATGGGCTTTAAATTGGTTTAAAGGTTAATTAACTTACACATGGGCATATTAGCAAATTGCCATTTTATATTACATGGCTATACACTCCATGTCTTTGTCCATTCACGTTCATTTTTTTCAAAAATAAAAATAAACGCAAGAACCATAATATAGCCGGCCATTAACAAGGAAGGAAAAAGAGGAAATTTCAATCAAAAGTTAAGATCCAAGCTAGGAAGGATTAAGCAACAACAAATCTCAAGTTCCTTACCAAATCTAAGGTGAATAATAATTTCATACAATCTATATTTTTATTTTATGATTGTATAGTTTCCGATTTATGATTTAAATTCGTTTTTGTGATAAAATGGATGATGATATGCCTGTGTTATATTATGATGATTTATTTAATTCATATGCATATGAATTTACACGGTTCTGATATAAAACTGAGAATATATGATTTCAGATTGCCATGGAAAAATTTTATGTTAAGAAAACATGATTTTGTAGTTGGGTTTTAATTTTCAGAATTTTCCAAGCTATGGAAATTTTATTATGAATTTTTATTGAAAAATATGATATAATTGGGTTTAAAATTTATTTCGAGAATTTCAAGAAGAAATTGGGTCTAAAATTTTAATATGTTTGATTACATGATGAAATTTAATTTCTGTGATTTTTGGGGATTTTTCTAATTGATTTACTAAGGAAAATAAATTATTTTAAAAGAAGGATTTTTCTGGAATAACTGGTTTTAGCATATGGAAGGGCTAAAACGTTGCATTTTTAATGGTTTAAATCTTGTATAAATGGGGCAGTTTTGAAGGTAAAGTATTTGAAAAGATTTTATGACAACCAATCAATAGTTTACAAATAGGCAAGTTGTTAGAAAGTAATTACTAAAAGTTTCTATAATTCAACCTTTAAATCAGGAAAAGGCATTCCGCCTCTAGTAGTAAGAACCTTTTGACTCCTTTGATTCTGCCTCATCCTAGTCGAAACCAACACGATCGATACCACCATTGTGACGACCCGGAATTTTTGAGCATTTGAAATAGGAATATTTAATTAATTTTAAATATTCAAAAGATAATTATTAACTTTAATTTCAAATATCATTATTGATTAGACAAGTAATTGTTGAATTTAAATTATTGAAATTGGTAAATTATTGAATCTGGAGCTTTAAGCCTGTTAAAAATAATTTGAAGACTTATAAAAATTTATATAGATAATACTGGAAATAATAGACGAATTAAAATTGAATTTAACGGTCGTCTGTTCAATTTAAAATTTGCATCGTTTAAATTGTCGTTTAAAATAGCCTTCCGAGGTACAGTCTCGGAATTCGACGAAACCAGTTCCATTGGATCCGTAATATTGTATTATTATCGGATTTCAAATTTCGCAGTGATCGGAGTTGTCATGTGATCGTACGGTATATAAACGCTTAGAATAATTAATCGTTTTAATTCAAAATATCGTACATCTTTTCATCTGTCAAAAATCTTTCATCAGCCGTATTTTCTCTCAGCTTCTCCAACACGCTTCTTTTGGCTTCTCGAACACACTTTTCTTTTAAAACAAAATATCCCGAGCCTTCTTCAAATCCCTAACGAGTTTTCCTCTTCAGATTCTTAAAGAAAGAAAAATACAGGCTCGTTCAAAATTGTATACAAATCGAATAAAAGAAAATCTCTAATGGCCGCCTTCAGTTCAAAATCGCGTCCATCTCCTCACCTTCTTTTGACGCTCGAAATTTTGGGCGATCAGCTTTTGAATCTGGGAAGGCGCGACATCAACGCCATATCGAACTCGCGTTCGATCTGAGGGTTGCGAGAATCATCGACCTCGCGGCAAAGACGAGGTCGCTCGCGAGTGGAGCAGGAGGAGCTAGGGTTCGCGAGGTCTAGGGTTGTACGACTTGGAGCTGCGACGATGGCAGGTCGCGATTCAGGGAGGGAGTTCGAAGTTCGAATTTGAGCCAGTGAATCTGGTCGAGGGATTCTTGATTAGGGTTGCAGCTCGATCTGGCTTCTCGGCTTGACTGGGATGACGAAGTGATGGCACGAAGCCGTGGAGGGGAAGCGAAGCTTGAAACTGCTTTGGGCCTTTGCGTGATGGCGATGTGCGAGGCGAGTGGGTTCGTTCTCAGGTCGATGGAGGCTCGCGAACGCGTGGACTAGGGCAGTAGGCGATTGCCTGGGATTCGTGAAGCTGGATGTCGATCGTTGTGAGGTCATTGGAGTTGAGTTTTGGGCAAGCAGTAGCTATGCTCGATCTAGACCTTAGTTTGAGTAGCAGGTAATTTCTGTTCTATTTGAATATGTTAAACTGTTTTACTTAAAAAAAAATGTATACATCCAGATCAACAGATAAATATGCTGCAGTAGGATATAAAACAATTTATTTATCTTTATTAAAGATTTATATGAATATATATATATATATATAAATTGTAAAACAGAAAATAGTTTTTATATGGATATGATTTAGAAGGTAGTGTTAAATGAAATAGATAAATATATACATAGATATTTTAATCCACAAGTTATTGTAAAATAAATTATGAAGGTGATTTATTTGTAAGTTAATCTATTTAATTATTTTGAAAACTTAAATTGTATTTGTAAAGAAAATTAGTTTGAAAATTACCTTATTAAGTAAAATGAAATTTTTAGGTAGAAATTGATTTGTCCAAATTGATCGAATATTAATGAAATCATATAATATGTATTCAAGGTCGGACATCGTGGAGAAAACTACTGGTTTGGGTTGAATTGCAAAAAAGGGGAAAAGGTGAGTTAATCTCACTCAGCTGAATTTTTATTTTAAATTTAAATGGTTAAATTTAAATAATTGATTGGATGATTGCATTGATTGATGTGCTATACTATATATAGTAGTATATAGTAATATATACATATTGGCATATGTATATATTGGACTTGTTGATATTCCCGCATTATATAGCGGATGAGACCCTATGCGCCGCATAATAGCGGATGATTTTATATAAATCCCATATACCGCGATATTCCACCTTGAAGTGGAATTGGTATTGTGCTAACATTTGTGGATGCAGGGAAACAGGTTGGAGGGATCCAACTGGATTCCTCAAAATTATTTAGATTATTTGATATTCTGTTCTATGAATATTGATATCCTATGATGATTTTATTGATGATTGAAATATTGGATGATATGGTTGGATTGAATATTTCAATAAAAGGAGTTATCAAAATATATTGAATTGGATTTTGAAAGAAATAAAAGAGTAAAATTTAAGTAAATAATTCAAGTGAATTGGAATAAGGGAATTTCGAAATAACAAGGGAAATATTAACTTTAAACTAAAGTGATATTAAATTTAAAGAATAAAGGATTTATTTTGAATGTAAGGATTAAATTTAATTAAAGGCTAAAGAAGGAATTTTGGAAGTTTAAAATTGGTATTTTCAGTTAAAAAGGGTTTTAACTCAAATAAAGGAATAAATCTAAAAGTTAATGTATTTTGAAATAAATGAAGTAGTAAAGGAAATTTATTTCAAAGTAAAGTAAAGTAAATTGGAAAATCAATTGGAAATTGATTTAGTTGTTTAAAATTGGAATTTTAAAAGAGAAGTGAGATTTTGGAGATATGAACTGGGTTTATAAAGTAAAATAAAATATAGTGGATATTTGAATATAAATTCAAGGTGGGAATTTATAAAAGGAATATGAATTGGTTTAAAAATAAATGTTGATTTATTATTAAAAGATGTGAAGAGAAGTGTATTTATCTGGATAGCCAAGTATGTTTTTCCAAAGCAATTTTAAATATAAGTTAAAAGTTTTAATATGGTTTAAAAAGCATATTTTAGAGAATCTATTATTTCTAAATGTTAAAGCCTAAAGTAGTATTTTCAAAGATCTATTATTGTAGTAATTATATAAAAGTGATTTGGTATTATATTTTAAAAAGAGAAATTTAGTTTATATTTGTAAAGTGGTTTCATTTTAAATATTTCTTAAGTATATATTTTGTTAAGGTATTAAAGTAGTTTTTAAATTTCAATATTATTAAGTATATTTATAGTAAAGTGTTTTAAGATTATTTTAAAATCTAAGTGTTTTGTACTTGGTGTTTCAGAGGAAATAAATATTTGGAAATGTATTCCGTAAGCGGAAACTGTTTTGAAATTGTTTTCAAATGAGTTTTGAAAATTCGGAAATATATCTTGGAAAGATATTTGGACAAATAAATAATGTGGGAAATTATTTAATTGTGTGATGGTTGCTTGTGGATGTTAATTGATAGTTAAATAACCGACTATCAATATTGGCCAAATGCGCTGATCGTTTCGAAGAGACCGGGATCGGGTTTGCTACATTACAGCGTGATAGGGGGTTCTCGCTTTGCGTTAGGTGGCGAACGGGAGACTCTTACCCCTACATGTCCCCGGGGGTAGTATAAGGCCTTTTGGGGTTGGTTGCGACTCGAGAGGGTGGCCGTAAAAGCAAACCCGAGGTATCACTGTGAGCCACAGCGGGGCTGGGATGGTTGAAAAGCCTACCGGTCGTGAACCGTTGCTGAAGGTTGAAAAGCCTAGGACGTTACAGTGGTATCAGAGCTTAGGCTAGCGATAACCTTGGCTCTGGTGGGAATTTTGAGAGTACTAATAGATATGAGCGCGTATTTGTTAGTGAATATAAAATAGTTTTATATTGTGTTGGTTGATTTATTGAGTGGCATATGAACCTTCGTCGGCACAGTCTGGACAACTGTATCGAAGGGGTTTCTAAACACTTGAATAGAACAATTCGACACAGTATTGTTTTAAATAGGGTGAATGAAATAATTTTGCCCAAATTATTTTTATATATAAAAGGATAACTTTTGTAAATTATATATTTGGTTGCTTGGTTGTTAGAAAGTGATGATATTAAATTATTATCATCATTGTGTAAAAATTGAATCAGAAATTGGAAAAAGTATAACCAAAGATGAAAGAATAAATTTATATAACAAAATGGAATTTGAAATATAGACTATAAATGAAATTTATAAATTGAGATAAACTTTATATACAAATGTGAATTACAAATGTGATTTATAATCAAATGAGATTAATTCATAAACAAATGAAATTTGTAAAATGTAAATGGTAAAAGTGACTTATAACTTGAAATAAAATGTGATAGAATTCCAGAGTAATGTTTGGATATAATGGATTTTGAATTTGAAGTTTTGGGAAAGATTTAAATTCCTTTGGATTTAAAGATAGTTTTTAAAGGTTTTGGGGAAATAATAGTGATATTATTTCATGAATATTTTTGAAATTGAATTGAAATCTGGTGGAATTTGGGATTTTAAAAATGTTTGAAATGTTTTAAAGTGATAAAAGCATTAAATTCTCTTTCGGTCGCTGGAAAATAATTTCGGTGATGACTGCAGCATCATCGATGTTCATTTTCGAGTTTCTAAAAGAGAAATTGCTACCAAACTGTTTTAAATTGAAAATGATTGTGAACTGGGTTGGTTTTGAAATTCAAAGGGAAAATTGTTTGATAAAAGCAGATTGTTTTGGAAATTGGGATTTGAGGTGATATACCAGATGTGTGAGTTATTTATGGATTCAAAATGGTTTTGAAATAAAACCGGGCAATTGGAGTCTGGGAATTCTATTTAAAATATAAATGTGGAAATTTAATTGAATCAACAATATAAAGTATAGAATGAAGTTGATTGAAATAAGAAGGGAATGAAAGTTTAATTCTGGGATTATAATTATGAGATGAAAATAACTAAATGAGTAATATAAGTTGGTAGATAAAAGAGTTAGAGGATATGAAGGTGAATGAATTGTAAAACTTGTATAAAATTGTATCCTAGAATTAAAATTTAATTCGAGTATATGAAGGTGAATAAAATATATTTGAATTTAACTTAAGATAAGTTAAATAAAAATTGAGAATTGGAATTGAATTAAATGTAAGTGAGTTGAAGTTGAATTGAATTGGATATAAAGGTAATGTAAAATGCTTATAATTGTGTAAAGAAATTCATATTCTTAAGTTCTTAAGTGTAATAATTTGAGATTTGATTGTAAAGATGAAAATGGACTTAAATGAATAGTCCCAGGTCTTCAGCAAGTAAGTTAAACTTATGAATAGAAATGAAATTGTAAGTCATAAATGGGAATTCATTTCTTTGAACCATTAAGAGTTATAATTTGAAATTGTAATTATCAAATGGAAACGACTAAGGTGAGCAATCTTAATTTTTAAATAAATCCAAACTTGAATTATAGAATAAATTGAACTTAAGATAATTAAGTGAAGTGATATTTGGAATTAAAAAGCAAGTATTTAATTTTAACCAGCGGAGGAACTAATTAGATAATAAATTAGTTAATGAAATTGAATTGTGAGTTAATGGAATTGGATTAACATAGTGATGATTTGGATTGCAAATGAAATCCAAATAAGTGAAAATAAATTGGAAATGGCCTGGTTATTAATAAAATAATTCCAGATGAATCGAGTATGGAAAATAAAATTCATAACGATTGAGTGAATAAACCACTTATATTAAATAAATAAATGGATGGAATTTGATTAAATAAGAATCAAATGAAAGATGGAAATAAAACTTTAAAGGGTTGGTTAAATGGAAAAATAAACTTAAGTTATTGACTTAAGTAAATGTTGAAGGGAAACTGAACTTAAACAGAGGAGTGGTTTAAATAAGTTGAGAAATAGTTATTGAATGAATTAACTTGGATTGTTTTCGAGCTAAATAAAATTCAATTTTTGGAAGTTGGAGATGAATTGAATTTAAGGAAAAAAATTGGAAATGAAGTAGTAAATTGAAGTTGGAATTCATATGAAATGGGAGTTCAATTTGAATATATACACTTCAGTGGTGAAGTAGCAAATGAATATAAGAAAAATTTATATTGAACTTAAGAATTGAAGAATGAAATTCTTAAGAAAATTTGTATTGGAAATATACTTAGTAATTTTGGAAAAAAATATATATATACTAAGTGAATAGTTGAATGAAGACTAAAACTGAAGTTGTGAAATGGGATAGTTGTGAATAAGGGGATAACAATCAAAAAGGAATGTGAATAAAAGAGAATTGATATAACTGATAATCAATTGAAATTAATACGTAAGGTGTACGTATATTATTTATTCGCATAGCTATTTGATCCGGATTCGAACACAGAATTTCGGGATAGATATATCGATCCGAGTTGGAATTTTTTTACTCGATTTTCAACGGCGAGCCTGGATATGGATTGTTGATTGATTCTGGATATTCTCTATCATAGTTTGTGGCTATGCAAGGAGAATGACGGTTTCTGATCAAGAAACCAGATCTGAGTCCGCACTAGGAAGTCGGGTGGACAATACTAGTTCGGAAGTGGAATTGTGTGATCGATTGAGCGATCGAATGTGATATTGCGTACGGATGATATATGTGCATCGTACGGGCTTAAGTAAAACAAATATTGGAAATTTGTAAAGAAGTCGATAAAATGACTTTGGAATTGTGAGTGGATATTATTGCTTAGTAGGATATACAGGTGTATAAAAGCAATGGATAAATTGGGATTTTTGATTTTAGAAGATAAAATTTAATGGCCCGACAAAAAGGTATGTATTTGAAATTCTATATGAAATTTGATTGGGTTTTTGATCCAGCCACTTGGCTTTTTGTTTTCTTTTTGAGATTGGGAGGCCATAGAGCCATTTTGTAGTAGTACCGAGCTAGCCGCGCAAAGGAGACGCTGGCGAAATTTTTCGGAAATTTAGGGAGTTAGAAAATTTTTGAGAAATTTTTGATAATTCAAAAATTTGAATTCAAATTTAAATTTGAATGGATAAGTAGGTAGTATGGGTTGAACTTATGAATAAGTTTGGAAAGTTAAAGATGATTAGTGTATCATTGACAAAAGATTGTTTGGGTCTTGTTAAAACTGTTTGAATTTGGGAAATAGCTAACTTGGGAAATAGCTAACGGGATATGGGACATTCTTCTTAACTGGTAATTTCGGGGACGAAATTCTTTTAAGGGGGGAGGAATGTGACGACCCGGAATTTTTGAGCATTTGAAATAGGAATATTTAATTAATTTTAAATATTCAAAAGATAATTATTAACTTTAATTTCAAATATCATTATTGATTAGACAAGTAATTGTTGAATTTAAATTATTGAAATTGGTAAATTATTGAATCTGGAGCTTTAAGCCTGTTAAAAATAATTTGAAGACTTATAAAAATTTATATAGATAATACTGGAAATAATAGACGAATTAAAATTGAATTTAACGGTCGTCTGTTTAATTTAAAATTTGCATCGTTTAAATTGTCGTTTAAAATAGCCTTCCGAGGCACAGTCTCGGAATTCGACGAAACCAGTTCCATTGGATCCGTAATATTGTATTATTATCGGATTTCAAATTTCGCAGTGATCGGAGTTGTCATGTGATCGTACGGTATATAAACGCTTAGAATAATTAATCGTTTTAATTCAAAATATCGTACATCTTTTCATCTGTCAAAAATCTTTCATCAGCCGTATTTTCTCTCAGCTTCTCCAACACGCTTCTTTTGGCTTCTCGAACACACTTTTCTTTTAAAACAAAATATCCCGAGCCTTCTTCAAATCCCTAACGAGTTTTCCTCTTCAGATTCTTAAAGAAAGAAAAATACAGGCTCGTTTAAAATTGTATACAAATCGAATAAAAGAAAATCTCTAATGGCCGCCTTCAGTTCAAAATCGCGTCCATCTCCTCACCTTCTTTTGACGCTCGAAATTTTGGGCGATCAGCTTTTGAATCTGGGAAGGCGCGACATCAACGCCATATCGAACTCGCGTTCGATCTGAGGGTTGCGAGAATCATCGACCTCGCGGCAAAGACGAGGTCGCTCGCGAGTGGAGCAGGCGGAGCTAGGGTTCGCGAGGTCTAGGGTTGTATGACTTGGAGCTGCGACGATGGCAGGTCGCGATTCAGGGAGGGAGTTCGAAGTTCGAATTTGAGCCAGTGAATCTGGTCGAGGGATTCTTGATTAGGGTTGCAGCTCGATCTGGCTTCTCGGCTTGACTGGGATGACGAAGTGATGGCACGAAGCCGTGGAGGGGAAGCGAAGCTTGAAACTGCTTTGGGCCTTTGCGTGATGGCGATGTGCGAGGCGAGTGGGTTCGTTCTCAGGTCGATGGAGGCTCGCGAACGCGTGGACTAGGGCAGTAGGCGATTGCCTGGGATTCGTGAAGCTGGATGTCGATCGTTGTGAGGTCATTGGAGTTGAGTTTTGGGCAAGCAGTAGCTATGCTCGATCTAGACCTTAGTTTGAGTAGCAGGTAATTTCTGTTCTATTTGAATATGTTAAACTGTTTTACTTAAAAAAAAATGTATACATCCAGATCAACAGATAAATATGCTGCAGTAGGATATAAAACAATTTATTTATCTTTATTAAAGATTTATATGAATATATATATATATAAATTGTAAAACAGAAAATAGTTTTTATATGGATATGATTTAGAAGGTAGTGTTAAATGAAATAGATAAATATATACATAGATATTTTAATCCACAAGTTATTGTAAAATAAATTATGAAGGTGATTTATTTGTAAGTTAATCTATTTAATTATTTTGAAAACTTAAATTGTATTTGTAAAGAAAATTAGTTTGAAAATTACCTTATTAAGTAAAATGAAATTTTTAGGTAGAAATTGATTTGTCCAAATTGATCGAATATTAATGAAATCATATAATATGTATTCAAGGTCGGACATCGTGGAGAAAACTACTGGTTTGGGTTGAATTGCAAAAAAGGGGAAAAGGTGAGTTAATCTCACTCAGCTGAATTTTTATTTTAAATTTAAATGGTTAAATTTAAATAATTGATTGGATGATTGCATTGATTGATGTGCTATACTATATATAGTAGTATATAGTAATATATACATATTGGCATATGTATATATTGGACTTGTTGATATTCCCGCATTATATAGCGGATGAGACCCTATGCGCCGCATAATAGCGGATGATTTTATATAAATCCCATATACCGCGATATTCCACCTTGAAGTGGAATTGGTATTGTGCTAACGTTTGTGGATGCAGGGAAACAGGTTGGAGGGATCCAACTGGATTCCTCAAAATTATTTAGATTATTTGATATTCTGTTCTATGAATATTGATATCCTGTGATGATTTTATTGATGATTGAAATATTGGATGATATGGTTGGATTGAATATTTCAATAAAAGGAGTTATCAAAATATATTGAATTGGATTTTGAAAGAAATAAAAGAGTAAAATTTAAGTAAATAATTCAAGTGAATTGGAATAAGGGAATTTCGAAATAACAAGGGAAATATTAACTTTAAACTAAAGTGATATTAAATTTAAAGAATAAAGGATTTATTTTGAATGTAAGGATTAAATTTAATTAAAGGCTAAAGAAGGAATTTTGGAAGTTTAAAATTGGTATTTTCAGTTAAAAAGGGTTTTAACTCAAATAAAGGAATAAATCTAAAAGTTAATGTATTTTGAAATAAATGAAGTAGTAAAGGAAATTTATTTCAAAGTAAAGTAAAGTAAATTGGAAAATCAATTGGAAATTGATTTAGTTGTTTAAAATTGGAATTTTAAAAGAGAAGTGAGATTTTGGAGATATGAACTGGGTTTATAAAGTAAAATAAAATATAGTGGATATTTGAATATAAATTCAAGGTGGGAATTTATAAAAGGAATATGAATTGGTTTAAAAATAAATGTTGATTTATTATTAAAAGATGTGAAGAGAAGTGTATTTATCTGGATAGCCAAGTATGTTTTTCCAAAGCAATTTTAAATATAAGTTAAAAGTTTTAATATGGTTTAAAAAGCATATTTTAGAGAATCTATTATTTCTAAATGTTAAAGCCTAAAGTAGTATTTTCAAAGATCTATTATTGTAGTAATTATATAAAAGTGATTTGGTATTATATTTTAAAAAGAGAAATTTAGTTTATATTTGTAAAGTGGTTTCATTTTAAATATTTCTTAAGTATATATTTTGTTAAGGTATTAAAGTAGTTTTTAAATTTCAATATTATTAAGTATATTTATAGTAAAGTGTTTTAAGATTATTTTAAAATCTAAGTGTTTTGTACTTGGTGTTTCAGAGGAAATAAATATTTGGAAATGTATTCCGTAAGCAGAAACTGTTTTGAAATTGTTTTCAAATGAGTTTTGAAAATTCGGAAATATATCTTGGAAAGATATTTGGACAAATAAATAATGTGGGAAATTATTTAATTGTGTGATGGTTGCTTGTGGATGTTAATTGATAGTTAAATAACCGACTATCAATATTGGCCAAATGCGCTGATCGTTTCAAAGAGACCGGGATCGAGTTTCCGTATACCAGGATTCTAGGTCTGGAGACTCGAATACCACTTCGATCCGGTTTGTACGTTTCGTGTAACGATTTCGGAGTCGAAGATGGAGCTGTGAAGTGCAAGGGCTAGTCGCTACTAATCCTGAGGATATTTCCAAAATGGATGTAGTAGGAATAGTGCCTTCGGTTCCGTTCAAACCCAGGACGGACTTGTATGGACGAATGCTTGCGAAACATCGTCCACGGATGATGGGCATTCTAAGGGATATGTTCTCTAAAAGGTATCGTTTAGCCTCGAACCTCATCAACCGGGAATGACTGAAAATCAGGGGTTATGCAGCAAGGCTTCGTGGGTAGCTCCCACTGGAGGGTAAGGTCATCCCTGTCTAGATGTCCCTTTTTATTTCGGCTTAGTGGTGCGGTTGCTGATCCCAACCGTGGGGTGATTTTATTCGGGATCATCCAGTAAGGGATGGTTCCGGCCTTGTATTGCAGGGGAGCGGGCGTACTCCTCGGTACGGTGATCTAGGCCACATACTGTGATAGGTGGTACCCCAGTGCCTAGTCATTCGTTGGAAATCCATTCTCCCTACGTGCCTGTACGGTTTTGATTGTGCCCAACTATTGCTGAAATGTGAGATGCAAGCATTTCAGCTAGATTCTATTTTACTTTGTGTAGACACTATTATAATATCAGAGGATTTTGATATAAAGTGTTTTAGCTATCGTAAGGTAAAAACCCGACATGTTTATTTGTGGCGTGGTCTTACGAGATGCTTTTGATTTCAAAAGATTTTTGAAACTTTAATAATCAATTGAGTGTGATTTTCTCACGCTGGTATTCCAGACTGACTCGGGTATTGTTTTATATGATGCTCGGGTCAGACCGAGTATTATAGATTACAGGAAATGATGCTATGGAGCTGGATGGCGATACGTACTTTCGTATTTGAGTTATATATTCCGCTGTGTATTCAGATTGTGAGGACAAGTTATGATTACTGTCCAGTTGTATGATATTGATGTGATGTACTCTGATGATGTATTTGGATGATGTATATGTAAACAGAAATAGATTTCTTTTTGTGTAAAGATCTGTTATTACCTATTATATTTTATTCCACTGCGTATGTGAGATTCTGTTGTTGTTTTCTATTTTTCTTCTTCTTCTACCTCTTCTTTTTACCCAAATGGTCCGGTTTTTCGTGTTAGAAAAAGCCTAGGTTGTTACAACCATAGTCGAAACCAATACACAAGATATCACTCAAATGGTATGCAGTGGATTGGAAGGAGGGCGAAAACCTTGGTGTCAAAAGGTTAGCCTTCAATTGGGTCGAAACCCTACTTTGTTTTCAAAGTTAAAGTCTTGCCTTGTTTTACCTAAAGCTTTCGACACAGTCGAAACATATGCTTTCGAAAAGGTTTTATAAGTAGCTTTCAAAGAAGGTTGTCATATTGTGTTAAAGTATTTGCTTCCGAGGGAGTACCTTTTTCCTTTAAATAATTGCTTTTGAAAGGGCAGGTTCCGACCTAGTCGAAAACTAGCCGCTACTCTGCCTTTCGACTATATTGAACAGTAATGCTTTCGAAAGGTTACCTTTATTTTACCTTAAAGTAAGCCTTTTTCCTAATTGCTTTCGAAAGGGTTGAGGGTTTGGAAGGTGGAGTCAAAAGAGGGTTTCAACTTTGTCCTTCAAAGTTTTTATTTTTAAAGGTTTTGCTTTAGACTGGATGGTTCTGACACCATCAAAATTTCCCCAAATTAATTTTTGTTGGTTTCGAAGGAGATACTTTCGTATATAACCATTTCGACCCAAATATTGTTTTTAAAGAGTAACCCCAATGCTTTTTAAAGGGGTACTTTCATTTGTCTCGAAGCTCTATATTTTAAAAGATGATTTGATACCATCAAAAGGTATAATAGGTCTTAAAAGAGAATGTTTAATAAGGGCTTCGAAAGTTATTATACAATGTTTTGAGAAGCAATCTTTGCTTTCGAAGGGGGCTATCCAGAGGTTTCGAAAGAGTTGTTTTTATGGTTTCAAAACATAAATCCAATCTCAATTTAAAGTAATAACCATGGCATAAATAAAGATTTTGAAAATGATATTCACATTATTATTAACCCATAACTGTATTTTGGAGAAATGGGCAGAATAACCAGTTAGGTTAACCTAGTAGTGAATAAAACATAACATATGTTAAATTCTTAATTAATGATATTGGCAGGGGCCAACTGGTTTACAGTAAGCCCATGGAAACTGTATGATATTGGCAGGGGCCAATAGATTCATAGTCAGCCTATGAAAGCTATCATTTGATACTAGCAGGGGCCAGTAGGTTTGTAGTTAGCCCATGAAAACTATATTCGGATTAAGATATTGGTATTCAGCCAATAGGTTCCTAGTTAGCCCATGAAAACTAGGATAAGAAATAAGATATTGGAGTTAACAATAGGTTCTTAGTGATCCCATGAAAACTAAGTAATTGGACAGATAGTCCTTAATATTTAACAGGTTAATAGTAATCCTAGAAACTATAATTGAGACAGGTAGTTAGAATGAATGGAAATGGGTAATCCAGAATTGATTTATTTGTTTTTGCATATCACCATAATGTTTTGAAATACTATGTTTTAACCATTGTGGATGCAGGAGCACAGTATATGGTTTTATAAATGTTTTAGGATACCAGTGAAGCGAAAATCCGTTCCGTTTAGCGGCGTGGTCTCACTAGATATCTAAATGATTTGAGATGGTAAATTATTATTCATACCAGGCTTTATGTCTGACTCAAAGTTTTTGTTTTTCCCTTAAACTCTCGGATACTCAATTGATTTTGAGTAGGTTGAGATTTAAGGTTTCTAGGTGTTCTTTTAAACGAATAAAGCTTCCGAAGATGTGTAGGAGGCAAACTTGTTATTAGAGTTTATTTATTTCCGCTATGTGTTTGTTTATAAAGGCAAATAGTTTACTTGCCAATCTATATACTCTGTTCTACCAAGGGGGCATCTTCATATGCTGCTCTTAGCGTATTTTGTATTTATTATATGTTATCTTAACATGATCTGCAAATTGGGATTATGTAATCAATTTGGAATATTTTTAAATGGAATGTGGAACTTTGTTTTGCTGTTTAAAATTTTCCATATTCTTGTGTTTTTGTGTATCGATGTATCCAATGTCACCGTATTTGGTCGATGAGGATTAATAACTATGGATGACTACAACATCCGTAGCCATTAGTTTTGGACCTTCAAGTAGGGGGATGTTACAAGTTGGTATCAGAGAATAGGTTTATGAAACTTTAAAAGAAACTTAAACTAGATTTTTCCAAACATAATCCAATGAATCAGATAATAAGATTGGGGTTTGGGTTAACGCTATAGTAACGCACTTGTATTTGTTATATATAGTTATACATATATAAGTATGTATCCCCCATTCTCTTAGACCGTTCTTCTGTGTCTTACTAAGGCTCTTATGTAGATTTATGAGAAAGAAGATATGGAAGCAGGAAACGGAAGTGGAAATCTCGATGGAGGAAGCACCATAACTAATGGAAATGCTCGACCCACTACTAGGAGAAACCCGGGTTAACCGGCTAATGCTAGTAACCAAAATGCTGAAGCCAATGTGGGTGCTGGAAATCCACCAGTAGATATGAGGGTGATGTATCAGTTCTAAACCGATTTGATGCAAGCTGGAGCTACTGCTAGAGCTGCTGGAAATGTAGGAGGAGCTAATCCTGTGGTTTCAGTTGGAAATATTGCTTTGCTGAGTAGAGATTACACCAGTTTTGGTGGGAAGCCATTCTTGGGAACAGAGAGTGCCATAGAGGTTTAGAATTGGCTGTTGTATTGTGAATGTATATTTACTAATTTGGGTTTGAATGATGGACAAAAGAGAAGGTTGGCCTCTAGACAGTTGCAAGGGTCAGCGCTACATTGGTGGAATAATGTCACTACCGAAGTTCCGAAAGAGCAGTTAACTTGGGCTGATTTTAAAATGAGATTTGAGCAGACGTTTGTATCTGAGTTTGCAAAGTATGAGCTGATGAAGAAGTTTATGGATTTAGTGCAAGGAGAGATGTCAGTAGTCGAGTATGCTACTAAGTTTGAAGAGCTGTCTAGATATAGATATGCTATTATAGATACTAACATCAAAAGGAATGAGAAGTTCATTCGGGGACTGAGGCCTGAGCTTGCTAGAATGACCATGACACATGTCCATGATCCTTGTAATATAGTGGTGGAAATGGCCATTCGCCATAAGGAGTTGCTTGCTGATTTAGCTAAAGAGAAGTCGGTGGAAACTCAGGATTCTCAGGGGAAGAAGAGGAAGTTCTTTAAGAAGGGAACCCGGAAGGGAGATACTGCCAAGAAGTCAAAGGCTGAGGTAGTTTGCTATAAGTGTGACAAGAAAGGTCACTTTGCTAATGAATGCTGGTCAGGAAATGAGAAGAAACCTGCAAGTAAGAAGAATGTGAAATGCTTTAACTATGATCTAGTTTGGCATTATAAGGTTCAGTGTCCAAAGCCAGTTAGGGAGGACAAACGAAAGGTCTTTGCTATTAGATCAGCTAGGCCTACTGCGGCCGATAAAGGAAAGACTATGATGGAAGGTATGCTTTTGATTCAGAGTATTTCAGTTAGATTACTTTTTGATATCGGTGCATCACATTCATTTATATCTCAATGGTTGGTTGATAGATTATGTCTAGAACCCACCTACCTTAATACTTCCTTAAGAGTTGCGAATCCAATAGGAGGGTATGCAACACTAGGGTTAAGATGTGTCCAGTTAGAACTTGATTTATTAGGTCATAAATTTGCATGTAGTTTGTATGTTATTGATTTAGTAGATTTTGGGATCATTTTGGGTATGGATTGGTTGGGTTGGTATGAGGCTAGAATATTTTGCCAGGATAAAGAAATATCACTGACACACCCTGATAGTCATAACCGAGTGATATTCTCAATAGAGAATACTGACTGGAGTGTTAATCCTATGCTTAATGCTATGGAGGTAGGAAATGAGTTAAGTCAGGTTCAGGTAGCAAGAGAGTTTGCAGATGCCTTTGAGTCAGTCACTGGACTACCCCCGAAAAGAGCTGTTGAGTTTAGAATTGATCTTGTGCCTGGAGCTGAACCTGTTAGTAGACCGCCTAGTAGGATGACACCTACTGAGATGAAGGAATTAAAGGTGCAGCTAGTGGATCTTGAAGGAAGGAATTTTATTAGGCCAAGCAGTTCGCCTTGGAGAGCGACCACAGTGTTTGTGAAAAAACTGGATGGGTCGTTAAGGATGTGTATTGACTATCGTAAGTTAAACGAAATGACAATTAAGGATTAGTATCCTTTTCCAAGAATAGATGATCTGTTTGATCAGTTGAGTGGAGCCAGAGTGTTTTCCCAATTGGATTTGGTGACTGGTTTCCATCAGTTAAGAGTGGCGGAGGACATTACTCCTTTAACAGCATTTCGGAATAGATATGGTTCATATGAGTAGTTGGTAATGCCATTTGGATTGACGAATGCAATTTTTCCGAGAGTAATCGGATAGGTTTGTACTAGTGTTTATAGATGGCATTATAGTATACTCTAAGGATGAGAAAGAGCATGAAGTTCATCTCAGAGTGGTGCTTGAGATGCTGAGGCAGAATCAACTAAAGGCGAAGTTTACCAAGTGTCATTTCTAAAAGAAAGAGGTACAGTTTCTGGGTCACATGGTTTCAGGGAAAGGGTTGTCAGTCGATCTAGATAAGATTGAAGCTGTGAATAATTAGAAGAGACCAGAGACGGTGACTGAGATCAGGAGTTTTCTTGACTTGCTGGCTTCTACCAGAGATTCATTAAGGATTTCTCGTGGACAGTAGTACCCTTAACTAAGCTAACCAGGAAGGAAGTGAGATTTATTTGGTCCGACAAATGTAAGAAGGCATTCCTTAAGTTAAAGCATTTGTTGACCAATGCATCCGTGTTAGTAGTTCCAGATGGAAACCAAGGATTGGTGGTGTGTACTGATGCACGTGGAACTGGATTAGGAGCGGTATTGATGCAGGGTGGTAAATTCATTGCCTACGCATCTAGGCAGCTTTAACCGCATGAAGTTAGATATCCTACTCATGATTTGGAGTTGGCAGCTGTGATCTTCGCATTGAAGATTCATAGACATTATCTCTTAGGGGAGAGATCCGAGTTGTATATCGATCATAAACCTTTACAGTATTTATTCTCTTGGAAAGAGTTGAATATGAGACAATAGAGGTGGCTAGAGTTTTTGGCTACTTATGATTTTGGTATTGAATATACACTAGGAAAAGGTAATAAAGTGGCCGATGCTCTTAGCAGGAAACATCAGAATGTGGTGTTAGCTATGTTGGCAGAGGGGAAGGATTTAGAAGCTTTAGTCAGTTGTGATGTGCAGTTAAGATCGACTGCTGGTTCTAGTAAGAGTACAACTAGGTTATCTTGTTTAGAAGTTCGATCAGTATTGATTGAGAAAATTGCTTCTAAGTATAAGAAGGATCCAGTATCGGCTGAAAGGATCAAAAGGCTTGAGATTGGAACTAAGATCGATGATTTAAAGGATTTAACCTTGACCAGAAAGGATGGCTAAGAAAGAAGGTACGGTTGTGTGTTCCGAATGTAGAGGACTTGAGGAAAGAAGTTCTTGGAGAATGTCATCTATCCAAGTTTATGATTCATCCTGGAGGAACTAAGATGTATCGGGATATGAAGAAGAACTTATATTGGGAAGGCATGAAGAGGGATGTTAGCACGTGGGTTAGGCAGTATGCAAACTGTCAACAAGTGAAAGCTGAACATCAGAAGCCTGGTGGATTGCTTCAACCTTTAGAGATTCCAGTTTGAAAATGGGATTCGATACCCATGGATTTTATAGACGGGTTGCCAAGGTCAAATAGAGGTAATGAAAGTATATGGGTTGTAGTGGACAGATTGACCAAGAGTGCCCATTTCATTCTAGTTAAGTCAATCGGAACGACACCTCTTTTAGCTTAGTTATTCCTGAAGAACATAGTTAGACTGCATGGAGTTTCTAGTAGTATACTCAGTGACTGAGATACATTGTTCACTAGTGAATTCTAGAAGAGTCTACAGGAATTGATGGGTACCAAGCTTAATATGAGTACTGCATATCACCCTTAGACGGATGGGCAGACAGAGAGAGTCAACAAAGTACTTGAGGATCTACTGAGAGCTTGTGTATTAGACTTTGGTGGATCTTGGGAGAAGCACCTACATTTGGTTGAGTTTTCATATAATAATAGTTATCAGACTAGTATAGGAATGGAACCGTTTGAAGCTTTGTATGGAAGACCATGAAAATCACCTACGATTCATCCTAGAGGAACCAAGATGTATCAGGATATGAAGAGGAGCTTCTATTGGGAAGGCAAGAAGAGGGATGTTGGCTTGTGGGTTAGGCAGTGTGCAACTGTCAATAAGTGAAAGCTGAACATCAGAAGCCTAGTTGATTGGTTCAACCTTTATAGATTCCAGTTTGGAAATGGGATTGATATCCATGGATTTTATAGATAGGTTACGAAGGTCAAATAGAGGTAATGAAACTATATGGGTTGTAGTGGACAGATAGACCAAGAGTGCCTATTTCATTCCAGTTAAGTCAACCAGAACGACACTTGTTTTAGCTAAGTTGTTCCTGAAGAACATAGTTAGATTGCATGAAGTTCCTAGTAGTATAGTTAGTGATAGAGATGCATTGTTCACTAGTGAATTTTGGAAGAGTCTACAGGAAGTGATGTGTACCAAGCTTAATATGAGCACTGCATATCACCCTCAGACGGATGGGCAGACAGAGAGAGTCGACAAAGTACTCGAGGATCTATTGAGAACTTGTGTATTAGACTATGGTGGATCTTGGGAGGATCAGCTACATTTGGTTGAGTTTTCCCATAATAATAGTTATCGGACTAGTATAGGAATGGCGCTGTTTGAAGCTTTGTATGGAAGACCATGCAAGTCACCTACGATTCATCCAGGAGGAACCAAGATGTATCAGGATACGAAGAGGAGCTTCTATTGGGAAGGCATGAAGAGGGATGTTTGTTTGTGGGTTAGGCAGTGTGCAAACTGTCAATAAGTGAAAGCTGAACATCAGAAGCCTAGTAGAATGCTTCAACCTTTAGAGATTCCAGTTTGGAAATGGGATTCGATATCCATTGATTTTATAGATAGGTTGCCAAGGTCAAATAGATGTATTGAAAGTATATGGGTTTTAGTGGACAGATTGACCAAGAGTGCCCATTTCATTCCAATTAAGTCAACCAGAATGGCACCTGTTTTAGCTAAGTTGTTCCTAAAAAACATAGTTAGACTGCATGAAGTTCCTAGTAGTATAGTCAGTGAAAGAGATGCATTATTCACTAGTGAATTCTGGAAGAGTCTATAGGAAGTGATGGGCACCAAGCTTAATATGAGTACTGCATATCACTCTCAGACGGATGGGCAGACGGAGAGAGTCAACAAAGTACTTGAGGATCTACTGAGAGCTTGTGTATTATACTTTGGTGGACCTTGGGAGGATCACCTACATTTAGTTGAGTTTTCCTATAATAATAGTTATCAGACTAATATAGGAATGGCATCGTTTGAAGCTTTATATGGAAGACCATGCAAATCAGTTGGTTGGAGACTGGAGACAGATTAGTCTTAGGTCAAAATTTGGTTAGAGAGGCGTCAGAGTAGATTGAGTTAATCCGAGGAAGGATGAAGAAAGCTCAGTCAAGACAGAAAAGTTATGCAGATAAGAGGCGTAAGGACCTAGAATTCTCAGTTGGAGATAAGGTTTTCATTAAGGTATCACCTATGAATGGTGTGATACAATTTGGAAAGTCAGGAAGTTAGCCCCAAGATATGTAGGTCCATTCCAGATTATAGAGTGGATTGCAAAGCTCACATACAAAATAGAGTTGCCGAGCAGTTTTGCAAGTGTCCATAATGTATTTCATGTGTCTCATCTTCGTAAGTATGTGCATGATCCAAAGAATACTATTCCTCCGACAGGGTTGGATGACTTAGTGGTAGAGCCTAATTTGACTTTTGTTAGACAACCAGTTCGAATTGTAGCTAGAGATGAGAAAAGATTAAGGAACAAGATAGTCAGGTTGGTGAAAGTTAGATGGAGCGACAACGAGAAGGACTGTACTTGGAGACAAAGGACATGATTAGAGATACTAATCCTGATTTGGTTTGAGGGTATGTCTATATTAGATTTATATAGATAGTTGCTAGTCAGTTAGACTAGTAGGGTTGTTACAGATGATTGCTATATTTAGTATTTAGTCCTTACTGAATTTTGAGGACGAAATTCTTTAAGGGGGAGCCTGTAACATTCCTAATTTTTGATAATGTTATTCAGGAAATTTAATTAGATAGATTAAATAGAATAATGATGATAAGGAGATTGAGATTTGAATAAATTGTATGATGGGTCGTGCTTAATAATAAAAATTTAATGGGCTATAAATTGGTTTAAAGGTTAATTAAATTACACAGTGGCATATTAGTAAATAGCCATTTTATATTACATGGCTATACACTCCACGTCTTTGTCCATTTGCGTTCATTTTTCTTAATAATCAAAAATAAACGCAAGAAAAATAATATAGCCGGCCATTAACAAGGAAGGAAAAAGAGGAAATTTCCATCAAAAGATAAGATCCAAGCTATGAAGGATTAAGCAACAACAAATCTCAAATTCCTTATCAAATTTAAGGTGAATAATAATTTCATACCATCTCTATTTTTATTCTATGCTTGTATGTTCTCCGATTTATGATTTAAATTTGTTTTTGTGATAAAATGGATGATGATATGCTTGTGTTATATTATGATGATTTATTTTAATTCATACACATATGAATTTACAAGGTTTTTATGTAAAACTGAGAATATATTATTTCAGATTTCCATGGAAAAATTTTATGTTAAGAAAAACATGATTTTGGAGATGGGTTTTAATTTTTAGAATTTTCGAAGCTATGGAAATTTTATTATGAATTTTTATTGAAAAATATGATATAATTGGGTTTAAAATTTATTTCGAGAATTTCAGGAAGAAATTGGGTCTAAAATTTTAATATGTTTGATTACATGATGAAATTGAATTTCTATGATTTTTAGGGATTTTCCCTAATTGATTTACTAAGGAAAATAAATTATTTTAAAAGGACTTTACTAAAATAATTGGTTTTAGTATATGGAAGGGCTAAAACGTTGCATTTTTAATGGTTTTAATCTAGTATAAATGCGGCTATTTTAAAGTAAAGTATTTGAAAAGTTTTTATGACAACCAATCAATAGTTTACAAATAGGCAAGTTGTTAGAAAGTAATTACTAAAAGTTGCTATAATTCAGCCTTTAAATCAGAAAAAGGCATTCCGCCTCTAATAGTAAGAAACTTTTGACTCCTTTGATTCTGCCTTGTCCTAGTCAAAACCAACACAGTCGATACCACCATAGTCGAAACCAATACACAAGATATCACTCAGATGTTATGCAGTGGATTAGAAGGAGTGCAGAAGCCTTGGTGTCGAAAGGTTAGCTTCCAACGGGGTCGAAACCCTGCTTTGTTTTCAAAAGTTGAAGTCTTGCCTTGTTTTACCTAAAGCTTACGACACAGTCGAAACATATGCTTTCAAAAAGGTTTTATAAGTAAGGTTGTCATGTTGTGTTAAAGTATTTGCTTCGGAAGGAGTACATTCTTCCTTTAAATAATTGCTTTCGAAAGGGTAGGTTCCGACCAGTCAAAATCTAGCTGCTACTCTTCCTTTTGACTACATTGACCAGTATGCTTTCGAAAGGTTACCCTTATTTTACCTTAAAGTAAGCCTTTTTCCTAATTGCTTTCGAAAGGTTACCCTTATTTTACCTTAAAGTAAGCCTTTTTCTTAATTGCTTTCGAAAGGGTTGAGGGTTTGGAAGGTGATGGAGTCGAAAGTGGGTTTCGACTCTGTCCTTCAAAGTTATTGTTTTAAAGGTTTTGCTTTTGACTAGATAGTTCCGACACCATCAATTTTTACTCAAATTAATTTTTGTTGGTCTCGAAGGAGATACTTTCGTATATAACCATTTTGACCCAAATATTGTTTCAAAAAGTAAACCCAATGCTTTCGAAAGGGGTACTTTCATTTGTCTCGAAGCTCTATATTTTAAAAGATGATTTGATACCATCGAAATGTATAATATGTTTCGAAAGAGAATGTTTAATAAGGGCTTCGAAAGGTATTATACAATGTTTTGAAAAGAAGTCTTTGCTTTCGAAGGAGGCTATCCAAATGTTTCGAAAGAGAAGTTTTTATGGTTTCAAAACATAAACCCAATCTCAATTTAAAGTAATAACCATGGCATAAATAAAGATTTTGGAAATGATATTCACATTGTTATTAATCCATAATAGTATTTTGGGGAAAAGGGCAGAATAACCAATTAGGTTGACCCATAGTGAATAAAACTTAACAGATGTTAAATTCTTAATTGATGATATTGGCAGGGGCCAATAGGTTTATAGTAAGCCCATGAAAACTATATGATATTGGCAGGGGTCAGCCCATGAAAACTATGATTTGATACTGGCATGGGCCAGTAGATTTGTAGTTAGCCCATGAAAACTATATCCGGATTGAGATATTGGCAGTCGGCCAATAGGTTCCTAGTTAGCCCATGGAAACTAGGATAATAAATAAGATATTGGAGTTACCAATAGGTTCTTAGTGATCTCAAGTAAACTAAGTAATTGGACAAATAGTCATTAATATTTAACAGGTTAATAGTAACCCTAGTACCTATAATTGAGACAGATATTTAGAATGAATGGGGATGGGTAATCCAGAATTGATTTATTTGTTTTTTCATATCATCATAATATTTTGAAATACCATGTTTTAACCATTGTGGATGCAGTAGCACAATATATGGTTTTATAAATATTTTAGGACACCAATGAGGGGAAAACCCGTTCCGCTAATCGGCATGGTCTCACTAGATATCTAAATGGTTTGAGATGGTAAATTATTATTCATACCAGGCTTTATGTCTGACTCGAAGTTTTTGTTTTCCTCTTAAACTCTCGGGTACTCATTTGATTTTGAGTAGGCTGAGAGTTAAGGTTTTCAAGTGTTCTTTTAGACGAATAAAGCTTCCGAAGACGTGTCGGAGGCAAACTTGTTATTAGAGTTCAATTATTTTCGTTGTGTGTTTGTTTGTAAAGACAAATAGTTTACTTGCCTATCTATATACTCTGGTCTACCAGGGGGCATCTTCATATGTTGCTCTTGGCGTATTTTGTATTTATTATATGTTATCTGAACGTGGTTTGCGAATTGGGAATATGTAATCAATTTGGAATATTTTGAAATGTAATGTGGAACTTTGTTTTGCTGTTTAAAATTTTCCATATTCTTGTGTTTTTGTGTATCGATGTATCTAATGCCGCCGCATTTGGTTACCGAGGATTAATAACTATGGATGAATGTAGCATCCATAGACGTTTGTTTTGGGCCTCCAAGTAGGGGGATGTTATAGTTCGGGAACATATGGAAAATCTAGAGGAAATGTTGTAAAAACATGTTAAACCAATCTAATAAGTATCAGAACATATGCAATCATTATCTAATGTACTTAATAAATTCAAGACAAATTGTTACTTAAAAAATGTCATACTGATTAATTTAGTCTTTAAATAATGGTTAAGAAATGTAATATAATGCTCTTCTAAAATTTTAGCATGTTTTCGATTTAGTTCCCATTTAAGAGCCGAATAGTACGACCCCTATTAGTACGATCAAATTTTTTGAGTCTTGGACATTTGATTTTAAACTTTCACAATGTCATGCATTGACTCATGTGAGACAAAAAAAGAGTACAGATATTCATTCCAAATTCAATAACATATATTATTTTTATGGTGAGATGTCACGTTTCGCAAGGTATGAGAGCTCGAAGAAATTGTTTCATTCGAATAGCGGGAAGGAATTTCTATGCAAGATTGTGTTCTTAATATGATTAAATACATTAAGAAAATTGCTAATTTGAAATATGACTCTAGACCAAGACCTATGGATAGTCCTTCTTCATGGATTACTAAAGAATTAGCTTGATATGTTTATATTGATGAACTTAACCAAGTGCAATTTCTTCAACCACCTCTAACTTCTAAGGACAATCGTAAAGCACTTCTATGGAAGAAGTATGATCTATTAATTATCTTTTTCTAAAGGTTTGACAATATAAAGGGAAGAAAGCAAAGTTAAAACATGATAGTAAAAAGGACATGGTTGGGAAGGAAGAGAATGGGGATTGTCACCATTGATCAAATAAGAAACAAAGGAAATGAAATTGTCTGGATTATTTTAAATATCTCAAAGAGAAGGTATGTGGTTCTCTTTCACAAAGTATTTTCTGAAAGATTATCTTTTTATTGGTTATACTCCTTGATTTTTTGATGCTAGATTTTTAACCCATTACTGCAATTATTATAGAAACATAGAAGTAGAAGAAACATAGTAAAAAGTTTATTAGAACTTCATATTGTAAAAGGTGCTATCATAGCTATCAAAGTAATGGGAGAGTACAGTGAAAAACTTGATATTGAACACATCTAAATTTTAGCTATTTTCATTATGAAATAATTATTTATGAAATAATTTTCATTTAATGTTTGACAAAATGTGGAAATACCTTTATTTTAATGAGAATATATAAATATTCATTATAGAATAAAACTATTTTGGTAAACTAGGATAATGACATTTGAGTACTAAATAATGACGTATTAACTATTGAAAATACAAAAGCATCTACATAAATGACAATTACCTTTTGCACTGTAGACCTGAATATATTATTAAGAAATTGTTGTATAAATCGAGAAACGATCTCACTTCTTTTGATTTTACATCATAGGATATTTGTGAATTGTTTCTCAAAAGGAATATGAACAAGCACCGATTCAATGTGGGCAACAAAAGAGTTATTGAACTCTTAGGACTAATACATATAGAAGTATGTGAAAAGAACTAGGCTAGCCTGCAGCAGAAAAAATGGATAACTTTCAAAAATTTTACCATTTTTGATCATTAATGGGCCTATGAAGTCTAAATGTATTTAGATCTTATCTAAATTTCTTTTAAATAAAATCATTATTTTATTTAATACCATATTTTGTTTTATTAATTTGATTCTAAACAAATAAAGAATGGGATATAAAATAAGATTTTGAATATATCAAATATATTCATTGCTTAATTGTGTGACAGAATAGTTAAACATAAGGCAAGTATGATCAATTGATAACATGATGTATATAAATAAATAAGAATAAGTTCGAAGGCAATCACATAAGGGACAAAAAGGAAAGAAATAAATGATGACAAATATGAATGATTCATCTTCCCTTTTTTGACAAATTTGATTTATGCAGCATTCAATTAGCAATAAATGAATCATTATGACATAAGATTAGGAATAGCCAAAAATAACTCATATGCATAAACTACTGCCTCATTTAAAATTGTTTGATATTAATAAAGCATTTAAACTATACAATTTGAAATATAAATAGTAAGTTTTATATGTACATATATATAATTATATCTATATAAATATTAACCCAAAACTTCTTAATTAATTCAAAATAAACCATATAACATTTAAATTTTCTGATGTATTTATGAACTTATATAAACTTAAATTAGTTAACAAAATATATATGTATACAATTAAATCAAGAGATTCAACCTATATGATTTTTTTACAAAAGTGGAACATACTAAACAGAGCAATATATTAACAATCCTTTGAATACTTAAAAAGTATTAGTTATGTCAAATAGTGTAACGACCCCGAAATTTAAATTTATTTAAATTAATAATTAAATAAATTTTTGGATTTAATTGAGTAATTAAATAAATTTTTGGATAAATATTTGTTAATTTAATTAGAATATTGGAGCGAGTTTCCCCGATTCAAATATGAGTGAATTTGTGAATAATAAATATATAGATATATTTGACTTGAGTTTAAATTGTAAAATAAATAATTGAGTTTATAAAATAATAAAAGACAATAACTAAAAGATAATAATAAATATTTAAACTAGGAATGGAAAATAAATTTGACAAATTCAAATAGATATAAAATAAGATAAATTATTAAAAATAAAATAATATATAGTTAAATTCAAACAACAAAAATACGAAGCAAAAGTAAACAAATCTATGTATAAAGACAAAGTTAAAAAGAAAACAAACAAAATCATATAAGTATAACAACTAAGTAAATATAAGGCAAGCTAGACAAATAAAATACAAAGTGTTGACAAGATACCATAATAAGATTCTCAGCCACCCAAATAAACAAGACTTAATCTTTATGTAACAATAATAATAAGGCATAACAAAATTGCTTCAGCCGAAATGAAAAGGGTACAACATAATAAATGCAAGACACAATGAAATAGTATAAAATGAAAATATAACAACATATTAAAGAAATCTAAGTACATATGAATATGAGGCTGTAAACAAGAATAGAGACATTTGTACAAACTAATATCATCTCATCCCATCATCTTTAGTACACTACACAGCCGAAATGAAGCAAGGTACAAAATAAAGTAAAGAAAAATAAAGGTAAGTGGTATTATATAATAAATGCCATTACTCTTCAACATGCCTTTGTACAAACAATATTCTAACAATACCCTGTACAAACACTTCACCCATGCTATAAACAAAACATCTCAGCCTTCCTTATTTTCATTTGTTCGTTCCTCAAAGATAAGAAAAGAAACTGAAATGATATCATCTTAAAAACATCAAGACAAATCATTTACAACCAGAGCATCAATGTAGGAGTTTCCAACAGCAATTCAAAGCAGTTTCAAGAGAAAAAAAAGGAAAGTTTCCAGCAAAACATTTTGTCTCTGCCTTTCTCTGTTCTTCAACATTCAAATAGTGAGCAACCTTCTCTTTAAAGCCTAATTTTGTTGATACCTTGTGATGATATGATGAATGTTTGTTTGTGTGTAGTGATGGAATATCTGAATGAATACAAATAGGCATGTATATATGTATAGACTTATATCTGTTTAGTAACAGATTAACAAAGATTTCAAAAAAAAAAAACATATCTTTCTCTTTAAACAAAATTAAGCTTCAATTTCTAAAGGGAAATTGTTTATAGCATCATGAATTCACCTTTAAAAATAATTTCAGAAAGAAGAAAAAAGTGAATACTGTGAAAATAATTATTTACAGTAAAATCATCATAAGTCAGAAATTTCGAGAATTTTAATTCTACAATCTGATTATACAATTGTGTTCGTATTACAAAATAATGATTTTAGGTGAAGAAATTATGATTTTTAAGTTTATAGATGATGAGGAATCGCGAGTTGAACAGAGTAGACATTTTCGTCAAAACCCGATGATCAACGACGATTCGAAAGTCGTGATTCTTGGAGAAGGTAGTTTGAGTATCGGTGATGATCAGAAAAATAATCAGAGAAATTCTAATTCGTCATGATGGCCGCGCGAAGTAAATGTAGGGTTTAATAACCCAGTTGAGTCAATGGGGTCTTGGGGAAGGGTTCGTCAGCGTTGGGCACGAGATGGCGATCGCACCTAGGGAAAAATGTTCATAGGGTCGTGGCGAAACTTTGGTTAAACTCGCGTGGATTCTGGTGACCTTGGGTGGCGTGGCGAAGTAATTTTCATCGATGGGATTTTGGGTTCCTCGGTGTCGTGTGTCTCGATTTTAATTTCGAATTTGCTTTGGGTTTTGGGTGGTTGAAGTCGAGTGAGGAGATGGTCAGTGACTTGCTCAACGATGAGGCGATGCCAGAAGATGGCCGATGGCGAAGTGCACGTGCACGGTGACACTTGCGTGCACCCTTGGATCTGGAAGAACAGAGGAAGAAGAAGAAGAAAGAGTGGAGGGGGAACCGCGGGAAAAAGATGGGGAAACTCGAGCCTTACTCGAGTAATTATCGTGCTTTCCTCGGGTTTTAACGTGATAGTAGTACTCGGGTTTGTTTCCAAACAGCACTATTGCATTTTAAAAGTAATGTTAAGTAAACAATTTTTCATAAAATTTTAATATACTGTAAAACTTAATATGTATTTCAGTATGGAAATAAATGGAAGTTAACTTAAACAAGTTTTTTTGAAACAGAAGTTTAAATATAAACTTAAGTTAAGATTAGAATTTGATTTGTAATCCACAAGTTATTAAGTTAATTAAAATGGTTAATAAATGTTTGGATAAATTAACGAGTATTAATGGGTAATCAATTTTAATTAATAATGATAAATGCAAGTAATTTCCTTAGAGAAGAAATTAATGATTTATTTATTTGACTTATGAATAAAATCATTAGATTAAATCATAATTTGAAATGATTAATAATGAATTAATCAAAGGTAATTTCTTAAGAAAGTGATTAAGAAATGTTATCAGTAAATGAAGATAATTAACTAAAGATCGTTAAGTATTGATTAAGGTGATTAATTTTAATAATTAATTGGATAAATTAATTTAGACAATCGATTTTAAATTGTTTAAATGTAAATTCTTAATGAGAATAATTAAGGATTAATCACTTATTGTAATTAATTATGGATATTTTGATTTATTCAAGTTAATTAATTTAAGAAAATCATTAGATAAATTGGTAATTAATGATTTGTAATTGATCAATCAGAATTTGGTAATAAATTCATTTAACTGGAAATTAATTGAATTAATTAGGATTAAACGTTAATTAATCCTACTTATAAATGATTATTAAATGCTTGACCTTACTTATGAATGTTTGGATTCTGTTGAATGATAGGAATTGTTTGATATCTCTGATATATGATGCTTTGTGATACATCCTGATTTATGTCATGATCTGTGATTTCTGTTTCTGTGATATACTGTTATGTGAATATGAAAACCCTTGACCCATAGAATGACACTTGAATTTCGATGCGACAGGGAGTCGGATTCCAGTTGGTTATCCGAAACCCACATCGAATTGTAATAGTGAATCTTTGTGACTGATAAATTTATTTTATCTATGAATCTGTGAATGAAGATAAGCGTTATCGATTATACCGCTTATCGATATATCTGTGATGATTGATGTTGCATTATTGTGTGTGAAACCCCTGGACTACACTTTTACACACACAAATATGGATTTCACGTGGAAATCGGTTAAGTCACAGATAATTTAAATCTGTTGTTTTTGAAATTGGAATTTTTATTTCAATTGATTTTGAAATTTGAAATTTGGGTTTAAAAGTGAAAAGTTTTTGAAATGGAATTTCGAATCTAAAAGTTATTTTGAATAACTTAATCGAGTTTTGAAAATTTAAATAATTTGATTTAAATTTGAATTTAAGTTGAAATTGAATCCTATGATTTGAAATTACGGTTAAAGATGATATAAATGTGTTTGTATGAATTTAAACCATTTTAAAAGTATTGTTTGAGAATTTGGATTTAACCCAAGAACTTTAACTCGTATAAATGAATCAGATTTCCAAAATGAAAACTGTTTGTTTTAAAGGAATAAAAGCTTTCAGATAGAAAATGAAATTCCAGTTTAGTTAAAGGAATTTCAAGTTTGAATTGAAAATGGTTTTCCAAGTTATGAATGAATTCTTTTTGAAAGTTATGAATTGAATCTGTTATCTTTAACAGATTTAAAATGACGATTTATTTAAACCCTTCGAAATGAAATTGTTTTGAAAGCTATAAGTTAAATCTTTGATTTAAAGATTTAACGAGTTAATCAAATTGAAATGAGAATTAATTTGGAAAATCTGTGAATGAATCTTTTATTTAAAAGATTAAAATGTGGAAAGTGTTTAAACCGTTGAAGGTTGTTTAAAATGAATCTTTTTGTTTAAAGATTTGAAATGGTAATTGGTTAAACCATTTGAAGAGAGATTTTGGGTAATAAGTTGTGACTTAATTGAAATCTCATATCCATATGTTTTAAATATTTCGCTCACTATTTGGGTTAGCCGGGAAAAGACAATTGTGTCATATAACCCATTCCGAATAGTGATACGTCGTATATGGATAGCATTTGAAGACCGGTGTTGAAGACCGGATATTTTCGAAAACGAAAGGACAACTCATCGAATGTCTCTGCATCGACTGGTCCCCGGTATAGAGATTTATATCACTCTTTTTGTGATGGGAAGTCCGGACGTGATTGGAAATTATCCGGATTTGCAAGGGCTTCGTGAGAAGTGCCTTCGGTTCTGTTCGAACCCGGAACAGACTTATATGGATACATGTTTGACATTACACTTTGAGATATAAAGCCGATTTCTTTCAAATACATTTCTGTTTGGTGGCGGAGAATTTATTCTCTTAGCTTAACACCCTTCTCTGAGACGTACGAGCTCAGAGGTTATGTAGTTGAAATTTATCAGCGATATATCCCAATTTGGTAATGTGGCATGCTGAGTGTTGCTGTGTGATGATCAGTGTTTGATCATTTGTGATATGATCATTTGTTTGATCATTTATCTTTGTGATCATAGGTTGATCATCTGTTGACCCAAAGCGTGGCTTTTTGAAAAAGCGTAGCTTTGTGGACGAGACTTCGTCGAACCTCACAACCCGGTAATGGTCGAAACAGGAATCGTGCGGCAAGGTTTTCAGGGGTAGCTCCCCTAGGGTATGACCATTCCTTCTGGAAAAGGGTAGTATCATGGTATGGAGCCCAGATACTTACTCATGTGGACACACTTTATTTATGATGTGTGATGTTGGTTTCGAGGCGCCTCGGTTAAAGGTCCCAAAGGACCGGGGGTGGCATATCTGAGGTTTCTTTTATCCCTTGGGAAAAGGGGTTGCCGGCCTTGTTTGGCAGAGAACAGTTGGTTCTCGGAACGTCCCGCCAGAGGCGTTTCTTTCGTGGAATAGGAAGTTCCTTAGCCTGACCATTTGTTGGAAATCCATCTTCCAAATACGAACTTTGTACGGTTTTAGTTGTATTACCTGCCATGGAATGTGGTGGTAACCTGCTATTGAACATGGTAGCTATAGTAGGCATAAGTGCGAAATGTCTATGCTGGCTAAGATTTATACTCTACTTTCGAAATTGTTTTCTGCACTATGCACTAGTAATAATATCAAATGATTTGATTTTGCGTAGTAAGCATGTTTGACTATCATAAGGAGAAATCTCCTCCAATTCTGCGTTTGCATTGTGTGTGTGGCGGGAGGCCTTATGGTAGTTTCATTTTCCAAAAGCATTGCGAATTGACTTGAAAATTCTCTGCTATTTGTTTTTAAAGATAAACTGTTTTTGTTGCTCACACCAGTCCCACGACTGACTCGGAGTTTATTGTTCATTTCCTAAACTCTGGGTGCTCATAATTTTCTACACGAGCAGTCTAGAGTTTGGTTTTTCAGATAATCAGATTTGTAGATTTTTCTGGAGCTAGTTCAGTCTTTGGATCGGACTGCACTTGCTTATCTTTGTGCATTGTTATTGAGAGTTCAAGCTATCTCAGGATTGGCGTTTTGGAAATGAAGATTATCCGCTGCTGATGTTATCGTTTTCTTTTCCGCTGCTATTTGTTGTATCATATCTCTGATGTATATTGATATTCATTGTATCATTCTGTTGTATCAGATATTGTATATCAATGTATTATTCATTTATTCCGCTGTGTTATTTACTTAATGTTGTTATAAGCTCCAGCGACTCGGATTTGAACGGTCGAATCTACGACATTCGAGTACGATGTAAAGTATGGATGTCGATTTTCGAGCGCGAAAATCTGGGACGTTACATTTGGTATCAGAGCTAAGGTTGAACTTTAGCTCAGGAGTATAACACGTTAAGTAGCTCATTAGAGATAGAGTGAAGTAAACTCTAGAATGAGTAATCCTTAAGATATCCGTCTGAACGTCTTAGTAAATTCTCTTGCTATCCACTGATAGTGAGTATGAGTGCAAGAAGAGGACGAGATAGAGGACAGGGAAGTACGACTATAAATGGTCATTACCCTGCAACAGTGGAAACAATCTTTCTCTATCAATTTTCTTTGATTCGTTTCCAAATTCTTTTGATTTCTTCGTGGCAGCTCCAGAAGTAGTTTCGATATGACGATGGCTCTACGAATCGTTGTAGGAAATTTTTACTTCGTATCTTCATCGATTTCTTATCAGCTTTTTTTTGATTTAAATCTTAATGAATTTGAAATTAGAAATTTTAATTTGAGATAAATTGAATATGAAGCTAAAATTTAAATTGTATCAATAAAACGGTACCGTTTAAAACCAAATTTGAAATTCTATTGTAATTTCTTTTGAATACCGAAGTCCGAAGAGGGATAAATTGTTATGTATTCTGAGATATTCCGACTTGAATTCGGAATCCGTACCTTGTGTTTGAGGAATTATAGGAGATCGAATTCATCTTTGATCTATCTGTCTATCTCTTTGTTGTTTCGTGCCTGCGAATTTCGAGGACGAAATTCTTTTAAGGGGGAAGTTTGTAACGACCGCGAAATTTAAATTTATTTAAATTAATAATTAAATAAATTTTTGGATTTAATTGAGTAATTAAATAAATTTTTGGATAAATATTTGTTAATTTAATTAGAATATTGGAGCGAGTTTCCCCGATTCAAATATGAGTGAATTTGTGAATAATAAATATATAGATATATTTGACTTGAGTTTAAATTGTAAAATAAATAATTGAGTTTATAAAATAATAAAAGACAATAACTAAAAGATAATAATAATTATTTAAACTAGGAATGGAAAATAAATTTGACAAATTCAAATAGATATAAAATAAGATAAATTATTAAAAATAAAATAATATATAGTTAAATTCAAACAACAAAAATACGAAGCAAAAGTAAACAAATCTATGTATAAAGACAAAGTTAAAAAGAAAACAAACAAAATCATATAAGTATAACAACTAAGTAAATATAAGGCAAGCTAGACAAATAAAATACAAAGTGTTGACAAGATACCATAATAAGATTCTCAGCCACCCAAATAAACAAGACTTAATCTTTATGTAACAATAATAATAAGGCATAACAAAATTGCTTCAGCCGAAATGAAAAGGGTACAACATAATAAATGCAAGACACAATGAAATAGTATAAAATGAAAATATAACAACATATTAAAAGAAATCTAAGTACATATGAATATGAGGCTGTAAACAAGAATAGAGACATTTGTACAAACTAATATCATCTCATCCCATCATCTTTAGTACACTACACAGCCGAAATGAAGCAAGGTACAAAATAAAGTAAAGAAAAATAAAGGTAAGTGGTATTATATAATAAATGCCATTACTCTTCAACATGCCTTTGTACAAACAATATTCTAACAATACCCTGTACAAACACTTCACCCATGCTATAAACAAAACATCTCAGCCTTCCTTATTTTCATTTGTTCGTTCCTCAAAGATAAGAAAAGAAACTGAAATGATATCATCTTAAAAACATCAAGACAAATCATTTACAACCAGAGCATCAATGTAGGAGTTTCCAACAGCAATTCAAAGCAGTTTCAAGAGAAAAAAAGGAAAGTTTCCAGCAAAACATTTTGTCTCTGCCTTTCTCTGTTCTTCAACATTCAAATAGTGAGCAACCTTCTCTTTAAAGCCTAATTTTGTTGATACCTTGTGATGATATGATGAATGTTTGTTTGTGTGTAGTGATGGAATATCTGAATGAATACAAATAGGCATGTATATATGTATAGACTTATATCTGTTTAGTAACAGATTAACAAAGATTTCAAAAAAAAAAAATAACATATCTTTCTCTTTAAACAAAATTAAGCTTCAATTTCTAAAGGGAAATTGTTTATAGCATCATGAATTCACCTTTAAAAATAATTTCAGAAAGAAGAAAAAAGTGAATACTGTGAAAATAATTATTTACAGTAAAATCATCATAAGTCAGAAATTTCGAGAATTTTAATTCTACAATCTGATTATACAATTGTGTTCGTATTACAAAATAATGATTTTAGGTGAAGAAATTATGATTTTTAAGTTTATAGATGATGAGGAATCGCGAGTTGAACAGAGTAGACATTTTCGTCAAAACCCGATGATCAACGACGATTCGAAAGTCGTGATTCTTGGAGAAGGTAGTTTGAGTATCGGTGATGATCAGAAAAATAATCAGAGAAATTCTAATTCGTCATGATGGCCGCGCGAAGTAAATGTAGGGTTTAATAACCCAGTTGAGTCAATGGGGTCTTGGGGAAGGGTTCGTCAGCGTTGGGCACGAGATGGCGATCGCACCTAGGGAAAAATGTTCATAGGGTCGTGGCGAAACTTTGGTTAAACTTGCGTGGATTCTGGTGACCTTGGGTGGCGTGGCGAAGTAATTTTCATCGATGGGATTTTGGGTTCCTCGGTGTCGTGTGTCTCGATTTTAATTTCGAATTTGCTTTGGGTTTTGGGTGGTTGAAGTCGAGTGAGGAGATGGTCAGTGACTTGCTCAACGATGAGGCGATGCCAGAAGATGGCCGATGGCGAAGTGCACGTGCACGGTGACACTTGCGTGCACCCTTGGATCTGGAAGAACAGAGGAAGAAGAAGAAGAAAGAGTGGAGGGGGAACCGCGGGAAAAAGATGGGGAAACTCGAGCCTTACTCGAGTAATTATCGTGCTTTCCTCGGGTTTTAACGTGATAGTAGTACTCGGGTTTGTTTCCAAACAGCACTATTGCATTTTAAAAGTAATGTTAAGTAAACAATTTTTCATAAAATTTTAATATACTGTAAAACTTAATATGTATTTCAGTATGGAAATAAATGGAAGTTAACTTAAACAAGTTTTTTTGAAACAGAAGTTTAAATATAAACTTAAGTTAAGATTAGAATTTGATTTGTAATCCACAAGTTATTAAGTTAATTAAAATGGTTAATAAATGCTTGGATAAATTAACGAGTATTAATGGGTAATCAATTTTAATTAATAATGATAAATGCAAGTAATTTCCTTAGAGAAGAAATTAATGATTTATTTATTTGACTTATGAATAAAATCATTAGATTAAATCATAATTTGAAATGATTAATAATGAATTAATCAAAGGTAATTTCTTAAGAAAGTGATTAAGAAATGTTATCAGTAAATGAAGATAATTAACTAAAGATCGTTAAGTATTGATTAAGGTGATTAATTTTAATAATTAATTGGATAAATTAATTTAGACAATCGATTTTAAATTGTTTAAATGTAAATTCTTAATGAGAATAATTAAGGATTAATCACTTATTGTAATTAATTATGGATATTTTGATTTATTCAAGTTAATTAATTTAAGAAAATCATTAGATAAATTGGTAATTAATGATTTGTAATTGATCAACCAGAATTTGGTAATAAATTCATTTAACTGGAAATTAATTGAATTAATTAGGATTAAACGTTAATTAATCCTACTTATAAATGATTATTAAATGCTTGACCTTACTTATGAATGTTTGGATTCTGTTGAATGATAGGAATTGTTTGATATCTCTGATATATGATGCTTTGTGATACATCCTGATTTATGTCATGATCTGTGATTTCTGTTTCTGTGATATACTGTTATGTGAATATGAAAACCCTTGACCCATAGAACGACACTTGAATTTCGATGCGACAGGGAGTCGGATTCCAGTTGGTTATCCGAAACCCACATCGAATTGTAATAGTGAATCTTTGTGACTGATAAATTTATTTTATCTATGAATCTGTGAATGAAGATAAGCGTTATCGATTATACCGCTTATCGATATATCTGTGATGATTGATGTTGCATTATTGTGTGTGAAACCCCTGGACTACACTTTTACACACACAAATATGGATTTCACGTGGAAATCGGTTAAGTCACAGATAATTTAAATCTGTTGTTTTTGAAATTGGAATTTTTATTTCAATTGATTTTGAAATTTGAAATTTGGGTTTAAAAGTGAAAAGTTTTTGAAATGGAATTTCGAATCTAAAAGTTATTTTGAATAACTTAATCGAGTTTTGAAAATTTAAATAATTTGATTTAAATTTGAATTTAAGTTGAAATTGAATCCTATGATTTGAAATTACGGTTAAAGATGATATAAATGTGTTTGTATGAATTTAAACCATTTTAAAAGTATTTTTTGAGAATTTGGATTTAACCCAAGAACTTTAACTCGTATAAATGAATCAGATTTCCAAAATGAAAACTGTTTGTTTTAAAGGAATAAAAGCTTTCAGATAGAAAATGAAATTCCAGTTTAGTTAAAGGAATTTCAAGTTTGAATTGAAAATGGTTTTCCAAGTTATGAATGAATTCTTTTTGAAAGTTATGAATTGAATCTGTTATCTTTAACAGATTTAAAATGACGATTTATTTAAACCCTTCGAAATGAAATTGTTTTGAAAGCTATAAGTTAAATCTTTGATTTAAAGATTTAACGAGTTAATCAAATTGAAATGAGAATTAATTTGGAAAATCTGTGAATGAATCTTTTATTTAAAAGATTAAAATGTGGAAAGTGTTTAAACCGTTGAAGGTTGTTTAAAATGAATCTTTTTGTTTAAAGATTTGAAATGGTAATTGGTTAAACCATTTGAAGAGAGATTTTGGGTAATAAGTTGTGACTTAATTGAAATCTCATATCCATATGTTTTAAATATTTCGCTCACTATTTGGGTTAGCCGGGAAAAGACAATTGTGTCATATAACCCATTCCGAATAGTGATACGTCGTATATGGATAGCATTTGAAGACCGGTGTTGAAGACCGGATATTTTCGAAAACGAAAGGACAACTCATCGAATGTCTCTGCATCGACTGGTCCCCGGTATAGAGATTTATATCACTCTTTTTGTGATGGGAAGTCCGGACGTGATTGGAAATTATCCGGATTTGCAAGGGCTTCGTGAGAAGTGCCTTCGGTTCTGTTCGAACCCGGAACAGACTTATATGGATACATGTTTGACATTACACTTTGAGATATAAAGCCGATTTCTTTCAGATACATTTCTGTTTGGTGGCGGAGAATTTATTCTCTTAGCTTAACACCCTTCTCTGAGACGTACGAGCTCAGAGGTTATGTAGTTGAAATTTATCAGCGATATATCCCAATTTGGTAATGTGGCATGCTGAGTGTTGCTGTGTGATGATCAGTGTTTGATCATTTGTGATATGATCATTTGTTTGATCATTTATCTTTGTGATCATAGGTTGATCATCTATTGACCCAAAGCGTGGCTTTTTGAAAAAGCGTAGCTTTGTGGACGAGACTTCGTCGAACCTCACAACCCGGTAATGGTCGAAACAGGAATCGTGCGGCAAGGTTTTCAGGGGTAGCTCCCCTAGGGTATGACCATTCCTTCTGGAAAAGGGTAGTATCATGGTATGGAGCCCAGATACTTACTCATGTGGACACACTTTATTTATGATGTGTGATGTTGGTTTCAAGGCGCCTCGGTTAAAGGTCCCAAAGGACCGGGGGTGGCATATCTGAGGTTTCTTTTATCCCTTGGGAAAAGGGGTTGCCGGCCTTGTTTGGCAGAGAACAGTTGGTTCTCGGAACGTCCCGCCAGAGGCGTTTCTTTCGTGGAATAGGAAGTTCCTTAGCCTGACCATTTGTTGGAAATCCATCTTCCAAATACGAACTTTGTACGGTTTTAGTTGTATTACCTGCCATGGAATGTGGTGGTAACCTGCTATTGAACATGGTAGCTATAGTAGGCATAAGTGCGAAATGTCTATGCTGGCTAAGATTTATACTCTACTTTCGAAATTGTTTTCTGCACTATGCACTAGTAATAATATCAAATGATTTGATTTTGCGTAGTAAGCATGTTTGACTATCATAAGGAGAAATCTCCTCCAATTCTGCGTTTGCATTGTGTGTGTGGCGGGAGGCCTTATGGTAGTTTCATTTTCCAAAAGCATTGCGAATTGACTTGAAAATTCTCTGCTATTTGTTTTTAAAGATAAACTGTTTTTGTTGCTCACACCAGTCCCACGACTGACTCGGAGTTTATTGTTCATTTCCTAAACTCTGGGTGCTCATAATTTTCTACACGAGCAGTCTAGAGTTTGGTTTTTCAGATAATCAGATTTGTAGATTTTTCTGGAGCTAGTTCAGTCTTTGGATCGGACTGCACTTGCTTATCTTTGTGCATTGTTATTGAGAGTTCAAGCTATCTCAGGATTGGCGTTTTGGAAATGAAGATTATCCGCTGCTGATGTTATCGTTTTCTTTTCCGCTGCTATTTGTTGTATCATATCTCTGATGTATATTGATATTCATTGTATCATTCTGTTGTATCAGATATTGTATATCAATGTATTATTCATTTATTCCGCTGTGTTATTTACTTAATGTTGTTATAAGCTCCGGCGACTCGGATTTGAACGGTCGAATCTACGACATTCGAGTACGATGTAAAGTATGGATGTCGATTTTCGAGCGCGAAAATCTGGGACGTTACAAATAGGGTAACAAATTTATAAGTTTATTGTAATCAATTTATTATTAAAATATCCTCTAATCATGTATGAGTTTGAATTACAATAAAATGCAGATAGTAAGAACAAATAAACTTTCAAATCTAAAGAGCTTCAACCTATCTAAATAATTTTTTTCAAACAAAAGTGAAACACACTAAACTGAGCAATATATTAACAATCCTTTGAATACTTAAAGAAAGATATTAGTCATGTTAAATAGGGTAACAAATTTTTAAATTTATTGTAATCAATTTATGATCTAAACTTCCTTTAATCATGTGTGGGTTTAAGTTACAATAAGATAAAAATAATAAGAACAAATAAACTTACAAATCTAAGAAGATTCAACCTATATGAATAAATAATTATAAAACAAAAGGCGATACAAACTGAACTAAGCAATATGTTAAAATCCTTTGAATAGTTAAAGAAGGATAATTATGATGTAAAATAGGGTAACAAATTTAGAAATTAATTATAATCAATTTATTATCAAATCATCGTTTAATCATATATAAGTTTCTATTACAGTAAAAATGCAAACAATAAGAACATGTAAACATTCAAATAAAAAAAATTACGTTTTGATTTGAATGTTTAAATAAAGATCTAATGTTAAAATATTGTCTAATCATATATAAGTTTCAGTTTTGATTTATTTAAATAAAAAAACCAATCAATTCATATAATAAACAATTTGAAATACATAAACCAATTTCAAATCAAATGAGACAATATTATACACATATAAATTAAGATATTCAATTTCGTTCATTGAAACATTATATCAAAATTATTAGAATAAAAAGATCATACCTAAATTCCAAAGCCTTGAAATACACCTTGACACATTGAATTTTTCCTCTAGATGTAGCCGATGAATCGTACCTTGAATGATGAATCAAATCTCCTAGATTTAGAAATCAGCATCCAGATGTTGCAAGGATCAAGAGTAATAAACCACTTTTCATAATTGATTTTTTTGTATTTGATTTTAGGAATAATTGAAGCCAAGGAAGATCTCATATTTTCAGCCATTAGAGAAGGAGATAACCATAAAAGTTATAGAAAGAAGAATGAAAGATGAGAAACTCAATTGTACGTATAGAATAAATTAGAGAATATATTTTATTTGAAAGAAGGAAACTTTTCCCATTCTTTAATTAAAACATATCTAATTAATTCTCTTGATTAAATTTCCCTTTTCACTCCTATTTCTTTAAATGGCATGGCTGAAAATTACGTGCCATCAAATGACATAAAGTTCCATAAATTAACGTATATAATTATCTTTTATTTAATTACAATGATATCATATATCAATGTGCGCAAATATAACTTTTATAAACGTATTCAAATAATTACAAATAACACCCAAACATCAAAAAAAAATTAATATTTCTCAAATACTAATTAATTTAATTAATTTACAGCTTTTTATAAATTAATTAAATCATCTGGTTTTTCGAAGAATTCATCATTACAGTCGTGCGGCTCAAAGGTGTAAATTCAATCAGCGATTAATATTGAACAATTCAAATATCAATATTCACACGTCACTTAGCAGGTGGTGTGACATTTTGGCTGAATTCATCGCTTACACATCTTTTGGTAAAATCCAATTTTACTTATTATAAGCGGTACCTAATAGTGACAATTATTTACACCAATTCTTTTCGTCAAAACTATATCACTTTGGATTTATGGAATTTAATAGTGGTCAAAATTCCAGTGTCATCCACATTCAATTTTATAGTCAAAAAACAAAGTCCTTGGTTCAATAATAACAACTATTATTAACCAAAATGCTTTGGCCAAAGAATTTGACTTGAGTTGACTTGAGTTGACCATGATACTAACGCCATATAACCGAGGAGACGAATCCTCTCTTGAATAATGCTTCACTTCCAATACTTCCACTCGACCCAACTATAGTCACTCGATAGAACGCCATGCCATGATTTGACTATAATCAAAGTGGAGCTTTCATATTGAAGATCCACAGAATTCTTAAGTCGAGAGAACTGTGTAAATCAGTCACATCGATATTTTCTGTTTGACCTTAGTTATATTAACCAATAGAAAAATGCCGAGTGAGTCATTCCATAGTTATCTAATAACTATCAGTACGTAACCCCTAGGTGCCCCCAGCAGTCGTGAGTAATACACTGTCCAACATTTGGAGAGCATTACATACTCTAGTCTTAACAGATACCACGATATCCAGTCTCGATGCATCTTGACTAGGAATATTTAAAATGGTATATTTATTTTATTGTGATAAATTACTTAAGGTTACAACACTTTGTAACTACTATCACAAAATATACCATTTATGGATTTTCTATTAAATATACTTTTAATTAAACTAATTAATTAATATAACCACATTATATCAAGTATATAATAGAAAGAAACACCTTTATTGTGAACAAGATTGTTCAACGAGTTAGATATATGTAACAAATTACATAATTGCCCCTTTGGCATACCGCTAACTCTATCAATCTCCCACTTGCACTTGGGGTCAATTATGGAATCTTATTCCAACTTCTCCAATTAGTTTCTCAGAACCAGTTGGGTCGATCCCTTTGCGAACGGGTATGCTATTATGTTTCAATTATCTACTCTGTCAATCAACTCTCTTCGACAGTGATATACTGCTTTATCGCGTGGAATAATTCGCAGTATGTCTCTCGATCTCTAGTGAGCACTAAGTTCTATTACGAACTGTATCATGACATTGTTATCATATAACAATGTTATGAGATTCTCAACATTTGGAATCAACTTAGTTATAAATTTGTGCACTTATATTTTTGTATACATTATTTTTATTGTGGCAAAATTCAAGGCGATATACTTAGCCTTTTCATTGAATCAACCACGGTCTTTCATTTGGAACATTTCCAACTTAAAGATTCTTAACTTGATTTATTATTGACATATTATACTCAATATCACTTATGAAGTTCAAGTCCTAACACTCCTTCATAAGGTATTTTTGTTTAATTCTCTAGCATTTCATAAATACACGAGAACACTTCAAACAACTATTTAGTGATATCAAGTTGGATTTGATATTTGCTTCATGTATCAAATACATAAACAAATCATGGTATCATAGACACCATAATATGTATGATAATTCCTATTGCTAATGCAAAGTAAACAATCTTACATGTTCCGTATTAAACATTTTAATAAGGTGTCCTTGTGTATCATTTGGGACATTCCCGGCATCTTTTATACTTAGTGTAAAAGACATCATTTACTAATCCAATGTTGAGTATTAAAACCACTAAGGCTGATTTTAACACAAGCACATCGTTAAAATCAACAATGTGTTGCTTACTTATAGTTTAAAAATATCAATGTACCTTTTAATGTTCTTTCTTATGAACACATGCTTCCTCTGCACTTTGATTTAAAATCAAACTATTTGATATTTCTATCAAAATACTTATTCAATCTTGATGCTTATAAAATGATACTTTCTATCATTTCTTGGATCATATCCAAAGACTCACAAACTCAATATCGCTCCCACTGACTTTGAGACCTTTTTGGTTAATATGTGTAAATAGCTTACTCTAAATCGTTATTTAGAATTTTTTGTTTCGATACATATGTACCAAAACACTAGGACTTATCAAGCGATAATTTTGTGAGTAAATTCGAATTGACTTGAACATATTGAATATCGAATCTATTACGCTAATTTCAACAATTGAAATTTGCAATATTATTCTTATCAACGTTGCTTATTTAATTCCAACTGCATTAGTCTTACTCATAAAGACACAGTCGAGGTCGATGGATCATATCCTTTTAGTTACGACTACCAAAATCTGTATTTTGATAGCATATTTGGAATTCTTTCACATTTGCACATCATATCATATAGAGTCAACACTCTCAATGGTTTAATTAGACAACCTAGGATTATGTATTTTCGACATTAATAAGAAACTCATAGTCTCCCTTCGATGTGCGAGAATACTTATTAGACATTCTAATGTTATGTGTTCGTTTAGGTTAGTTAATTTCATTTCATCTCATATAATCAGTTCTATCCATGGATCGTATACAATTCCATTTTACTATGAATAATTCCTAAAAGAAATTTCTTCGTAATGAAGTTGGTATATCTTGAAATAACAGTTGTTTCTTAGTGCAATAGAATATGTATTCATAAACATTTTATGAATTTCTTTATTTATAAAACTGATTTGGTTTTAGTTTACAAAAATTATGTTCGAAACATAAATATGTCATCCAATGACAGTCTTTTCAAAATCCTTTCGAGGAGATTCATACAAGATCTCTCATGAACAATTATTACGTGCAATCTTTCGACTCGCACAACCTGCCAATTCCTTGGCCTAGGATATGTTAGAGTTTCTTATAAACCCTTTTTTTTTTAAATTTTATAAAGTGTTATTCAGATGAAATATTATTAACCTTGTGTACTACCCTTAAGTACATTACCTTACAAAAAGAAAATAAATCAACTTACTCACAATTAATCGTACATTGTCCAACAAAGTTCGATTACTCAATATCGATGCATCATTATGTATCATATGGAGGAGTAATTTTGAGATTGAATCTTTATTCATTTTAGATATGTTCGAAACATTTTCCAATATACTCACTCATTCGATCAAATGAAATCATTTCTATCGCATGTAATTTTATTCACTTATGTTTTATATTCTATAAGTTTACAAAAGACACACTGCATGTGTATCAAATACACATATCCATGTCGACGATAACTCATCGGTGAATATGACAAAGTACGTGGAACCATTTTGGTATTTATAGAATTACGATTGCATACATCTATATGTATCAACCCGAAGAGTTTAACAACTCTTATGATACTCCCGCTAAATGGGTGCATAGCACTTTATTGTTTGAGATATAATTAGGAAGTATCATATGACTCAAAATCATACAATAAAATTATTTCTCAAAACTACGGCTTGGTCTATAATTCCAAAACAACCATAAATAATATTACACACTTTTGTATTTCCAATGCATCACTTTTGTTATAAAAAAATTACCACGTCATAGTTTTATTTCATAAAGAATATTCATAATATTCATTTTGAAATATAGTTATGTCTATTTTTTTCAATCGATACCGAAAAATATTTTTTATAAATAATGTATGGTAAGTTTTACAGAATTTTTTTTCATACTATGATGCAATTATTAAGTGTTATATGGCATGCTCCAACTATTTCCACCATTAGTATAATAGCGTACTAAATTCATAGGTCCATCATTCACCTAATACAGTTTGTTTATTTCATACACTACAGCTATTTACGGTGGAGAGTTCGTTGATCAAATATCTTGAACTCAAAGAAATAAATCTCATAGAAAACAATTTTCTATATGAAAATACATTTCGGAATAGAAATCATATTTCTTATTCCAATATTAATTATCAATATTATTACAATTCTCGTTTCCAAGGTTTCTCTATGAAGCAGAAGCGACTATTCATTCTCTTCATCCCAATTGTACCTTAAATTACATCTATTATTATACATTTGTTTTCCTTTCAAATGGTCGAACTATTCAAAATGAAACCATATTACAATATCATAACAAATTCTTTACAAAAGCGCATTTGATTATCCTTAACATTTAAGGACATCAAATATGTTGCACTTTACGTAAACCGATCAAAATGACATTTCAGCGATCGAGTTCTTATATCTATCTTGTAGTTTTTGGTCTTGTATTACATTAACACAATATGATCTTTTTTGTAATCAATCAGATTGAATACTCGATCTCGCACTAAGGTTTATTTGGTTTTCGGATAAACTAATTTCATCAAAATATTGTACATTACAAACTTTGACCATTCACCATATAACATTTATATGCAATTGTATACGGATCAAATATTCAGTCTTGTGTTGCTTTTAGAGTTCGAAACTCATAAAATGCAATACATGGTCTTGACCAAATAAATGCATAAGTGACCAAACCACGAATGTATTCAGTAGTTGTAAAATCAGGCACTTGCATGGTTGTTGAAACGTTAACATGCAATAGGAATTTGATAGTGGGTATTATATTTCCATTTGTCAACTTTCAATTCAGTTCGTTTGTATATGTTAATTGATAAACATTTTATCAATCATATTGAATGCACAAATTTATCATTGTAGATAATTATAACATTATTTAGCATCTTACAATATCAGAAAGGTTAAATGTTACCATTTCGTTTTTCTAATAAGGCTCCCACTAGTCTTTTATGTTTCTCCAAACCCTAAGATGAAACATAGAAGACTTTCAACTTCACTGGTGGGTGTTAGGACTCGTCTGTCTTGGTATTCTGACCTTGAGTTTTCTCAACAAATCATAGCCCCACAAAAGATAGATAACTCCTTATCGGTTGTATCACATACAACTCCTAACCTATTTTTATTTATCCTAATCTCATTACGACCTTGAGTTTGCTCAACAAATCAAAAGAGCTTGTACCTACCATATCATGATGGCCTATGTATAATATATGTACCTTGAGTCTGCTCAATAAACACATATAGTTATCTTACCTCATCTATTCAATATATTAATAATACTACACATAACATCCCTAGCTTAAGTTTTCTCAACAACTAAGGAGTATGCAAGTAATTTATTAATATATATGGTAGAGGACAACATTATATTGAAGATTCATAATCTTCAATATATTATATTCAGTGATATCGACTTATGAAATAATGTATTTCATGTGAAATACCCTCGTGATTCAAGTGTCAAACACATCAGAAATCACAGTATACGTACATTTACATATATATTTATTCCTTAAGTCTATTTGGGTTTCTTTAATGTTCCTGTTATCCCGCCTTTTGGCAAGGCCGTGACACCAATAACTCGGCTAGAAACCGATGACGATCCATCCCAGAGGTCGATCATACACAGGCTCACTATGGATATCGACGAATTTTGTCCGAGTCCGGATCGAGCTAAATTAATATAACATGACAAGCGAAGCTATGAGAGTCAATGTTCCAAATCCCAAGTCAATCCAAGTTCGTATGCTCAAGTTACAATCGATGCAAAGTTGGTTAAAAACAGCCTCCTTCGACTCGCTCAGTTCGCGTCCCTCAGAAATGCCCACTTCGACTCGCTCCATTCGAATCCATCTGGGAAGCCTACTTCGACTCGCTCCACTCGAACCACTGTTCGACTCCATCGAGTTCGACTCCATTGGCGAAGCCACTGTTCGAATCGATCGAACAATGACCACTTCGTGTCCATCACGGAGCCTTTGTTCGAATCCCTCAGGACGCTCCACTTCGACTCGCTCAACCGGCGCACACTTCGACTCGCTCAATCAGTGCACATTTCGACTCACTCAATCAGTGCACACTTCGACTCGCTCAATCAGTGCACAGTTCGACTCGATCAAAACAGCATCAAAGGCAGAGTGACCCAAAGACTCAAGCGCCACGTCACCGAGTCGAATGAAAGCGAGTCGAACAGAGCGAGTCAAACGAAACAGCCAACCGAAAATCTCATTTCATATCGATCATATCTCCTAATCTACAGGTCCAAATGCTATGAAATTTTCATAGAAGACTACGTGCATGTTAAAGAATGTCCACGCCAAATTTCGACTCCATTGGATGAAATCTTGATCGATACGAAATCTGTTCGTATCGATCACGGATCGGACCGAAACTTCACGGGCTTGGGCGCACGGGCCTGGTCACGTGCCAGAGAGGCTCTCCCGAGATCTGAGCGAAATATCAGCCTCTTGCACCTATAAATAGACCCCCAAAGCCAACAGAAAAGGGGTTCTTCTTCTTCTTTGAGATCTCCAACGCCCAGACTCTGCCAGATCCAGATCTGAACTCCATCGCTGCTGCCAACAACGAGATTCACTGCTGCAAGTCATAATTATATGCTGGAATTCATTGAATTCACTTGTAATCTTCAAAGAAACATCAATAAAGCAATCAACTTCAAAGTGGACGTAGGAAAGGTCGCTGAACCACTATAAATCTTGCGTCTTTGTCTATTTCTTTCCATTTTAAGTTCATTATTCTTCACTTTTTATCCTTTACATTACTTAGATCTGTGATCTGTGATTATATACTGCTGATTTGTATTCATATACTAGTGCTTTCACAGTATTTGGGGTTTGTGACCAATTTTGGCGCAAACACATTAGTGCTTTCACTGAGAACTAATTCAGGAATTCTATCATTTGGAAGTTGAGTTTGAAGGCTTCGAAATTCAGATCTGAAAAAACTATGACAGGAAATCAAACAGAAGACCAAGGCCAGAGAGAAGTCAGCATGAAGGGAGTCAAGAGGCCTCTTCAGGTGCAAATCAGACATCGAACTTCATCACCAGGGATGAGATGGAGACAATGATGAAAAGGCAAGAGGAAATGATCCAAAATTTGCTTCTTCAAATTGGACAGCTTGGAGCGCAAAATCAAGTAGCAACCAGAGTTCAGAACAGAGCAGGACCATCTGGTGTAGCACCAAAACTAGGGGGCAATAACCCAGAGCATGTTGGCCTAATCCCGGGCGGGGTACTAGGTGGAACTGCGCGACGCGACATTGACGGAGAAATGAATGCTCAGCCAGGAGAACAGATTCCAGGAATCCCCCGTGAACTCGGGGGGCAAACCAGAAACAACGGACAAGGACTACAACTTGGAGATAGTGACAGATTGGCGGAGATGGTCAGACGAGACATGAGAGGCGGACTGGTGAATAGAGATATGGAGGATGTGAATAGGAGTCCATTTGCTCCCATGATCAGGCAAGCCAGGAATCCACCAGAATTCAAGTTACCGACATTGGACATGTATAATGGGAGGATGGATCCTGCGGTTCACCTAACAAAGTACACGAGGCACATGGAAGTGCTGGGGGCATCGGAGGAGGTCATGGCCCGGTGCTTCCCACTATACCTTGCAAACATTGCAGCGCTATGGTTTAGACAGCTGGAGAGTGGCTCCATAGGAACATGGACCGATCTGACTGAAAGGTTCATGAGGCAGTTCAGGGTTCACATTTCAAGACCCAAAAATGTAATGAGTTTGGCAGCACTGAAGCAAAGAACCGGGGAGTCTTTGAGGAACTTTCTAACGCGATTCAATGCAGCGGCAGCATCAGTGGATTGACCCGATCCATCCATGGTTTTGATGACAGCTGTATCTGGCATATCTGATGGCACAGAGTTCAAGAATTCGTTAACAAGGGATCCTCCTATGGATCTAGGAGAATTTTATCATGAGGCTGAAGGATTTTTACGATTAGAGGATGCAAACGCTGAAAGAGAGGAAGGAGAAGGAGTAGATGTTTATGCAGTCAAAGGTGAAAACCCTCCTAAAACAGATTCAGGAACTGACAGAGGGAAGCGAAAGGCCAAGGATAATGATGATAGACCAACACGACCATGGAAGGAACCAAGATTCACCTCCTATACGGAGTTGAACGAGACTTTGGAGCGAATCTACCAGGACATCAGGGGGCAGATTCCTTATCGAATGCCAATGAGAAGGGATTCGACCAACAATGAAAGAAGGGCAGACAAGTACTGCTTATTCCACGAGGTGAATGGTCATAGCACGAATGATTGCAGACACTTGAAGGATGAAGTTGAAGGACATATTCGGAATGGTCTGCTATCGCAGTATGTAAGAAGGGGAACAACAACGGTGGAACGGGAGCGGCCACCACCTGCACCCACTGGAGACGGCTCAGGATCGAGGCGTCAGCTTGTCATCAATTGATTGGGATAATGACGAATAAGTAGCAAACTCCACACCAACGCGACTTAGTCTTTTTACATATGTACGGGACCGCGAACGACCCTCAGGCATGTTCTGATACGACTACTGATCGCAACGGTGTAGGTGTTTGCACTTTGACGTCCCTATTTTTACTTTAATTTTCCATTTCTGATGTTTAAACTTGATTTCGTTGAACATTTCTGTTGAAAAACTCATTTTGAATAAAAATATTCCATTTGTGATGCCATGACGGCTAAGCCACTTACACATGTAAGGAATCACGAACGGTCCTCGGGCATGCTCTGAGATGGCGATAAACCGCCATAACAAACAGTTCAGAAACTCACTCGAACGTGAAATCTGACACCAATGATACCAAGTCCCTCCCCGGGCACACATAATCCGCCTCGAACGGCACCCGACCGCGAACGGTCACAAATCACCTCGAACGACACCCGACTGCGAACGGTCACAATTCGCCTCGAACGGCACCCGACCGCAAACGGTCACAACTTGCCTCGAACGGCACCCGACCGCGAACGATCACAATTCGCCTCGAATGGCACCCGACCGCAAACGGTCACAAATCGCCTCGAACGGCACCCCGACTGCGAACGGTCATCATTCTCCGCGAACGGCATCCGACCCCGAACGGTCACATACTACCCCGAATGACATACGATCTCGAACGATCGTCATTTGCGGTCAGATAAAACTAACAATTTCTTTGCAGGTCATCAACAGGATATAATAATCCAGCTTATGGTATTACAAAACACACCTTCCTCCCGCAAGGCATGTTTTAGGGGGCAAATGTTATCCCGCCTTTTGGCAAGGCCGTGACACCAATAACTCGGCTAGAAACCGTTGATGATCCATCCCAGAGGTCGGTCATACACAGGCTCACTATGGATATCGACGAATTTTGTCCGAGTCCGGATCGAGCTTAAATTAATACAATATGACAAGCGAAGCTATGAGAGTCAACGTTCCAAATCTCAAGTCAATCCGAGTTCGTATGCTACAGTTACAACCGATGCAAAGTTGGTTAAAAACAGCCTCCTTCGACTTGCTCAGTTCGCGTCCCTCAGAAATGCCCACTTCGACTCGCTCCATTCAAATCCATCTGGGAAGCCTACTTCGACTCGCTCCGCTCGAACCACTGTTCGACTCCATTGAGTTCAACTCCATTAGCGAAGCCACTGTTCGACTCCATTGAGTTCAACTCCATTGGCGAAGCCACTGTTCGAATCGATCGAACAATGACCACTTCGTGTCCATTACGGAGCCTTTGTTCGAATCCCTCCGGACGCTCCACTTCGACTCGCTCAACCGGCGCACACTTCGACTCGCTCAATCAGTGCACACTTCAACTCGCTCAATCAGTGCACACTTCGACTCGCTCAATTAGTGCACAGTTCGACTCGATCAAAACAGCATCAAAGACAGAGTGATCCAAAGACTCAAGCACCACGTCACTGAGTCGAATGAAAGCGAGTCGAACAGAGCGAGTCGAACGAAACAGCCAACCGAAAATCTCATTTCGTATCGATCATATCTCCTAATCTGCAGGTCCAAATGCTATGAAATTTTCACAGAAGACTATGTGCATGTTAAAGAATGTCCACGCCAAATTTCGACTCCATTGGATGAAATCTTGATCGATACGGAATCTGTTCGTATCGATCACGGATCGGACCGAAACTTCACGGGCTTGGGCGCGCGGGCTTGGTCACGTGCCAGAGAGGGTCTCCAGAGATCTGAGCGAAATATCAGCCTCCTACACCTATAATAGACCCCCAAAGCCAACAGAAAAGGGGTTCTTCTTCTTCTTTGAGATCTCCAACGCCCAGACTCTACCAGATCCAGATCTGAACTCCATCGCTGCTGCCAACAACGAGATTCACTGCTGCAAGTCATAATTATCTGCTGTAATTCATTGAATTCACTTGTAATCTTCAAAGAAACATCAATAAAGCAATCAACTTCAAAGTGGACGTAGACAAGATCGCCGAACCACTATAAATCTTGCATCTTTGTCTATTTCTTTCCGTTTTAAGTTCATTATTCTTCACTTTTTATCCTCTACATTACTTAGATCTGTGATCTGTGATTATATACTGCTGATTTGTATTCATACACTGGTGCTTTCATGGTATTTAGGGTTTGTGACCAATTTTGGCGCAAACAGTTCCATCTTTAGTTTATACATTCATATCATATAAGTTTTATTATTATATAACTTTTATGTTTCATATTACTTATATGATAGTCTTATGTATGATATTTTATTAATTAAATCTTATTTAATTAATTTTAATTAATTAACTCTTTAACTAATTTTAAATTAGTATTTCGATACAACTTTTATATTGGACATATCTATTATACCCTTTATAGTGTATACTACAACCTTTATAGTATAACATATATATCTTATATATATTTTTATTTAATTAATTAACCTTTAATTAGTTTATTTAATTAAACAATTTTAATTAAATTATATCGATTTTAAAATTTATCTTACATACATGTATACTTATGTTATCTTAACACTTTAAAATAACATAACATACATAATACATGCATATAAGTATTAATTAATTAACTCATTTAATTAATTTATTTTATTAATCTTATTAATAAATTTTAAATTTTGAAATTAATAGTTTCAACATTTTGAAATTTTCATTACATTTTCAAACATTTTGAAAATTTATTTTATATTATAACCTTTTATTATAAACATGTTTTATTTTAAAATTTAAAATCTTGTCTTAATTTTCAAAACTATTTTGAAAATTAGCCCAAGACCCAATTCCAATTGGGTCTTTTCTATTAAGGGCAACCTTTGGGCTCACATCACCTTTCAGGCCAAGTAGGTAACTAGGTAGGACAAGGTACTTGATTAACCAATTCCAATACTAGACATCATCTTTCTAGACACCGTACTAAGTGCACAAGCTTAATTAGTTAGCCCTAACATGACTGAATTAGACTGCATAGGCTATTGTGTTGGAACCTACCTTCTTCGATTTTAATGTGACAACTATATATTTCAAACTATATACTATGATAACAAATATTCTTGCAGGAATCCACAAAGAAAAGCTATTATCATATCGTCAACAAACAAAGCTCAAAGATATTGATTATTATTTCCGGTTAGATATTTTTGTACAATCTCTGATATGATGATAACACACACACACACAAATAGTTTTTGGAAAACATGTTCTACAAATATAAAATATCTTTTTATAGACATAAAAGTATTTTCAAAAGTTTCTCAAGTGCAGAATCACTAAAATAAAGAAGAGGAACAAATCAGTACAAATTCAGACATCTGTCACTTTTATTTAGCCATCTGTCATAAAAACAGACGTCTGTCACTTTAATACAGACGTCTGTCATAAAAACAGACGTCTAAATTAAATAAACAGACGTCTGTTTTGCTGAAATTTGTTTTCTCTGCCTATTTTGACTTTTTAAACTTAGTTAGCCATCTGACTATTTTTCTCAGACATCTGAACTTGACGAACTGAAGCATCTCTTCATGAAAATTCAAATTTTGAAGAGTTGTCTTCTTCACCAACAGTTGCACTCCTTCTAATAGTTGCAACTATTGAATTAAAACTATTCAATACTATAAATAGAGATGAAAATCCACTATTTCAATAACCAATTCTTTCTATCTATTCTGATCTTATATTGTTATAATATCAAGTGATTTTCAATTCTCTACTTCCTATCTTTTGCACATTCAAATCATCATATCAAGAAGATTATAGGAAGGGTGTACTACATTGACTATATTCGTGTTATTCAAAGAACACACAAGTCAAGAAACAATTTACCAAATTGTATTTGAAGTCCTATTCGGTTGCTTAGGCGGAAAAGTCCTATTCGGTTGCTTAGGCGGAAAAGTCCTTTTCGGTTGCTCAGGCGGTGTAATACCTGTTCCTCCGGGTTAAGTGAGGGTTATTCGAGAAATTCCAGAAGCAGTCTGAGACTGGACGTAGAACGAGAAGTTCGAACCAGTATAAAAATCCCTGGTGTCATTTTTATTATTGCCATTTACTATTATTTATAATTCCGCACTTGCTAGTCGTAGTTTAACTATATTATCGATCCATATAGACTTTCATATTGGGCTCTGATAACATTGAAAGGAACCGCCCCAGCCCGCAGCGGAAGAAATGGATTTAAAATTTTTACCATTTTGGATCATTAACGGGCGTATGAAGTCTAAATGTATTTAGATCTTATCTAAATTTCTTTCAAATAAAACCAGTATTTTATTTAATACCATATTTTGTTTTATAATTTGATTCTAAAACAATAAAGAATGGGATATAAAAATAAGGTTTGAATATATCAAACATATTCATTCCTTAATTGTGTGACAGAATAGTTAAACATAAGGCAAGTATGACCAATTGATAACATGATGTATATGAATAAATAATAATAAGTTTAAAGGCAATCACATAAGGAACAAAAAGAAAAGAAATTAAAGATGACAAAGATGAATGATTCATCTTCCCCTTTTTGACAAACTTGATTTGTGGAACATTCAATTAGCAATCAACGAATCATTATGACATAAGATTAGGAATAGCCAAAAATAATTCATATGCATAAACTACTGCCTCGTTTAAAATTGTATGATATTAATAAAGCATTTAAACTACACAATTTGAAATATAAACATTAAGTTTTATATGTATATATATATATATGTTTATGTATAATTATTTCTATATAATGATTAACGCAAAACTTCTTAATTAATTCAAAATAAACCATATAACATTTAAATTTTCTGATGTATTTATGAACTTATATAAATTAAATTAGTTAACAAAATATATATGTATGCAATTAAATCAAGAGATTCAACCTATATGATTTTTTTTTACAAAAGTGAAACATACTAAACCGAGCAATATATTTTCAATCCTTTGAATACTTAAAAAATATTAGTCATGTCAAATAGGGTAACAAATTTATAAGTTTATTGTAATCAATTTATTATTAAAACATCCATTAATCATGTGTGAGTTTGAATAACAATAAAATGCAAATAATAAGAAAAAATAAACTTTCAAATTTAAAGAGCTTCAACCTATCTGAATAATTTTTTTTAAACAAAACTGAAACACACTATACTGAGCAATATATTAACAATCCTTTGAATACTTAAAGAAAGATATTAGTTATGTCAAATAGGGTAACAAATTTATAAATTGTAATCAATTTATTACCCAAACATCCTTTAATCATGTGTGGGTTTCAATTACAATAAGACACAGATAATAAGAACAAATAAACTTACAAATCTAAGGAGATTCAACCTATATGAATAAATAATTATAAAATATAAGGTGACACATACTGAACTAAGAATAATTTTAAAATCCTTTGAATAGTTAAAGAAGGATAATTGTGATGTCAAATAGGGTAACAAATTTAGAAATTAATTGTAATTAATTTATTATCAAAACATCATTTAATCATATGTAAGTTTCTATTACAATAAAAATGCAAACAATAAGAATATGTAAACATTCAAATATAAAAAAATTACGTTTTGATTTGAATGTTTAAACATAGATCTAAAATTAAAATATTGTCTAATCATATACAAGTTTCAGTTTTGATTTATCTAAATAAAAAAACCAATCAATACATATAATAAAAATTTTGAAATACATAAACCATTTTCAAATCAAATGAGACAATAGTATACACATATAAGTTAAGATATTCAATTTTGTTCATTAAAACATTATATCAAAATTATTAGAATAAAAAAGATCATACCTAAATTCCAAAGCCTTGAAGTACACCTTGACACATTGAATTTTTCCTCTAGATGTAGCCAATGAATCGTACCTTGAATGATGAATCAAATCTCCTAGATTCAGAAATCAGCCTTCAGATGTTGCAAGGATCAAGAGGAATGACCCACTTTTCATATTTTACTTTATTTGTATTTGATTTGAGGAATAATTGAAGCCATGGAAGATCTTATATTTTCAGCCATTAAAGAAGGAGAGAACCATAAAAGTTACAGAAAGAAGAATGAAAAATGAGAAACTCAATTGTACGTACAGAATGAATTGGAGAATATGTTTTATTTGAAAGAAAGAAACCTTTTCTATTCTTTAATTAAAACTTTTCTAATTAATTCTCTTGATTAACTTTCTCTTTTCGCTCCTATTTCTTTACATGGTATGGCTGAAAATTACATGTCATCGAATGACATAAGATTCCATAAATTAATGTATGTAATTATCTTTTATTTAATTATAATGTTATCATATATCAATGGGTGCAAATATAACTTTTATAAATGCATTCAAATAATTACAAATAACTCCCAAACATCAAATAAAATAAATAGCAGTTAATATTTCTCAAATACTAATTAATTTAATTGGTTTACAACTTTTTATAAATTAATTAAATCATGTGGTTTTTCGAAGAATTCATCATTACGGTTGTGTGACTCAAAGGTGTGAATTCAGTCAATGATTAATATTGAACATTTCAAATAGTAACGTTCACACGTCACTTAGCAGTGGTGTGACATTTTGGCTGAATTCATCGCTTACACATCTTTTGGTAAAATCCAATTTTACTTATTATACGTGGTACATAACGGTGACAATTATTTACATCAATTCTCTTTGTCAAAACTATATCACTTTGGATTTATGGAATTTGGTAATGGTCAAATTCCAATCTTATCCACATTCAACTCCTTGGTTCAATAATAACAATTATTATTAACCAAAATGCTCTGGCCAGAGACTTTGACTTTGAGTTAACTTGAGTTGACCATGATACTAACCCCATATAACCGAGGAGACGAATCCTCTCTCGAAATAGTGCTTCACTTCCAATACTTCCACTCGACCCAACTATAGTCACTCAATGGAACGCCATGCCATGATTTGACTATAATCAAAGCGGAGCTTTCATATTAAAGATCCATAATATTCTCAAGTCTAGAAAATTGTGTAAATCATTCACATCAATATTTTCTTTTTGACCTTAGTTATATTAACCAATAGAAAACTATCGAGTGAGTCATTTCATGGTTATCCAATAACTATCAAAACGTAATCCCTAGGTGCCCCCAGTTGTCATGAGTAATACACTGCCCAACATTTAGAGAGCGTTACATACTCTAGTCTTAACGGATACACCGATATCCAGTCTCGATGCATCTCGACTAGGAACATTTAAAATGGTATACTTGTTTTATTGTGATAAATTATTCATGGTTACAACACTTTATAACTATTATCACAAAATATAACATTTATGGATTTTCTTAAAACGACCCATATTTTTAGCTATTTTAAATTATTAAATTTAGTGTAATTAATGAATAAAAATGGTTAAAAATAATTTTTTAATGATTTATTAATATAAGTATTGGATATGAACTTGAATAAAATTTTGAAATAAACTAATTTCGAAGATTTAAGTAATAACAAGCATTGAAAGGAAATGCTATGTATTGAATGTGTTTACAATCAATAGTTGAATTGAATAATAAATGTTGAATTCATTATATGTAAATAAAGTAATTGATTGATAACTGAAATTCATTTAAAATCTAATATTGAAGTTTTTTTAATATTGAACAATTGAATTGTTTAAATTTAATATTGGAAATTATTTGAATAATTGAATTCTGAATTGAATATGATTGAAGATGACATCGAAAGTTGATGTAAATTTTATTTAAACAACAATGAAGATTGTTAACATTTAAAATTGGATTTAAAAGTGAATAATTAGTGTAATGACCCGCCTTTTTGGGCGTTTTAAGCAGATACACACGTCGGACTCAAACCATTCAAAAGGGCAGATTGTTATGAGGTAAATAAGAAAAAGAGAAAGAAATAAAACAAATACAAAATCTCGCAGCGGAATGATAAAATATAATAATCAAATAACAGTTCATGAAGCTGTTTACAAATAAATTTGATTATACTTATACAATACAGAATTAGAGTAACACACAACAAGAATAAATAAATAAATGCAGTGGAACAATATGATGCAGTGGAATACATATCATAAATAATAGTAGTACAAATCTCCATCTTCGTCCTCTAGAAATAAGGTCTTCAACCATAAATTGCTCAGGCTGACCCGAGCGAATTGAAAAGGACAAAACACTCGAGTCAGAACTAAAAGATCTTATGTAAGTTAAATCAACGGTAAATATGAGTGTAATGGCATCAGAGATGTTTACATGGTTTGACATCTCTTTTCTAGTGTCTAACGTGGGTGTAGTAACTTAAGAGATGTTCGGGATTCCCATCTCCTAATGATCCGTTAAACTATCTACTATGCAGTACAATACGCTATTATAATATGTCTACAGTAAAGTAAAAGTATTAAAATAGCGTTAAGGCGTTACCCATATCCCCCTTAACACATTTTTATATATTCCAATAGTCTATACAGTACCGTAACTCCTATGTAAACTATAGTCTATCAGAGGGCACTCCATAGGTATGGTACAAACCAAACTCGTAGAAGGCGCTCTAGGGCATGTGAACACGGCACTCAAGGCAATGCCAAGGTAGATATACCATTTACGGATCCGAACTGGTGGTAACGCATAGCAGCTACTACCGCCCACCCCGGAACACACTCCCAAATCTAAATCAAAGGGTGGCCACCAAATCAATCACAAAGCAACATATATGGTATCGAAGAAATGTGTCCGATAGGAGGAATGACCTCACTTGGCCCGGCATGGCTCCTGTTTTAGTCACATCTAAGCTGACTCATGGGAGTCAGGGTCACATACCTCATACAGAAATCGTTCACGAAACCATCCTACTTCATTTCTAGAATCTCCACCACGTACACAGTTGTTAAAGTGGTTTTCGGTATTGGCAGAGGTATGACAATATCCGATCCCGGTCTCTTTAACAACCAAATGCTTATTTCACACCAGATGGTTCTTTTACATTTCAAAAGTCAATTCATACTTAATATCAAAATATAATATTTGATTTCAAATCATATTTCTTTCGAAATCATATTCACTTTTAAAAACTATATTCACTTTCAAATCATATTCACTATTGAATTTATCGATAAGATAGGTTAATTAAATCCTAGTTCCAATATCATAATATTTACTCATATAAGTCATTTCACAAAAGGTATCAATTCCAGATTCCAACTTAAGTAGTATCATCATCAAGAATTGAAATATAAATACTTCAACTTTACACCGTTTGAAATTTTAGAAAATAGTTTAAGTAATTATAAATAGTTTATATAGTTTTAAAAATAGTTTGAATATATTTAAAATAGTTTAAATAGTAAAAATAGTTTAAATAGATTTAATTAGTTTTAAAATGATTTAAATAGATTCAATATGGATTAAATAGATTTAAAATATATTAAGTAGATTTTTAAATAGATTAAATAAATTTTAAAATAGATTAAATAGATTTAAATGATATTAAATAGATTTAATATAGATTAAATAAATTTAATTAGTTTAAAATTGGTAAAATAGATTTAAATTGGATTAAACAGGTTATAATAGATTCATATAAATAGAAATAGTTTAAATTGATTAAAATAGTTAATTTAAATAAATAGTTTAAATTGGTTTAAAATAGATTTCAAAGTTATATCCAATATTTCAATAACTCAATTCTGATAAATTCACTTATATTTGACACCTCAACTTTAAAAATTCAAATTCAAATCCTTTGAACAATTCATTAAATCAATTCCAATTTCAACATTTACGCTTGGGCTTCGAAAATAATTCAGTTTATATAAATCAAATTTCTATTTCAAAATACCAGTTAACTGAATTCAAATTTTTTAAAGATTCAAAAATCATTTAATTTAACCAATCTGGTGTCCGTATATAATTTTCTACCCTAGGGTCAAGTGGATATTTATCATTTCAATCCGCAATTTAAATTTTTTTGGTTATATATCATTTCAAACCGCAATCCCAAATTAAATAAAATCCATAAAATCGCTCGAGTCTATCATTTCAACCCATAACGATTTTTCCCTAATCTATAGATCGTTCGGGTATGTATCATTTCAACCTATAGGGAACTTGCAGTGATATAACATATAAAAATACAACATCCAGTCATCCAATGTCAACAATCAAACATCATCATCCAAATCAACCAATAAATATCAATAGATAACTGATAATTAATAACAGGTATTAAATTGACAATTTAAATTCAATATTAAATTAAACGATGATTAAATGCAATAAAAGTCAAATTTATGATAATTTAAACATACCAAACATCGATCAATAAATTTCTAATCACATCAAAAATTTAATATAACTAACATAATATAATCTAGCAGTTGTGAGTGGGTCAAAACACTCACCTTTGAATTCAAATCGATTTGAAATTCAAAATAAGGCCCAAATTTCAAAAGTCTCAGAATTCATCCAAACCAGTTCCAAAATGTTCGAAATTCCAATACGATCCCAATGGAGAAAATCGCGCGTGAATTCGAGCTCGTATGCAAAATTTATTAACGTTAGAAGATTTGAAAATTTCGACTTCGGGTCTTACTTCGAGTCGCCACCTCAATTACCCCGTGCTTGCTCTAAGATTTTTGCCAAAATGACCCGAGACCCGAGTCATTTGGCTCCTGACCCGAAGTCGCTTTAAGGTTTTCGCCTCTGGAACTCGAAGCGCGCCCAGATCCGCCTTGTTTGGCCTCAAACTCTCTCTGACCCCAAGTCGCTGCAGGGTTTTCTCCTCTGAAACTCGAAGTAAACCTCTTCCTGACTCGAAGTAAACCTGGAGCAATTTTTTTTTTTGAAATTAGGTTTTGGAATTTGGGAATTAGTTTTGAGAAGGAGGAAGAAGATGTACATACAGTAATAATAATATGAGAAACAACTAGGGTTTATAACAGCCTATATATAGGCAGGGTTGGATCGAAATGGCTACGCGACTCAAAAAGCCCGTTCTGACCTCGAAACGAAAATAGGTCATCCATATATTGAAATGGATGTTTTCGATATTTTTAAACTCAATGGAACAGGTTTTAAGTCCTAATTCCATCGTATGAAGGAGTTAGCTTTTAAAATCAGCTTAATTCAATTGAATTCAATTAAATTGATCTCTACGCGTTTCGAGCCCGCACGATCAAACGGCAAGTCCGATCGCTACGAAACTTGAAACCCTATAATAATTCACCGTTACGGATCCGATGAAACTGGTTTTGTCAAAATCCGAGTCAGTGGCCAAAATGGCTATTTTCACGTTAATTAAATAAATTAATAATTAATTAATTAAATCACTTTTTCATTCAAATTTGATAGTTAACAAACTTCATCATTTTTAATCACTTAGACATTTACAATGACTTAATACAAGTTTATATAACAATTCAGTGTTGGTTATTACACTAATTACAACGCTCAATTTCAACTGTAATTAAATCCAATTAATTATAATTTCATCCCAATAAATTGATTTAATTTGATTTCAATCTTTATATTCAATCAATTATTACTCTAATAGCATAGTTAATATTTGTTGATATCTTATTTCACTAATATGCTACAATTTCCATCTTTTTATTTGTATTAACTACCATATTTCAATTATATTGAATTTTTGTCAATTTCACACATTAATTATAATTTAAAATTCCAAATTAATTTATTTATCTTGATTTCACTCTTTTATTAAATCAACTATTACATTATTAATATAATTAACATTTCTATTTCTTTTATTACATTCACAATTTACAGTTATTGTCTTAACTCACATTAATGTAACATTTAATGACATTCAATTGCAATTGATTAAATGAATTGGTAACAAATAACAATTGTCACCATTTCTATATTTAATCACATTTGTAAGTTTATTATTTACAACAAAAGTTATAACAACTTACACTATACTAATTCTACAATTATTAATTTAACCTACATTAACTGCACTAATTAAGTGAATTAATTGCAATTGATTTCAAATTTAATTTAACAGGCTAAATAAACAGGTAACATATAGTAATTGTCGCCATTAACCTTTTGTCACGTCTTATAAGTTTATTATTCACAACAAGTGTTATAATTACTACCACAACACTAAATTTATTCAGTTACAATTCATTACACATTATTTCATTAATCAATCAAGTTTTTAAACTATCAATTTCTTCTTTAATCCAATTATCAATTAATACATACATTACTAAAATTTATTTACAATCTATATCAATTATAACTTTTTAATCCTTTTAATTAATTGGAATTTCATTCAAAGTAATTATAAATTACCTTAAATTAATATTATTACATTTTATTCCAATTATATTCTTATTATTCAAATCACAAATTTATTTCTTCTAACATTAAATCACAAAACTTTATTAAATTAACTATTTTTAATTATCGAAAATTTACGGGTCGTTACAATTAGAAATTGAAAATTTTATATTATAATCGAGATGTTAAAATAGCGATCCGAGGCACAGTCTCGGATTTCGACGAAACTAGTTCCATTGGATCCATAATAGTGTATTATTATTGGATTTGGAATTTCATAACGTTTGGAGTTACCATTTGGTCGTATGAGATAGAAACGCGTTGAATTTAATATCTAAAATTCAATATAATAATTGGATCTAAAAATCTATCTTCTCCATACGAACGAATTAGGACTCGAAACCTTTTCCATTGCGTTCAGAATAGGGGTATATAACATTATGAATGTCTAGCGACACACCTCGATAGGGGTTTTTAGATTTTAAATTTCCGAAAATCAAGATATTTGAAAATTTAATTAATATATATATATATATACATACATACATACATACATACATATATATATATTTAAGTCAAACCTATCTTATCTTCTGCAACCTAGGATTTGACTATTACCTCTTTAACACGTAAACGTCTTGTTCCTCCCTCCCTTCTTCTTTTTAAAATGCACACACACAAGGTTACAGAATAAAGAAAAATGTAATGGCAACTTCAAAAAAAAAATCCTCTCTCACAATTTACTCAACAATAAATTCTAAAACTTTGTAACAACCCTGTATTTTACAATTAATTTTAATTTGATTTTTCAAATTTAAGAGCTTTATTTATGAAAATAATAAATTTTGTTATTGTAAATATAAAAAACTTTGATTTTGTATGTGGATTTGAATTCCAAATATGACTAAATTTAATATTTCCAGAAAATGTGAATTTTGGTCAAATAGTCAAACTTCGACTTTTAACTTGAAAATTTAAAAGTTTGAAATTTATGAATTTTATCTTTTATTATAAAAATAGATTTAATAACTTGAATACTGCTTTTCGTTTCGTTGCAAACGGATTTAAATTGCAAAAGTTATACTATTTTCAATATTGTGTGTATATTGGGTTATTCAGCAATATTCTTTATTTTAAAATTATATAAATGACAATTTTATTTGATATATTTTATTCTAATTTGTACATTTATGTTATATAAAATATATTTTGGCTTTTAAATATTTTTAAAGTAAGGTAGGAATTTTTCCAGAGTTAGTAGTATTTTTCTTGCAAATTTCCATGCCCTGTTTGTAAATTTTAAACATTTTTCTTTAATCCTTTTCTATTTTCTCCAATTTAATTATCTATTTTATTTTGAAAATGATAAATAAATTATTTTAATTCAAATTTTCACTTCATAATATTTTTATAATGAAGTGTATAGTTTTTCAAGACTGACAGTGATTTATTTATAATTTTTGAACACTGTTTGGTATTTTTAAGTAATTTTCTTCATTCTTTTTATATTTTTCCAAAATTTATTATTTGTTTTCTCATATTTATAATTGATTTCGGTTTGTAAATTATTTTTCTGAATATTTTTGTTTATATAAAGATTAAAAAGAAAAAAAAAATGAAAGGTTGTAAAACACTTTGAAACTTAAGCCCTTTTTTGTCCAAACCCTTCATTTTCTTTAACTCCTCAAATTTTGCCCTAGCCATCTAAAACCCTAGTGTAGCCGCCACTTTTTGTTTCTCATCTTTTCACGTGAAAACAAATCAGCTCCTCATTTCTCATGGCTTCATCCAAAAATAGGTAATGGCCTCTCCTTCTTTTTCTTCTTTTCTCTTCATTTTCAATGATTTTTGCCATGTTTCTCTTGCTTTGCTTGGCCTAACACCTCCACCATCTCCTCCACCGACCACCACCACTTCCTTCCCCACACCATCCACGACCAAACCCCCTCCTCCTCTGACCATGACAGGCCATGCACTCCTTTTGACTAAAAACCACACAAAACCTTGCACAAATCCCTTAAAACAATGCATAGCCACCACTAGTTGCAACATACCTTCGCCCACCACCTTGGACATCACCTCTACCCGCCACCACCACCTTGCTACCACCACTACACATCACCATCTCCTCTGTCCAGACCTGTAGCAAGTCATGGCCAAGCCTAGGACCTTGTAGACCGAGCCAAAGATGAACCAAAACTCCACCATATTGCATAAAACTCTTCACATGCCTATGTTGTAACTTCCCCATCATCTCTAGCTTGTAGCCGTGCATCCCTTGGTCCAAACCAGACCCAAACCATGTCCAAACCTGAACCAAAACATTCCCTAGGCCATGCAAAAGGATAGAGAAAGCAAGGCAAAAGATTTGACATTCAAATCTCTTTTCGTTTAAAAGTTATTCCATTTCAAGTGCGTTGAAATTGTGTTTGTTTTGATGTATGTTTTGGGTTGTAATACAAGAGTTGTAGCTTTGGATCTTGCTCTCCACTCAAGTCCGTAGTCTTGTCATCGTGCTTTTGTTCCATTGTGTCATTGGTTTTGATATCTCCAGCACAAACAGGTGAGTTATTCTCACCAGACAATATGTACCTATATAACTGATAAACCGACACCATTTGAACCTGTAATGTATATCATCATGTTATATATGTTTATATTATTATCATATGATGTTCACACCTGTTATTACACTTATTATATCATATGTTACTATTATTTAATGTTATTCTGTTATTTATATCTGTTATCACCATTGCAAGTTCCCTGTAGATTAGAATCACTATGGGTTGAAATGATACATACCCTAACGGACTTTAGAATAGGGAAAAATCGTTATGGGCTGAAATGATAGGCCTGAATGATTTTTATTTAAATTATTTTAACTTGGGATTGCGGGTTTGAAATGATAGAACCCGGATTTTTCTTTTTTTTTAACTGCGGATTGAAATGATACATATCCGTATCACTTGACCTAGGTTAGAAAATTATATACAGGCCCGTGGTTATTTTATAAAGTGTTTTGAATATTTTTAAGTATTTTAAAAATATAAATTTATGAAATTTGATTTAAACAGATTTTGAAATATTTTGAATTAAAGAAATTATGATTTTTCTATGTGTTAAAAATGTAATTAATGAATGGTTTAACTGGATTTTTGAAATATAACTTAAGTTGGAAATTTGGAATTTTGGTTAAAAATGATATTTAAGTTATATAAATAAAATGGATATTAAATTTTATTTGGAAATGGTAAATATGATAATTTGATTAAATTTGAATTTAAGTGATTATTAAGTATTATTGATTTTTCTATGAATTTAAGTGGTTAAATAAATGAATGTTTAAAAGTGATCTTTTAAAATATAACATGACTAGGAAATGTGAAATTTGGTTTTAATTAAAGGTTTAAGTTAATTAAATAAAATTGGAAATTTTGTTAAATTGTGAAATGGTAATTTAAATTTGAAGTGTTAAGTCTATTTGTTGAAATGTGAAGAATTGGAACTTTTACACTTAAACTTATTAAGTAAATTGTTGAAAATTGGATTTAATTATAAGAAATTTATTGTGAAAGAAACGTGTAAAGTTCTAATTAATGAAAGAAATATGTAAAGTTTAATTTATGAAAGAAACGTGTAAAGTTCTAATTTATGAAAGAAATATGTAAAGTTTTACCTACTGAAAGAAACATGTAAAGTCTTAATTAATGAAAGAAACATGTAAGTCTTAATTTGTGTAATATTGATTTAAAATAATAAATGCCCCTTTTGTAATAAAACGTAAATTAAAACGTACATTCGATAATGTAAGTTTAATTAGTGTAATATTGATTAAATGATAAATGCTCTTTACTGTAATAGGAATTTAAGTTAAAAAGTACATTTAATATGTAAGTTTTAATTAATGTAAATGACATATTTTAATGACTAAAATAATAAAGTTTCTTTATTGTAACGATAATGTAAGTTAATATGGTACTCTTAACTTAACATAAGAATTTTAGCATTAAATTGGATATTACAGTAACAAAGTTTATTTAACTATAAGGCTATGATAAAATGACCATGTTAAAAATTTGTAAGTATATAAATACTTTGATTATATAAAATGTTAAATTGGGAAGTATTACATTCCAAAAATGCTATGATTCCTTAAGGTTACATTACCAAAATGCTATGATAATTTAAAGGAAGATTTCAAGTTTAATAAATTAAAGGAAATATTCAGTGATTTTGAAATTTGGGTTTTATTGAAATGATATATTATTGAATTGGTTTTGAAATGGAAATGATATATTTTTGAATTGGTTTTGAATAGATATGTTTTGGGTTTGAAAGTATGTATTAGTTTGAAATAAATGATATGATTTTGAAATGGTTTAAAGGATGTATTTTGATTTGAAACATAAACTATTTAAAAAGTTATAACCACGGGTTATAATAACGATTGGTTGGCAAAGAGACCGGGATCGGATATGGACATACTCTCTGTCGATACCGAAAACCACTTTGACAACCGTGTACGCGGTGGAGATTCCAGAATGAAGTAGGATGGTGGCGACGTTCTTAAGGTATGTTATGTGGACCCAACTCCCGTGAGTTGGCATAAGGTGGCTAAAACAGGAGCGATCTCGGACCAGTGAGGTAGCACCTCTTCTCGGACACATTTCTTCGATATTATACTCTTACTTGTGATTTGACTAGATGGCCATCCTCCTATTTGGGAATGTTGTTCGAGGTGGAACGGTAGTGGCTGCTATGCGTATCCATCAGTCCGTGTGCGTAATTGGTATATCTACCCTGGCATTGCCTAGTTGTGCCGTGTCACCTACCATATCGAGCTTTACTACGATTATGATTTTAAGATCCGACCGCGTTAAGGTTCTCCATCCCCTTAACGCTATTTTCTATATGATTATACTTTACTTATTTAGACACTATTATAATAGCGAATATTACTACATAGTAGATATTTTAACGGATCCTTAGAGGATGGGCGGTCCCAAACACCTTCTAAGTTACTTGTACCTTTAGTACAGTTCACTTGAGTTGGTTTACATTATATAAGTATATATTGTCCTGACTCGAGTGTTTTGTGTTTTGCTTTACGCTCGGGTCAGCCTGAGTTATTCACAGATTTGGATTTCCACCTTCTGGAGATTTGAATCGCTGGAGATTATCTGCTAGTCTTCTTCTATCTACTTCAGTTATGTTGCTCTATTCAGCTTGTACTTGGTTATCTTATTGATACTTCTGTTGTACTCTATTTCTTCTGTTGTATCTTATGTAACTCTGATATATTTACATAGTAGCTTCATGAACTACTATTTCTTTTACTTCCGCTGCATTATTTTACTCTGTGTCTGTGATCTGTGATTATATTTATTTACTGTATATTCTAAGATTTGCCAAATTTTAATTACAACGCGGTATTTTGAGCAATTCAACTCCGGCATGAGTGTCTACCTATACACTTATAATGGATGCGAATGGTTGAAAATATCGGGTCGTTACAGTTGGTATCAGAGCTTTGGCTTTGAGGCAAAACTTAGAATGTATGGTAAATTTATTTACAGAATCACTTTCGTTCGAGTTTGAATCTCTTCCTTTTGATTCGATTTCCTTTGAATTTTGGAACGTTTCCTGCAGTTCCAAAATTCATTCTTGTACCTCACTATTCATCTTCTTTTGATTTTGGAGTATCACATAACTCCACTTCGAATGATCTTTATAGTGAATTGGCGATCTCGCCAATATTCTAATTTTCTTGTAAAGGGGTGAAAATCCTTTACAGTCAGCATCGATTCACCAGATATTTTATCTATCCTTGGTTTAGATGCTAATATCTTTTATTATTCCAAACTCTATCTCTTGAGATCGAACGTAGATTTATCCCAGAAAAATCCACATCGATCTTATTCTTTAAGTCACGGTTGACCCGGTTAAGGTTGTCCGCGATTTATCTAAGCTTACCCATCTCTCTACTCTGTTTAACCATCTTGTCTTTTGTTTCTAAACTATCTCCAAACATTTTGAATTGTACTTGTAAATCTATGTTTTGTTTTATATATGGTGTTGTTTGAGTTGTTGATGTTGATTTGGATTTCCGATCGATTCGTCTGATCAACGCTATCGATAGGATTTCTAAAACACTTTGACAGAACAAATTGACACAATATTATTTTAAAATTTGGTTAATGAAATAAATTTGGATATATAATTTTATGGAACTTAATAAATTGATTTAAATTGATAATTTGAAATGATAATACTTGATTTATCATTTATTGTTCTACAAATGAATTTATAAATAGTTGTTTATAAATTGATTTGGGAACTGAAATGAATTTGAATCAAGAATTTGAGAATTCAAGTTTTCGATGGATTTCAAACCTTGTGTTTAAAATTTTTAAAAGGATATTATTTAAAGTATTTTTGAATAAAAATTTGTCTCTAAAGGATTTTAAAGTTTAAAATTTTAGTGCTCTTCTCTTTGTCGCTGGAAAATAATTTCGGTGATGACTGTAGCATCATCGACATTCATTTTCGAGTTTTGAACTGAAGAGACCGTTCTGTAGTCTTACTACAGCTTTGTTTTGAAAGATTTAATTTATTTGAATTTCTAAATATGATTTGATTTATAATATATATAGATAAATGATTTAAATTGATTTGACATATTATGTACATATATTTATTTATCTCTAAATGGTTTGAAGGAAATCGGAAATTTAATTCTTACATTTTTTTTCTTAAAGAATAATTTCAGTTATAAAAAGAAAAATTAAAATTTTTGAATAAATGATTCAAACTTGAGATAATTGAATTGGAAAGTTTTATTTGTATAATACAATTGCATTCAAATATAACTTACCTTAAATTTTTTTAGAAGTTAACAATGTAATTAGATAATATAAAATATAAAAAGGATTTTATAAATAAAATTTGAGTGGTTATAATAAATGTTATACACTTAAATTTTAGTTATAAAAGATTAACAGAGGTAAATAGTGAAAAAGGAATTTAAAGAGATTTTATTTAAATAACTTAATAATCAAATTGATTTAATATGGAACCTTAAGTCTAACCTAGGAATTTTAATAAAGGTTATTTCCTGAAATGAATATGTTGTATAATAAATAATGTATCTTTGAATAGATAAAATAAAATACATTTGAATTGGACTTTTGGTAATAAAGTTTATTTAACTTGAATTCATAGTTTAATTGATGTCTAAATGAATAAATGTGTAAAGAAATTTGATTGTTATATTTGCTATATAAATGTTTTATTTATGAAATAGATATGTCTTGGAAATTGAATAATTATGATTTAAATAGTTAAAATGTATTTTAACATCACTAAAATTTGATAATTGAAAATTTGGTTTTCAAATGGAATTTTAAGTGTAACTTATTAAAGGAATATCTATTTATGAAATGGGTATTTTAAATAAGTGTTAGGTTATGTGTTAAATTAAGAGCTAACTAAAATAGTGAGCTTTTGACTTAATAAATGAAGTATAGTTTATTTGGATATTTCATTCATAAAGGTTTGTTTTAATAAGTCATAAGTTAAATGATATCCAAATGAATATTTCTGAAATTAAACTGATTTGAAATATTAATATATCTACTGTAGCATTTTATAAGTGCTGCTGTTTTGAAAATACAATGTTTTGGAAATTTTATAATTGAATGAACTTAGAAATGTTACAGCTTTGAAATGAATATTATTTGACATTGGATTTAAATGGTTTAAATGAAGATTATTTTTAAAAGGTGTTATGATTTTCAAAGTATTATGTTTTTTTAAGAATAACATTTCCAAAGTGTTGTGATTTTAGTAGTATGATTTCCAAATGATAAACATCCCTAAATTGTTATGATTTCAAAGCATTATGGTTTCAAATTTATTATCTTACTTTGTTTTTTCAAACTATCTTTTGCTTGTCCTTATTTCTCTTATCTTGTTACAGAATGGGAAGACTATTGCTTATACCAGTCTGTTTAGAAATCTTTCTGTAATCTTTGATAATCTTTGTTACTCATCTAGATCCGAACACTGTTTTTCCATTCATAGACCGTCGGTCAAGTGAAAAGGGAGATTCAGACTCTAGAGGATCTTTTTCGTGCTTGTATTCTTGATTTGATCACCTCCATCTTGTTAAACTTACCTATAACAATAGTTATCAGGTGTAATTTAAATCTTCTTGTCATCTTGTCTTAATCATATTTCACTCTATCTTTTTCTATGCTTTCCCGTACCTCATTCCTTTTCGGGGACGAAAAGTTTTGAGTGGGGGAGAGTGTAACAACCCTGTATTTTACAATTAATTTAAATTTGATTTTTCAAATTTAAGAGCTTTATTTATGAAAATAATAAATGTTGTTATTGTAAATATAAAAAACTTTGATTTTGTATGTGGATTTGAATTCCAAATATGACTAAATTTAATATTTCCAGAAAATGTGAATTTTGGTCAAATAGTCAAACTTCGACTTTTAACTTGAAAATTTAAAAGTTTGAAATTTATGAATTTTATCTTTTATTATAAAAATAGATTTAATAACTTGAATACTGCTTTTCGTTTCGTTGCAAACGGATTTAAATTGCAAAAGTTATACTATTTTCAATATTGTGTGTATATTGGGTTATTCAGCAATATTCTTTATTTTAAAATTATATAAATGACATTTTTATTTGATATATTTTATTCTAATTTGTACATTTATGTTATATAAAATATATTTTGGCTTTTAAATATTTTTAAAGTAAGGTAGGAATTTTTCCAGAGTTAGTAGTATTTTTCTTGCAAATTTCCATGCCCTGTTTGTAAATTTTAAACATTTTTCTTTAATCCTTTTCTATTTTCTCCAATTTAATTATCTATTTTATTTTGAAAATGATAAATAAATTATTTTAATTCAAATTTTCACTTCATAATATTTTTATAATGAAGTGTATAGTTTTTCAAGACTGACAGTGATTTATTTATAATTTTTGAACACTGTTTGGTATTTTTAAGTAATTTTCTTCATTCTTTTTATATTTTTCCAAAATTTATTATTTGTTTTCTCATATTTATAATTGATTTCGGTTTGTAAATTATTTTTCTGAATATTTTTGTTTATATAAAGATTAAAAAGAAAAGAAATATGAAAGGTTGTAAAACACTTTGAAACTTAAGCCCTTTTTTGTCCAAACCCTTCATTTTCTTTAACTCCTCAAATTTTGCCCTAGCCATCTAAAACCCTAGTGTAGCCGCCACTTTTTGTTTCTCATCTTTTCACGTGAAAACAAATCAGCTCCTCATTTCTCATGGCTTCATCCAAAAATAGGTAATGGCCTCTCCTTCTTTTTCTTCTTTTCTCTTCATTTTCAATGATTTTTGCCATGTTTCTCTTGCTTTGCTTGGCCTAACACCTCCACCATCTCCTCCACCGACCACCACCACTTCCTTCCCCACACCATCCACGACCAAACCCCCTCCTCCTCTGACCATGACAGGCCATGCACTCCTTTTGACTAAAAACCACACAAAACCTTGCACAAATCCCTTAAAACAATGCATAGCCACCACTAGTTGCAACATACCTTCGCCCACCACCTTGGACATCACCTCTACCCGCCACCACCACCTTGCTACCACCACTACACATCACCATCTCCTCTGTCCAGACCTGTAGCAAGTCATGGCCAAGCCTAGGACCTTGTAGACCGAGCCAAAGATGAACCAAAACTCCACCATATTGCATAAAACTCTTCACATGCCTATGTTGTAACTTCCCCATCATCTCTAGCTTGTAGCCATGCATCCCTTGGTCCAAACCAGACCCAAACCATGTCCAAACCTGAACCAAAACATTCCCTAGGCCATGCAAAAGGATAGAGAAAGCAAGGCAAAAGATTTGACATTCAAATCTCTTTTCGTTTAAAAGTTATTCCATTTCAAGTGAGTTGAAATTGTGTTTGTTTTGATGTATGTTTTGGGTTGTAATACAAGAGTTGTAGCTTTGGATCTTGCTCTCCACTCAAGTCCGTAGTCTTGTCATCGTGCTTTTGTTCCATTGTGTCATTGGTTTTGATATCTCCAGCACAAACAGGTGAGTTATTCTCACCAGACAATATGTACCTATATAACTGATAAACCGACACCATTTGAACCTGTAATGTATATCATCATGTTATATATGTTTATATTATTATCATATGATGTTCACACCTGTTATTACACTTATTATATCATATGTTACTATTATTTAATGTTATTCTGTTATTTATATCTGTTATCACCATTGCAAGTTCCCTGTAGATTAGAATCACTATGGGTTGAAATGATACATACCCGAACGGACTTTAGAATAGGGAAAAATCGTTATGGGCTGAAATGATAGGCCTGAATGATTTTTATTTAAATTATTTTAACTTGGGATTGCGGGTTTGAAATGATAGAACCCGGATTTTTCTTTTTTTTTAACTGCGGATTGAAATGATACATATCCGTATCACTTGACCTAGGTTAGAAAATTATATACAGGCCCGTGGTTATTTTATAAAGTGTTTTGAATATTTTTAAGTATTTTAAAAATATAAATTTATGAAATTTGATTTAAACAGATTTTGAAATATTTTGAATTAAAGAAATTATGATTTTTCTATGTGTTAAAAATGTAATTAATGAATGGTTTAACTGGATTTTTGAAATATAACTTAAGTTGGAAATTTGGAATTTTGGTTAAAAATGATATTTAAGTTATATAAATAAAATGGATATTAAATTTTATTTGGAAATGGTAAATATGATAATTTGATTAAATTTGAATTTAAGTGATTATTAAGTATTATTGATTTTTCTATGAATTTAAGTGGTTAAATAAATGAATGTTTAAAAGTGATCTTTTAAAATATAACATGACTAGGAAATGTGAAATTTGGTTTTAATTAAAGGTTTAAGTTAATTAAATAAAATTGGAAATTTTGTTAAATTGTGAAATGGTAATTTAAATTTGAAGTGTTAAGTCTATTTGTTGAAATGTGAAGAATTGGAACTTTTACACTTAAACTTATTAAGTAAATTGTTGAAAATTGGATTTAATTATAAGAAATTTATTGTGAAAGAAACGTGTAAAGTTCTAATTAATGAAAGAAATATGTAAAGTTTAATTTATGAAAGAAACGTGTAAAGTTCTAATTTATGAAAGAAATATGTAAAGTTTTACCTACTGAAAGAAACATGTAAAGTCTTAATTAATGAAAGAAACATGTAAGTCTTAATTTGTGTAATATTGATTTAAAATAATAAATGCCCCTTTTGTAATAAAACGTAAATTAAAACGTACATTCGATAATGTAAGTTTAATTAGTGTAATATTGATTAAATGATAAATGCTCTTTACTGTAATAGGAATTTAAGTTAAAAAGTACATTTAATATGTAAGTTTTAATTAATGTAAATGACATATTTTAATGACTAAAATAATAAAGTTTCTTTATTGTAATGATAATGTAAGTTAATAAGGTACTCTTAACTTAACATAAGAATTTTAGCATTAAATTGGATATTACAGTAACAAAGTTTATTTAACTATAAGGCTATGATAAAATGACCATGTTAAAAATTTGTAAGTATATAAATACTTTGATTATATAAAATGTTAAATTGGGAAGTATTACATTCCAAAAATGCTATGATTCCTTAAGGTTACATTACCAAAATGCTATGATAATTTAAAGGAAGATTTCAAGTTTAATAAATTAAAGGAAATATTCAGTGATTTTGAAATTTGGGTTTTATTGAAATGATATATTATTGAATTGGTTTTGAAATGGAAATGATATATTTTTGAATTAGTTTTGAATAGATATGTTTTGGGTTTGAAAGTATGTATTAGTTTGAAATAAATGATATGATTTTGAAATGGTTTAAAGGATGTACTTTGATTTGAAACATAAACTATTTTAAAAGTTATAACCACGGGTTATAATAACGATTGGTTGGCAAAGAGACCGGGATCGGATATGGACATACTCTCTGTCGATACCGAAAACCACTTTGACAACCGTGTACGCGGTGGAGATTCCAGAATGAAGTAGGATGGTGGCGACGTTCTTAAGGTATGTTACGTGGACCCAACTCCCGTGAGTTGGCATAAGGTGGCTAAAACAGGAGCGATCTCGGACCAGTGAGGTAGCACCTCTTCTCGGACACATTTCTTCGATATTATACTCTTACTTGTGATTTGACTAGATGGCCATCCTCCGATTTGGGAATGTTGTTCGAGGTGGAACGGTAGTGGCTGCTATGCGTATCCATCAGTCCGTGTGCGTAATTGGTATATCTACCCTGGCGTTGCCTAGTTGTGCCATGTCACATACCATATCGAGCTTTACTACGATTATGATTTTAAGATCCGACCGCGTTAAGGTTCTCCATCCCCTTAACGCTATTTTCTATATGATTATACTTTACTTATTTAGACACTATTATAATAGCGAATATTACTACATAGTAGATATTTTAACGGATCCTTAGAGGATGGGCGGTCCCAAGCATCTTCTAAGTTACTTGTACCTTTAGTACAGTTCACTTGAGTTGGTTTACATTATATAAGTATATATTGTCCTGACTCGAGTGTTTTGTGTTTTTCTTTACGCTCGGTTCAGCCTGAGTTATTCACAGATTTGGATTTCCACCTTCTGGAGATTTGAATCGCTGGAGATTATCTGCTAGTCTTCTTCTATCTACTTCAGTTATGTTGCTCTATTCAGCTTGTACTTGGTTATCTTATTGATACTTCTGTTGTACTCTATTTCTTCTGTTGTATCTTATGTAACTCTGATATATTTACATAGTAGCTTCATGAACTACTATTTCTTTTACTTCCGCTGCATTATTTTACTCTGTGTCTGTGATCTGTGATTATATTTATTTACTGTATATTCTGAGATTTGCCAAATTTTAATTACAACGCGGTATTTTAAGCAATTCAACTCCGGCATGAGTGTCTACCTATACACTTATAATGGATGCGAATGGTTGAAAATATCGGGTCGTTACAAACTTGTTCCTAAAATCCTATTTCATCTTTCACTTCAATCTGGTATGACTTTCGATGGGTGCGGCACTCGTTGGTGTAGATCGACAATGGGTAAAGAGAATTAGGGTTTTGGATTTTGGGTGTTTGGAGTCGAGGTTGCTCGAGGCGAGGGTGGATTTGTGATCAGGAGACGAAGGCGCACATGTGGTCCTAGTTTGGTGGTGTGCGGTCGTGGTTTGATGAACACGACATTTGCACAGTCGCGTGCGTGCTAGAGCTAGTCGTGTTTCGATGGGGAGGTCTGGACGAGGCGATGTGGGGTCTGGAGCGTAGCGCTTGAGGCGAGAGATTAAATGGTGATGTTGGAGTTTGGTTTTGTGTATCAGAGTTGGGTGTCAATAGCATAGCGTTCACGGCCATGGTTCTTTCGCGTGTTCAGGAAGGGGGAAGAAGATGAGTTTGCGTCGGGTTTCTTCGCTCGTAGGCTGGGCTTTGGGTAGGAGATCATTATTAAGGGTATTAATTATATAAATTGATTTTTATAGATTCAAATGCTTATAAATTTGGTAACTTGTTCATTTCAGATCCAAATCCAACGCTGTCAGTCACGTTGGATTCGTATTGACAAAATCTTCAACATGGAATTGGATTGAAAAAAATTGGAGCTGCTGGATCTTTCAGTTAAATTCGAACGCATTCGAATTTATTAAAAATTAGAATGCGATAGCGACGATGGAATTAATGATGAGTGTTTATAATGCTCACAACGTACCAGAATATTTTTATGCTAGTTAATTTGATATTATTAAGTGATATAAATTTTATTGGTCGTTGTTTGATAAATTTAGTTGTCATCTAGATTGTCATTGAATTAACTGTTAAAAATTAAAATTGACAGTCAAATTGAAATTAGGATTTAATTTCCAGTAAATTACCTGATATTGACAACTATGTAATTGTTGTGAATTATATTGTCTGTTTGTATGATTGATTATAATGGATGCAAATTGGTTGATATTTGGATGTTTGGATGTTTATTTGTTTATATATATCCTGTTATCATCCCGTATATCATTTACAGTATATAAACTATAAATTGAATCATTTTGAATAAATTAAGAAATAGGTTGAAATGATATATACCTATGACACTGTGATTTGGATTGAAATGATATATATCCATCTTTGAAATTAAATTGAAATAACTGACCACTTGGCCATAAGATAGAAAATTATATACAGACACCGGATTGGTTAAATTAAATGATTTTAAAATTTTTGATTTGAAATTATTTAAATGGTTTTGATTTAAAAGAAATAAAAATGAAATTTATAGAAATTAAATTATTTTCGAACTTGAGCCTTGAGTGTTAAAATTCTAATCTGGTAATCGAAAATGTTTAAATAATCAAAGTTGAGATTTTGAAGTTATAATCGAAATATAATTTGAATTTTTGGAAATTGATTTGTTTTAAAAGATTGAACTTTTATTCGAACTTTGAATATTACTAAGTAAAAGTGATATATGAATGATATTTCGAAATTGAGCTCGGAATTGAATTATATTTGAAGATTGGGATTTAAAACCGAATATTGAAGGATAATTTGATTTAAATGTTTTGAATCGATATTTTAAAGATCGAGCTCGAAATCGTTATAAATTGAAATTGAATTAATTGTATTTAAAAATGGAATTGAATTAATTTGAAATCGAAGTTGAAATTGATTTGAATTGAAATCGAAATTGAATCGATTGAATGGAAATTGTAATTGATTTGAGTTGGGAAGTTGGAATCGAATCGATTTGACTTTGAAACTATTTTCAAATATTATTTAATATAAAACTATTTAAAGGCTATCTTCTTAAATATACAAATTATTTTAGTTTTCCAAATTATTTTGCTATATAAACCATTTTAATACTTAAACTATTTTATATTAAACTATTTTAACCATTTAAACTATTTTAACTATTTTAACCATTTATACTATTTTTAACTATTTAAATTATTTTCAAACCATTCAAACTATTTTTCAATAATTCAAACTGGTCAAGAGTGGAATGTTATTTTTTTAATCATGGATTTAAATACGAATTGGGTTAAATGAAGTTATAACCCAAATTGGAATTCGAAACGATTTTGGAAGCGAAATCGTGATATTAAAGCAAAAATGATTTTGAGCTGAAATAGTATATTTTGTGTAAATATGGTGATTTTGAAATGGATTTGATTTTGAAGCGAATATGATATTTTGATATCAAGTACGAATTGTTTTCGAATTGTAAAAGAATCAACCGGTGTGTAAAACGATGTTTGGTTGTTAAAGAGACCGGGGTCGGATATGGGCATACTCTCTATCGATACCGGAACCACTTTGACAACTATGTACGCGGAGGAGACTCCAGAATGAAGTATTTGGATTTGGCATCGTTTGCTGGATTTGAAGAAAGAGAACAATGATGGATTATCCTGGCACTTGTGCCAATTTGAAATGACTAAAATAGGAGCCGTACCGGCTAAGTGGATTAGCTACCCCGAGCGGACGCACTTCTTCGTATTACCATCATTTACATTGTGATTGATTGTTGCGCACCCTCCGATTTTATAGCAGTGCTGGACGCCGTGGGCGATCATAGCTATAATGCGTTACCACCAGCCAGGAAGGGTAAACTGGTAGTATCCTACCTTGGCCATTGCCCCACATGCCTTGTCATACTTTTATCCCTAAATGAGACCCATACGATTTTGGTTTAGTGTTGTCATATCACGGTGCATCCCTGACTACCGACGTTCTGCTGGTGGTGTCAAATGCAAACTGTACGCCAATGTTTAAAAACGCGTTAAGAGGATCAATGTAAAGCCTTAACACTATTTTGATATTTATTTTACTGACTAGGCATTATATATGTAGCGTATTCTACTCAGTGTTTTAAATCTCGGATTTTGGCCAATATCTCGGGAAAATATCTCGGCTATCTCGGGCGATATTTAAAACACTTATAACTAAATAGGCTGCCAAATCTCGGATTTTGGCTGATATCTCGGATTTTTCATCTCGGCCATCTCGGGGAGATTTAAAAGCCTATTTCTACTACATATAAATATTTTGACTGATCCTTAAGAGATGGAAAATCCCGTAATATCTCTTGAGTTATTGCATGCACTTTATATATTGGATAGGAGATGTGAAAACCCGTAAGCATCTTTGACGCAATGGCACTCATATTATATGCGATATCGATTTGACTTACATAAGGATATTTTAGTCCTGACTCATGTGTTTTGTCTTTTCATTACGCTCGGGTCAGCCTTGAGTTTTTCAGCTTATTGAATATTTACTTCGGACGATGAAGATTTGGTATACTATTACTATTATTATCCTTGCATCATGCTGTCTGCTGCATTACTTTATTTATCCCTGATGTATATATAACTCTGATAATTGTTATATAAATTATAATCAAATGTATAGTATAAACAGCTTCATGAGCTGTTTATTTGATTATTATATTTTGTCATTCCGCTGTGAGATTCTGTGTTTGTTTCTTCTTCTTTTCTTATTTTTATTATTTAACTCCTAAAGATTCGTATTTCCATTCAATATGAGTTGGACACGTTTGATTTATTATCTACTCAAAGGGAACGAAGATACGGGCCTTTACATTTCTATTAAATATACTTTTAATTAAAGTAATTAATTAATATAACCACATTATATCAAGTATATAATATAAAGAAACGCCTTTATTGTGAACAAGATTATTCAACGAGTTAGATATATGTAACAAATTACATAACTGCCCTAGGACATACCCCTAACTCTATTAGTATGTAGTCGAATGTCTACGAATACCAAAACTTGATCAAATTACATCATCACATTTATCGATGAATGATACTATAGATATGGAAATGTGTTTCTTATGGAATAAATATCTGAGATCTACTTGAACATTAGAAAATTCAAAACAAATGCAAAAAATATAACATGCAAAAGAGTCAAAGCTATGAGTATCTTAGATATGATTCCAAGAGCAACTAAAAGAGACCGTGACTCTCTCTCAAGTCACTTGCCCTCATACTTCACAACAAACCATGTTTCAAAAGTGAGGAATTAAACCTTGTTTGACATTGTTTGATTTGCGTTGAACGAATTTGAGCTACCTCTTTCCTTAGGAGATAGGTAGTAAAGGTTCAGTGCATTCATAGAGTATAGTACCTTTAACATGCGCCTATGATTTTATAGAAGATATGGATTGGGAACAAACCATACCTTAAATTGCTTAAGATATTGAGTTGTGTAGCCTATGTCAAAGAATGTATTATCCAATGAACTCGAAGCTAAATAGTTTTTCATAAGTTTACAAATTTAAAAAAAAAGCTATTTTATCATAATGTGGAGCAAAAGTCTTTGTTCCAAGACATGTCACCTTCTAAAAGGAGGAATTTATTTCTAAAGAAACTAGTGGTGGTATGACAAAATTGGATGCGATCCAAGATTCTAACATGCAAACTAATCAAGTAGATGAGACTCATTTCACTGTACCCTAAAATCTACACTCTATTAGGATGGTCTAATAGAAAAACTTGTGCATTAGTGAGAAACCACGATTTCCTATTAATGACAAGAAAGAGGATTGTACCATTCATACTGACAATCCCCTTTATTTCCAATGAGCCATGGTGAATGTAGACTCTATCTTATGACTTGATGCCTTAATATCCAAAATGGATTCCATGTAGATATCCAAAATTGATTCCATGTAGATATCCAAAATGGATTCCATGTAACTTGCAAAGTTTAGACTTTAGAAAGTACTTGAAGGGATGATACACATTGAATGCACTGAAATATCCATTTAAGATTATTAATGAAAATGGAAGATTTTAGACTCATAGAGCAAGGTCTTTTTGGAAAGAAATGATTTTTTTACAAACTCAAAATATTGATTGTGATGAAACCTTTCCTTCTATCACCATGTTTAAGTCCATACGGATACTACTTACAATTGTTATGCACTATGACTATGAGACATGACATATGGATGTTAAAATGGTATATCAAAATTATGATTTATAATATATTGTTTGAATATTGCTGCCAAAGGTCCTCAATTTCAGTGAGAGCAATAATAAAGCTCTATACTCATATTATCATAAAAATGCATCTAGACGTTGGAATGGGTGTTTTTGACAAGATAATATAATACTTTGATTAGAGTCAAAACATAGAAAAGAATTGATATAAAAGAAGAAGAAATAAGGTACTACGATATTTATAAGAAAAGTATGCGCAAAGGACTAAATACCGATTTAGTAATGATGTACCTATCTTATGTTTGGTCCGTGTAAAGATACTACAAAATTTATCGATGTAAGATTTAGGCGGTGTATCTTATGTACAAGGTATAAAGATGGATCGAGTAGGATGTCGAGATTGTCCCCACCTAAGAACAAAACACAATAATAATTTATTTGGTATGAAATTCGAGGAAAGGAAATGTTCCATATGACTTCGAATTATCTTTTATAGAAAGGACTCCACATTTCGAATAAGCAGAATAGGAGCATATAAGAAGGATACCTTATGCATTGTTAATAGAATCCATCATGTATGTTGTGTTATATTAGATCCCATATCATGCATGCACTTGGTGCATGATCGAATCCATATAAAAATCATGGGATAACTAGTAAGGATATTCAAACTCGTGTTACCATAGCGACATTAATAAATTAAAGCAACCTTGAAGTTCGAATTCAACCTCAATACAGGGATCATAGTTTGGAAAGATTCCAAATAAGTAGTTGTAACATATTTAACTGTGAATGTTGAGTAAATCACCTTAACAGATGCCACCAAAGAAGTATTATGTTTTACGCAAATTTATTAGAATGGTAAGGGGATATTGGTCATTGAAGATCTGATACTTCTATATTATGGTTTCAATTAAGCAATTGGACTGCAAAAGGGAACTAATAGACTTGTAGAAATCAAGATGCATTCACTATAAGTACCGCATGGTAAAAAAAGTGTTTATACTTTATGGAGAATTGGTCGTCGAATAGATAGATTGTAAGGATAATTTACATAATTACTCACTAAGGCACTTTTTCAGTCCACTCTAGTATGACTGATCGAAAGGTATGACTAATCGAAAAGTTCTAAAATGAATTAGACTGTATAGGAAAATTAAAGATCCAAATGGTAATTTTTTTGAAATTTAATCAATTCCTCCATTGCGAGTAGCCCAGTTCCAATAGTATTGGCATTTGGAGACTTTGTTGTTTTCCTTTACAGTATGGACCACATTTATTCTAAGACTATGTTACTTGGATTATTTTCTATATTTATATTTTATTTTCTTCCATTGTGAGACCTAAAAGTGTATAATTGTGTAAAATTACATTTTCTTTGTATCATGAAAACCATTTTAAAAACCTAACGATTCGTTCATCTTGGCATGAGGTCGATTAGAAGCCACTTTTTTGCTTTGAATCGGTGTGTCCGGGGTGCGGTTTTTAGATTTGGTATCAGAGCTAGGCTCATAATTCCTTACGGCGTAGGTGCATATTAAGAGAACGTACTTGGTTTCAAAATTTTCAAGATATCGTATATACGTATATATGTATGATACCAATACACCTACTAAATTCTAATAATGCTTAATACTATTGGAAAAAAGTTGCTAATAATTCCTAATCACAAACAGTGAGAATAACAATCAAGTTGGAAATAGTACAGGAGAAAAAGCTAAGATTCCAGACATGAACATTCTGATATGGTTCAGTTGGTACTTGCAAATAAGAGGCTAAGTCAAACTTTACCCCCATGGAGGACCAACGGTACAAGTACAAGTTGCAGTGCCCGTTAACTCGCTGGGTGCGAATAACGTCAGGCCTTATAAGAACTTTTTGAGCTTATGAGGAAAGCCTTATATAGGAACTGAATCTTTTATGGATTCGAAGGCAAGGTTGCATACTTGTGAGAGGATATTTGGTTTGTTAGGGCTGGATGATGCCACTATAAAGCAATTACCTTCTTGGCACTTACAATGGAAAGCTTTAAATTGGTTGGATGTTGTGATACTAGAGACCAATGAAGAAGAGATAACTTGGGGTGAGTTTAGAAGAAATTTTGAGGCTAAGTTTCTATTTGTAAATGAGCAAGGAGTCCAGTTGGAGAAATTTATACATCTGCAGCAAGGAGATATGACAGTGAAAAAATATGTAAACTAATTTGGTGAGCTGGTTAGGTTTAGTTTTGACTTGATAAATACCCCACATAAAAAGGCTTTGAAATTCGCGAAGGGGTTGAAGCAACCTCGTCATGATTTGGCCCTTATCCACATTATGATGGGAGCTACCTACTAGGGATTGGTGGAAGTGGCTATGCTAAATACCATTTCCAAAAGAGAAACTAAGGGTAAACTAAAGATGTAAGGGAAAGCCAATTCCGCAAAATCAGTGCAAGACAAAAAAAGCAAGAGCTCAGATGTCGAAAGTGCGGTTTCATAGGAAATTTTTCTAGGAACTGCAAAACGAATTTAGCAAAGATAAAATGTTACGACTACAACCAGCCTTATAGAAGGATGTATTCTTTGTCCATGATTTGTAGGGGTTGAAAATTGTATATATTGGGTCGAATTCGATTGCAATGCTTATGGTTTGAGATTTTCTAGGTTTGGTTTAATTTTGGGAATGGATTGGATGACTATGTATGGAGCGATACTAGATTATGATAGGAAGGTGGTTATTTGAGTACTTACAGAGGATGCAACCTAGAGGTTTACTGCGATCCCAACAATTTGGTTATGCTGAGTTACCTATATTCCCTTGACCTGTCACATGATGAGTTAGCTTTTGTACCTATAGTCCAAGATTACCCAGATGTCTTTTCTGAAGTTTCTGGTCTTCCACCCCATAGGGAGATTGAATTTCAAATTTATCTTGATGAGAATGCTAGATCTGTTGCCTTACCTCTTAGGCACATGGCTCCTAAAGAAGGACGTGAGCTAAATAAGAAAATAAATGAACTACTTGAGATGGGATTCATCCAAAGAAGTGTTTCAAAGTGAGGAACACCAGTTGTCTTTGTTGCTAAAGCAGATGGCTCCTTAAGGCTATGCATCGATTATCGGGTGCTAAATACACTAACAAAGAGAATTATTATCCACTACCCCGTATAGACGATCCCTTTGATCAGCTAGTTGGAGCAAAGGTATTCTTTCAGCTTGATTTGACTACTAGGTTCCATCAGTTATATGTAGCCGAGGATAGTATTCAAAAAACTGCTTTTCACACACACGATAAACTTTATGATTAGTTAGTCATGAAATTCGGATTGACCAATGCACTCCGCATATTTTGTTAACCTCGTGAGTCGAATCTTTAAAGGATTGCCGAATAAGTCCGTGGTGGTATTTGTTGATGACATACTTATCTATTTGAAAAGCAAGGAAGAGCACAAGTTGCATTAGAAAAGGTGCTCGCCACTCTCCATAGGCATAAGCTAAAGTAAATTTTTTCCAATTGTAGCTTTTGGTACAAGAAGGTTAGCTTTCTAAGAAATGTTGGCTTTGTGCCTGAACAAGCGGTCGACCCTAGTAAAGTTGCTGCAATATAGGATTGGCACGTATCGAAGAATACTATGGAGGTTGGAAGCTTTCTTAATTTGGCTAGCTACTATAGGAAGTTCATTAAGGACTTCGCTAGGATTTCTGCACCATTGATCCGCCTTACTAAGAAGAATCTAATTTTCTTGTGGAACTCATAATGAGAAGATGCTTTAATAAAGCTGAACGAGTTGTTGACAAGTGCACCTATTTTAGTACTCCTTGACGGTTCGAAGGCGTTCGCAATATATACCTATGCTTGTGGAAGAGGATTGGGCGTTATGTTAATGTGGAAGGGTAAAGTTGTTTGTTATGCAGTTGATAATTGAAAGTTCACGTAAGAAACTATCCAACACATGATCTTGAGTTGGCAGCCATTGTGTTCGCCCAAAAACTTAGAAGCATTAGTTTTTGGGGGAGTGGTTTAATTTATTCATGGATCATAAATCTTTGAAGTATTATTCTTCCAAAAAATTTGATTTTGAGGTAATAGAGGTGGATGGAGCTCTTGGCTTTGTATGACTTTAGTATTTTATATACTTCAGGCAAGGGTAATATTGTATCTGATGCCTTGAGTAGGAAACATAAGATGCAAAGTCTTATGCTCTAAGAATGGAAGCATTTGGAGTTTGTTTCTACATTCAATTCTCTACCTCCATTGGACATCACATTAGGATTTTCGACAACTTTAGTTGTTCAGACTTCACTTATGGACCATATTGGTTCAAGTTAGAGGCAAGATACATAGTTTTTGGATGCTTTTGAGAAACTGAATGAAGGAGAGAATTTGAGTCATTTGGAATGTTACTTCATTGATTAAAAAGCCGAGGAGAGATGGTAGTGTAACACCTTGGAAATTTAATAGAAATTTAGATGGAAACTTAATAAAGAAATTAAATTAAACGAAAACAAGGACTAAAAAGAAAATTTTCATAGGCTTCCAATTTTGGCTAAGAAACTTGCACCACTGAGTTCGTAGTAATTTTTTAGATGATTTTCATATATAACACCTCGTAATTTGAGTTAGTATGGAGGAGTTACGGGAGCTAGAACGAATTAAGAATTTAAAAACAATTGAAAATTTACAAAGCCACCAGTCGAACCTAGGGGTTTTAAGGTTGAACGGTAGCGGTCAACCGTGGTGGGGGCCATCGACTCGCATACTTAAATATTGGAGCATTGTTCGCTTTCCTAAGATGATGATAAAAGGACGTGATTGAATGCTTGGGAATGAAGAATGCGATGAGAGAACTACATTTCACCAAATATTTTCCTAAGACAATCCTATGGTTTAAAACTAAACCTTAACCCTATAAATACTAAGCCGATGAAACCCTAATTCTCCATTACAAACTTATAGTAACCAAATTCTTCCAAAATTTTCTCTCAACCCTAGTTTCTAGAATTCCTCAAATCAGATCTATTCAACCTAAGAGATTAGAGCTAACAAATCAGGGCGGATCAAGGAAATCTAAGGAGGAGCTATCGATTTGGGGAAAAATTCTCAAGTGCAATTGTTAGGAAGAGTTTAGGCTAAAGGTTATTGGGCACAAATTTGTAAGTTGATTATTATATTTAATTTAAACATTGTAATTGATTAAGATGCTAGAAAACTCTAAATTGAATATGTTAAACCCTAAATTTGAATCTAAACCCCTTGTTTTGAATTGTTAGTTAATTATTAATTAGAATTATGCATATACCTTTTTCTCTTGAAATTGCAAACCCAAATCAACAAACCCTAAACCCAATTGCAAAATATTGATTAGATTGTAATTAGGGTTAAAAAAGCACTATACAACGTATGATTAACCCTATAAAACAATCGACAATCGAAAATCAAAATAACCCAAAAATTGTTTGTCAACGATCGACCTAGAAATCATAAAGGTTAACTAGCAGTGGTCGACCGTGGAGTATAAGCGGTTGACCGTTTATACTGAAAATAGGCAAATCGAACCTCAGCCTAAGGCCCAAAAATTATTAAAAAAATCAAATGAAAGGTGAATGGTTGTGGGACTATTTAACGGCAATTTAATGCATGTTAGGACTTATAGGAAAACTATTTTTCTAGGAGCGAACGCTAGGTTGTGGCAGTTTTGGATAAATGTTGTTTGCCTAATTTAGGATTATAATCGATTCGAGGCAACGTATTTTCTCTAATTACACTCACATGGGGTTCCAACAGTGGACGTGCAACTATGGATGCCTAATGGAGTGGGTCCGGCATAAGGGGAGGTCCTAGTATTCACAAATTCCTAATGCACGTGATACAATCGTAGAGGAGGACCCGGAGCATGCAATAAGAGGCTAACATTATGATCCAAGCGTAGTATGGGGGAACAGTCCAAGTAGCCTAGTGGTGGTGATAGTAGTGGAAGTTTATATCCAAAGTAGCCATGGTAGTGTCTTTCATTATTAGTAGCCAAAAGGGTGGTGTCTTATACATTGAGTAGATCTAGGAGCGGTGGCCATTCATAAGAAATGAATTTCGATCCTTAGTTGGTCCATTGAATCAGACTACATTATTTATAGTGTAGGAATTTACTAGACTAGAACCCTTAAGTAACATATCTTAGTAATTCATAGACACTTGTATACACCCTACATTATTAGAGTAGTTTTAAAGTAACTGCACCTAATCATTATATTAAACTAGTACTCATTCATCAAACTTTATGTTCGACCCATTCTCTTTCCTTTATTTTCCTTATTATACATGGACAAGCTAGTAACTTGGAGAGAGTTTAGCTTATATTTGGAGTCGGCTTTTATCTTATCTTACTCTCCATGTATTTTTCTTTCTTATTAGTACATTTTGCTTGATGCATCAAATCTTGAGAGATATTTTATTATGTACTCTATATTTGGATCATGTACTAATATTTCTATGAGACTTTGACTTGATATTTTTTGGAATTTACGTTTTTCTATGATATATATACATGTTTATTTCCTTCAGCGGTGAGATATGAAAGTGCAGTATATCTTAGATTATATCTGTAGCATTAGTCTATGTGATTTGAAATGTTTTAGACCCTGATGATCCACATTTCTTGGCATGACGTGAGTCTGAAAGTTACACTAGGCTTTGGATCGGCGTGTCGGGAGGTGCGGGTTGCCACAATTGGTACCAGAGTTTAGGTTTAAGGTTCCTTAGGAATTAGGACCGTATTGAGAGAACATATTTGAAATGTTTTCAAAAAAATGGATTTTTAAAATTGTTTTCCAAAAATGTTTTCCAATGTTTTTCAAATAGAATTGTAACAATATATATGTATAAAAGCAAGTACTTTCCATGGAGCTTTTCCAAAGGATTTTATACAAACCGTAATCTCTCTTTTTCTTGCCTATGCTAATTTGTTTCATGTCTATGCTATCTCTCTTATTCATGCCTATAATATCTATGAAAAGTTGCTAATAGGATTCTTAAAATTCACAGATAGAGGATGACTAGGTTTAGGCTTTGGCGATGCGGCCGAAATCTCAGGCGTTAACATCCCTATATGGTTCCATCAATACATTCAAGTTAGGTACAAACCGAGCTTAATCCCACTAGAGGACCCATGAAGGAAGTGATAGGTGTGGCTTCTACGCGCCCACCTACCACTACAGGCTTTGCTAAGCTGTGCAAAGATTTCTTGAATCTTAGAGGGTAGTCATACTCTAGGACAGAGTCCTATGTGGATTCGAGGTCATGGATCCGAATTTGTGAGAGGATCTTTGGTTTGATGGGTTTGACCGATGAGGCGAGGATGTACTTGGCTACCAGTCAGGTACAGGGCGAGGCATTGAGCTGGTGGGAGGTAGTTAAGGCTAAGGCTGAGGGAAAGGTGATTTCTTAGGATGAGTTCCATAGGCGATTTGGGATGAAGTTTCTTTATAGGGCAGAGGAAGGTGTGCAATTAGAGAAGTTCCTTCACTTGAAGCATGAAAATCTATTTATTAAGGAGTACGTCTACAAGTTCAAAGAGCTAGCTAGATTTGGTATGGGACTGATTGACACACCACTCAAGAAGGCTCTTAAATTTGCTAAAGGGCTGAGCCAACTTCTTCATGACTTAGCTCTAAGTCATATTCCTATGGGTGCTCTGTATGAGGGTATAATGGAGATGGCTTTGCTGAATACTGTCTCCAAGGGTGAAGCTAAAGGAGAGGAACCCAAGAAAGCTAGAGGGGAAAGCATGGTAGAACTAGCAAACTGGTGGAGTGGACCTAGAGGAAAGATATAGAAGAACGATATGCACTGTAGGAAGTATGGCAGGAAGGGACATTTCATGAAGGAGAGCAGGGCAGATCTTTCTAAGGTTAAGTGCTATAACTGTGATCGGCTTGGACATCTGAAGCGAGCTTCACAACACAACCGATAGCTTCTACTTAGACTCCAATTTAGTTGGTTCCAGCTTATGCACTAGAGGCAGTCCCTAGCTCGAGTGCGCAGCCAGTGCCAAAAAAGGTAAGAAAGTGGTGATCAAAGGTGTGTAGAGTCTTTCTGGTTTATCCATTCATACTTTATTTAACGCTGACGCTTCACATTCTTTCATTTCTAATAAACTTGTTGATGACTTACATTTACATACTAGTATAGTCACGAACCCTGTAGTTGTATCAAACCCCATAGGAGGATCGACCTATTTGTCTATGTTGTGTAGGAGTTTGAAGTTATTTATTTTAAGGGTCAAGTTTGATTGTGATTCCTTCGTACAGGGATTTTCTGAGTTTGGATTGATATTAGGCATGGATTGGATGACCATGCATGAGGCTATTTTAAACTGTGATAAAAAGGTCGTTAGATTGAGCATGTGTAGTGGACGTAGCTTAGAGGTTTATTGCAATCCTTGAGGATCTGTTATGTTGAGCTACTTATATTCATTAGAGCTACAGCATGATGAGCTTAGAGCAATACCTATAGTTAGAGATTTCCCAGATGTTTTTGATGAGGTTACTGGTGTCCTAGCCTAGAGAGAAATCAAGTTTAATATCTATCTTATAGAGAATTCTAGACCTATCACCTCACCCCCAAGGCATATGGCTCCAAAGGAAAGACGCGAGTTGAACAAGCAAGTAAATGGGTTGTTGGAGAAGGGTTTTACGAGGAGGAGTATTTCTAAGTAGGAAGCACCAGTCCCAACCGATGATTCTTTGAGACTCTGCATCGATTATAGGGAGCTAAATAATCTGATAAAGAAGAATCATTATCCTTTTCCTTGCATAGACGATCTCTTTGATCAGTTGGTCAGAGCTAAAGTATTCTCACAGCTTGACTTGGCTACCATATTCCATCAGTTGCATATAGTCGAGGACAGTATTAAGAAGACAACATTCTGTACACCCGACTGGCTTTATGAGTGGTTAGTCATTCCATTCGAACTGACAAATGCACCCGCCTACTTTATTGATATGAAGAGCAGGGTATTTAGGGGGTTGCTTAACAAATTCGTAGTCATATTTATGGATGATATTCTTATATACTTGAGGAGTAAGGAGGAGCAAGTGTTGCATTTAGGAGAAGTGCTCTGTACGCTCCATGCACATAAGCTAAAGGCGAAGTTCTCTAAGTGCCACTTTTGGAGAGAAGAGGGGTGCATTTTGGGACACATCATCTCAAAAGGATGGCTTAGTAGTTAATCCTATTAAGTTAGAAGAATTTCAGGATTGGCATGTTCCAAAAATGGCACGGAGGTTATAAGTTTCCTTGGTTTGGCGGGCTACTATCACTAATTCATAAAGGACTTCACGGAGATCTCTTCCCCACTAACCCATCTTACCAAGAAGAATCTACTCTTTTTGTGGGGTGCGAAGTGTGAGGATGCTTTTGTCAAATTGAAGGAGGCTTTGACTAGTGCCCCAGTTTTGGAGCTACCAGATGGGACGAAGCTGTTTATAGTTTATACCAATGCCTAAGGAATGGGGTTAGGCGCAGTATTGATGTAAGAATGAAGGGTTGTGAGTTATGCGAGTAGGCAATTTAGGACCCACGAGAGGGACTACCTTACACATGATCTTGAGTTGGCAGCCATTATCTTTCCGCTCAAATCATGAAGGTGTCATCTTTTAGGGAAGCGGTTTGTGCTATTTACAAATCACAAGTCCTTAAGGTACTTGTTCTCCCAATAGAACTTGAATTTGAGGCATTGGAGGTTGAAGGAGTTTCTGGCATTATATGACTTTGATATCTCTTATACCCTAGGCAAGGGTAATGTAGTGGCTTTGGGTAGACAACGTGTAGTGTTGAATCCCTTGTTCTTGGAGTGGAGACATTTGGAGTATATTTCTACTTTGATTTCCATCCATCATCAAATATTACCCCCAGACTACTAGCAGCTTTAGATGTTTAGCCTACATTAATGGAACATATTGGATCTAGGAAGAAGGAGGATGAGGAGCTAGTAGATATTTTTGAGAGGATTGTTAGATGAGAATCATCGAGTCATTTGAGATGTTATGCCATTGACTTGAGAGGCTGGTTATGGAAAGATGATAGGCTTTGTTTTCTCCATAGTATGGATTAGATAGAGGCAGTACTAGCATAGTCTCACCATTCTATGATGATCATTCATCCCAGAAGGGACAAGATGTATCATGAATGAAGCGAGTTTTCTATTGGCCCGGTATGAAGAAGCAAGCAACAGAGTATGTAGCTAGATGTATAACTTGCCAAAGAGTAAAGGCAGGGTAGAAAAAGCAAGGAGGATTGTTGCAGCCATTGGATATTCCTTATTGGAAGTGGGAATGTATTTCCATAGATTTTGTAGATGACCTACCTAGGACTAAGAGAGGGAATGAGAGCATTTGTGTCACAGCAGATCGGTTGACCAAGTGTGCCCATTCCATACCAACGAGGCGACTCTATACGTGAGAGAGGTCATTAGGTTACATGGAGTTCCTTTTAGTATAATTAATGATCGAGATCCACTTTTCACTAGTGAGTTTTGGAGGAGTCTATAGGAGGTTTTAGGGACCAAGTTGAGATTGAGTACCACATATCATCCATAAACGGATAGACAAACTGAGAGAGTGAATCAGGTTTTTGAGGACTTGTTATGGATGTGCATTTTGGATTTTGGAGAATCTTGGGAGGATCACTTGCCATTGGTGGAGTTTACCAACAACAATAGTTATAAAGCTAGAATTAGGATGGAACCTTTTAAGGCGTTGTGTCATAGACCCTATAGATCACCATCCTGTTGGTGGGATACAACGGATATAATTATTCTTAGACCGAACATGGTAAGGGAAATATCATAAAAGGTGGATCTGATCCATAAGAGGATGAAGACTACTTAGGATAGGTGGAAATCTTATGCTGACAGGAGACGTATGGAGTTAAAGTTCATAGTGGGAGACATTGTATCCATGAAGGTTTCAACTCTTAGGCATGTGATGAGTTTTGGTAGTTCGAGGAAGCTTGCACCGAGATTTGTAGGACCCTACCTGATAGTGGCTAGATTAGGGGTGTTGGCATATAGAGTAGAGCTTCTAGATTTGTTGGTAGAGGTACATGATGTTTTCCATATTTCGGACTTATGAAAGTGTTTACACAATACAACTACCGGGATCGAGCCGAGTCAGTTAGAAGAGGTTGAGGTAGAGTGAAAGTCACTTGTTCGTCATACACCCACTCGTATTCTATAGCATGGTACAAAGCGACTCCGCAATAAGAAGATCAAACTTGTTAAAGTTCAATGAGGAGACAACTTAGCAGAGAGTACATGAGAGCCTGAGGAGAAAATCCGCGCTACCCACCTATAACTCTTTTCTGGTACATTTCCAATTTAATTATTATAAGTATAAATTACTTATAGGTAGGACTTAGGTGGTACACCTTTAAGTAGAGACCATTAGATGTTAGGAATGGTTGTAGACATGTCGATAGGGCATGTTATGAATGATGGATGCTAATGGATGTATTAGTTGCATTTTGCTCTTTTACACATTAGGACAGTATATCCTCTAGGCACACACACTCTTATATCCAGTTGCATATTATTTCTTATTGTTGAGCTGGTGGATGTTATGTATATGGATGTTGCATATGAGTTGTATGATTGCGCATACATATAGAAATGCAAGTATATCTACTTAGGATGTTGCATACACTTGGATGCATAGCATGAGCATTTTTGCATAACAGAAGGTCGACTGAATCAGTAGACCACCTACTTTTGCATTAGTATAGGTTCAAGTGCATTTCACATCGCATATATATGTAAATTTTGCATTAGAAATTTTTTAAGGACAATGATTGCTTTTGGATGTTGGTTGAGCAGATGATTGTAGCTAATGATTGTTGTGTGTATTGATTACATTTTCCATCCTTATCGATTTCAGGGATGAAATCCTTTTAAAGGGGAAAATGTAACACAGTGGAAATTTAACAAAAAGTTAAATGGAAACTAATAAGGAAATTATAATCAAAAACAAAGACTTAAAAGCAAATTTTCATAGACGTTCGAATTTGGCTATGAATCTTGCACTATTGAGTTTGTAGCGATTTTCCAGATGATTTTCATATATAACACTTTATAATCTGAGTTAGCATGGAGGAGTTATGGGAGCTAGAACAAATTAAAAATTCAAAAACAAAAAAAATTTAAAATTTTAAAAGCCACCGATTAATCCTAGAGGTTCTAAGGTCGACTGGTTGTGGTCGACCGTGGTAGTGGGGTGGTCGACCCACGTACTTAAAAATTAGAGTGTTATTCGCTTTCCTTAGATGATGATAAATGGACATGATTGAATGCTTGGGCACGAAGGATGAGACGAGAGAACTAGATTTCACCAAATATTTTCCTATCCTAATCCTATGGTTTAAAACTAAACACTACCCCTATAAATACTAAGCTAATTAAACCCTAATTCTCCATTAAAACTTACAGTAACTAAACTCTAGCAAAATTTTCTCTCAACCATAATTTCTAAAATTCCTAAAATCAAATCTATTCAACTTAAAAGATTGGAGCAAGAGAATCAAGGCAGATCAAGAAAATATAAGGAGGAGCTATCGATTTGGGGCTAAATTCTCAAGTGCAAGCTCAAGTAAGCGGTGAGTCCGCACAAATTTGAAAAGTCTATTATTGTAGTCAATTTAAACAATTGTAATTGATTAGGGTGCTAAAAAAACTCTAACTTGGATATGTTAATATGTTAAACCACCAAATTTGAATCTAAGCCCTAGTTTTGAATTGTCAGTTAATTATTAATTGGAATTATGCATATACCCTTTTTCTCTTGAAACTGGAAACCCAAACCAATAAACCCTAAACTCAATTACAAACTGTTGATTAGACTGTAATTAGGGTTACAAAGCACTGTACAACATATGATTAACTGCATAAAACAAGCGACAATCGAAAATAAAAATAGCCCAAAAAAAATTCTCAACAGTCGACCCGGGAACCCTAACGGTCGACCATAGAGTATAAGTGGTTGACCGTTCACATTGAAAATTAGAAAATCAAACCTCGGCCTCAGGCCAAAAAATTATAAATGAAAATCAAATGAAATGTGAATTTTTGTGTGTCTATTTAAGGGAAATTGGATGCATGTTAGGACATGTAGGAAAGCTATTTTCCTAGGAGCGGACGCTAAGTCGTGGTGTTTACCCAACTTAGAATTATAATAAATTCTAGGCATTGTATTTTCGCTATTCGCACTCACATGAGGTTTCAACGGTACGCGTACATCTGGCACAGATGCTTGATGGAGTGGGTCCAACATAACGGAAGGTCCTAGCATTCACAAATTCCTGATGCACGTGATACAATTAGAGAGGAGAACCTAGAACATGCAATAAGAGGCTAACACTATGATCCAAGCATAGTATAGGGGAATGTTCCCAGTAGCCTAGTGGCGGTGATAGTAGTGGAAGTTTATGTCCACTATTATCGGGTGGCGGTGTCCTTCATTGTTAGTAGCCAAGAGGGCAGTGTCTTATACATTGAGTAGCTCTATGAGTGGTAGCCGATCGTTAGAAACAAAATTCAATCCTTAGTTGAGCCATTGAATTAGGCTATATAATTTATAGTAGAGGAATGTACTAGACTAGAACCCTTAGGTAACAGATCTTAGGAATTTATAGACACTTGTATCACACCCTACATCATTAGTGTAGTTTTAAAGTAACTGGACATGATCAACATATTAAACTTGTAATCGTCCACTAGAATTTATGTCTAACACATTCCCTTTCCTTCTTTTTTACCACTACAGGTGGATAGGGAAGTAGGTGACTAGCATATTCTAGATACTTGGAGAGAGCTGAGCTCATATCCGAAGTCGGCTTTTGTCTTATCTTACTCACTATGTATTTTACTTGCTTATAAGTGCATTTTTCTTCATACATCATACCTTGAGAGATATTTTATTATGTACTCTGTATTTGGATCATGTTGTCATATTTTTCTGAGACCATGACTTGATATTTTTTAGGATTTATGATTTTCTGTGATACATGCATGTTTATTTCCCTTTGCTGTGAGATCTGAAAGCGTAGTATACCTTAGATTATATATGTTTGCATTAGTCTCTGTGATGTAAAATGTTTTAGACCTTGACGATCCACATTTCTTGGCATGGCGCGAGTTCGAAAGTCACACTAGGCTTTGGATCAACGTGTCGGGAGGTGTGGGTTGTCATAGGTAGGTTGTGTGTTCCTCTTGTTAAGGCATTGATTGGCATAGTGCTAGTAGAGTCCCACTATTCTAGGATGATCATTCATCCTAGCAGGGACAAAATGTATCGTGATATGAAGAGAGTATTTTACTAGCCAAGAATAAGGAGACATGTAGCAGAGTTTGTTTCCAAGTGTATAACTTATCGGGGAGTAAAGGCATAACAGAAGAAACCAAATGGATTATTATAACCTTTGGATGTTCCTCGGTGGAAATGAGAGAGCATCTCTGTGGTTTTTATTAACGGACTACCAAGGAATAGAAAGGCAAATGAGAGTGTTTGGGTCATCGTCGATCGTTAACCAAATGCCTCCATTTTATCCAAGTGAGGAGTATGACGATGGTTGCATCTTTGATAACCTTATACATGATAGAGGTGGTTTGACTACATGGAGTTCCTTTTAGTACTATCAACGATCGAGACTCTCTTTTTACTAGTGAGTTTTGAAGGAGTCTTAAGGAGGTCTTGGCACTGAACTAAATTTGAGCACAACCTATCACCTGTAGAAGGACAGATTGACTGAAACGGTTAATCGAGTATTGGAGGATTTGTTAAGGATGTGTATTTTGGATTTTTTTGTTCTTGAGTGGATCACATGCCATTAGTGTAGTTTTCATATAATGATAGCTATCTGGCAAGTAATGGAATGGCACCATTCAAGGTATTGTACGGGAAGTCTTGTAAATCTCCATCTTGTTGGTGTGACACTACTGATAGAATCATTCTTGGGCCAGTCATGATTAGGAGACCTCCAAGAAAGTAGATTTGATCAGTAGAAGAATGAAAACTGCACAAGATAGGCAGAAATCATATACTGGCAGGAGACACATGGAGTTGGAGTTCGTAGTGGATGATATGGTCTTTGTGAAGTTCTTGCTACTTAGACATGTTATGAGGTTTGGTAATTTTGAAAAGTTGTCATTGACATTTGTAGGGCTCTTTCCAATCTTGCAGAGAGTAGGGAAGTTAACATATAGAGTGGAGCTTCCTAAAAAGTTGGCAGAGGTTTATAATATCTTCCATGCTAAGATGTTAAAGCCCTGCTAAAGCCCCGCAAAATCCCTGCTATGACACTTAGCACTCTTCCACCACTATGCTTTTTCAATTTAGAGCTATTGAATAGTAGATCCGATTTTAGCCCAACTATTTTCCGCTACATCCGCTAAATCAAGGCTTTTTAGCACCCGCTTTAGCAACATCAATATAAAATGGTTGATCTGACTATTTCTCTTTTAAATCAAATCAATAAATTTAGGGAAAAGACCTAATTTTATGGCATAACTGCTCAATATAAGTTAGAAATCTATTATAGTTACCAAATATAAACTGCATAAATCATGACATTCTTCAATCTAGCTAGTATTCTAAATTTTGAATGAATAGATGAGAAGTAAATTATCTCTAAACTTGTAGATCTGAATCGTACAACATACTTGATATATTTTTTTCTTCTTTTGATGAATAAAGAATGATTTGGATTGAAACTACCCTAAATTTTATAAATATGATAATATGAGGATATGGATTTGATTCTTTTTATATAATAAACATATGCATTTGAATTTATTTGGATCTGATTCAATTTACATCAAAGAACACATAATACTTGATTTGAGCGTACATATAAAATTCCTTGAATATACATACATACATACATACATACAAACATACATACATATATATAATTTACTAGAAACCCATTGGTAAATATTAGAATAAATCACTTGAATTTGGATATAAAACAGTTGAAACTGCATTAGAAATACTGTGAAGATAAAAACTGAAATCCATACTCGAATCAATGAAGGAGACTGTAACAACCCGCATATTTCACGATTGTATATTTAAATGTTTTATTTAAATATAGCATCGTTAATCGGATTAAAGTCCGAAATGTTACTTTTTGTAAACAGTTGAATTGGGACTCGAGACCACTTTCATCGAGTCCAAAATGGCGTTTACAACTTTTTTGAGTATAAACATCGATATGTTTGGAGTTGAGTGGAATTTTGCTATTTTCATTTTGGGCTTTGGGTTTGGGTTTCAGCCCACTAACCCAACATAATACCCTAACTCCACCCCACTCCTCTTCATTCATTCATTCCATTTCCTAACACTCTCAAGCTAAAGTAAAAAATGGGGGAAAAGATAGGAAATTAAAATTCCTAAACCCTAGTTTGAATTAAGAAATACAAATTCAAGTCCAAAATCAAAGAGAAGCTTAGGTAAGCATCCTCTTCTTCTTCTCCACCTCAATCTCCCTCCAATTTCAGAAATTTCCTATAACCTAATTTAGGAAATATTTGCTTATGATATTAGATTGGAGCTTCTAGAGTTGAAGTTGAAGTGTGATTGATCTTTCCTTTGTTTTAAAGCTTCTCATTCGTTGTTTTTGGGTTTAAAGGTGAGTTTTTGAACGATTTCATTTAAAACGATTTCAACACTACTTTTAAATACAAAGCTCGTTTTTAAAACCATTTTCCAATCTATTAGTATATACAAACCTTTACCTCATTCGTATGAGAAATCTAATTAAACGGCTTAGCAAAACAAGTGGTATGAAACGCTTGCGTTTACTTCGTCGGTTAATTCTTGGACTTGTTCGATTGAACTCTCGTGACAATTTTCGAGTGGAAATCTACAATTTGTTCTTAAATATTTAAGTTAAGATAGTGGTTATGGGACATGAAGCTAAACTCATTAATTTACTAGCTTAGTGTAATTTACACTTATCGATCATTGATGATCATTTTGTGATATAGACTAGCGATGTGCGATGTCTCTTTGTTTGTGTGGGGGACTAAAAAACCCCGTTTGTGGAGCTTCGGGTCAAATTTGGTGGGGTAGCGACCCATGGTCTTCGGGCCGTTTGTGGAGCTTCGGCTCAAACTTGATGGTTAGCGACCATGGAATAACGTTCCGTTTGTGACACACGTGTTGGTGAGTTTTCATGCTTCCGTTTGTGATAGGCCTCCCCCTTTGTGTTTTCTGGATTTTTGGTTGTTGATTTCTAGAATTTGTGTTTCACCAATTTTGATGATGTGCATTGATAAGCCCTATCAATATTTGTGTTTTGGTGAATAATCTAAAGAATATGATATTCTTTTTGGTGTTTGAGAAGATTTGAGATATTATATGATTTTCGTTTTTATTAAATGTATACTTGACACAGTATGGCATTATTGTTATCATATATTTTTGTTGTATCTCTTATCCTATCTCATTTTATATGATATTTATAGCTAGACTGATTCGTTTATTATTTTCTTCTTAAATAATACTCAGGTCAGACCGAGGTATTTCAGGTGCTTCTGCTTGACTTCTTATCAGGGTCCGTCACCTGACTTTTGGCTAACTACTTTAGCTTAGTAGTTTTTGTTATTATACATTTGAGATAGAGACTCCTTGATGTATACATATTCTTTTGTCTAGCACTTGTACCTATTCTTTTGTGATGTAGTGGATCTTGTATGACCACTATTTTGATGTACACCTTTATGTGTAATATTCATATCTGTTTTCGCCTTTGTGATATGAATATCTGTGACTGATTTGTGTTATGCTTATTTCTATATTTGTTTTCGAAGCACACATAGCCACTGTGTAGTAGCTTTGAGTTTGTATTTGATATGTCGGATTTCCTCTTGAAATGAAATGCAAGTCATATTATTTGACATATCGGCACTCGCACAAAGCAATTACACAGATGGTCGCTCCTCAACAGCCTTATTCTTCGTGCTAGTCGACGACATTACCCCGTAGTGTCCTTGGCTAGTGTGAGTATAGAGGTGGGGCGTCACAGCTTGGTATCAAACTCTTGAAGATCTTTTGGCTAAACTCTATGTCAAAGAAATTGTTAAATTGCATGGAGTTCCTACATCTATTGTTAGCGATCGTGATCCATTATTTACTAGTGGATTTTGGAAAGGTCTTCAAAAAGCTTTGGGAACGAAGCTTAATTTTAGCACCTCTTATCATCCTCAGTCCGATGGACAAACCGAACGTGTGAATCAAACTCTTGAAGATCTTCTTCGTGCATGTGTTCTTGATTTTGGTGGAAGTTGGGAAGATCATATTTCTCTTGTTGAGTTTTCCTATAATAATAGCTTCCAATCTAGTATTGGTATGGCACCTTTTGAGGCACTCTATGGGAGGCCATTCCAATCTCCTTCGTGTTGGCTTGAAGCCGGTGAGAGGCTGGTTTTAGGTCTAGATTTTATTCGTGATGTCACAGAAAAGATTGACCTTATTCGTCGTCGGATGAAAGAAGCTCAAAGTAGACAAAAATCCTATGCCGATAACCGAAGAATGAAATTAGAATTTTATGTGGGAGATTTGGTGTTCATTCGTGTTTCACCTATGAAGGGTGTTGTGTGTTTCAGTCGATCGTGAAAATTAGCACCTCGATATATTGGTCCATTTCCCATCAACGAACGTATTGGTTTCGTTGCTTATCGCCTTTTATTACCGGTTCAGTTTTCTGCTATTCATGACGTATTCCACATCTCTCAACTACAGAAATGCCTTAGGGATTCCGATTCTATTCTTGAGCCCGGTGTTATTGAAGAAATTGAAGTTTCACCTAATTTGACGTATGAGAAACATCCTATTCGTGTCATTGCTATGGAGGTTAAACACCTTCATAATAAAGATGTCCACTTGTGAAAGTTCAATGATCCTCAAATTCTAAGGATTGCTCTTGGAAATCTAGAGAATTCATCGAGCGAACACATCCGGACTTACTCTCTCGTGCTCCTTAAGGTGAACTTCTCATTTCAAAATTTATTCTTTTGTGTTGTTATGCCTTAGTATGGTTGTTACTTTTTATTTTCTTCTTATGTATTGCGAGGACGCAATTTCTTTAAGGAGGGGAGTCTGTAATAACACGAATATTTCACGATTGTATATTTAAATGTTTTATTTAAATATAGCATCGTTAATCAGATTAAATTCTGAAATGTTACTTTTTGTAAACAGTCGAATTGGGACTCGAGACCACTTTCATCGAGTCCAAAATGGCGTTTACAACTTTTTTGAGTATAAACATCGATATGTTTGGAGTTGAGTGGAATTTTGCTATTTTCATTTTGGGCTTTGGGTTTGGGTTTCAGCCCACTAACCCAACATAATACCCTAACTCCACCCCACTCCTCTTCATTCATTCATTCCATTTCCTAACACTCTCAAGCTAAAGTAAAAAATGGGGGAAAAGATAGGAAATTAAAATTCCTAAACCCTAGTTTGAATTAAGAAATACAAATTCAAGTCCAAAATCAAAGAGAAGCTTAGGTAAGCATCCTCTTCTTCTTCTCCACCTCAATCTCCCTCCAATTTCAGAAATTTCCTATAACCTAATTTAGGAAATATTTGCTTATGATATTAGATTGGAGCTTCTAGAGTTGAAGTTGAAGTGTGATTGATCTTTCCTTTGTTTTAAAGCTTCTCATTCGTTGTTTTTGGGTTTAAAGGTGAGTTTTTGAACGATTTCATTTAAAACGATTTCAACACTACTTTTAAATACTAAGCTCGTTTTTAAAACCGTTTTCCAATCTATTAGTATATACAAACCTTTACCTTGTTTGTATGAGAAATATAATTAAACGGCTTAGCAAAACAAGTGGTATGAAACGCTAGCGTTTACTTCGTCGGTTAATTCTTGGACTTGTTCGATTGAACTCTCGTGACAATTTTCGAGTGGAAATCTACAATTTGTTCTTAAATATTTAAGTTAAGATAGTGGTTATGGGACATGAAGCTAAACTCATTAATTTACTAGCTTAGTGTAATTTACACTTATCGATCATTGATGATCATTTTGTGATATAGACTAACGATGTGCGATGTCTCTTTGTTTGTGTGGGGGACTAAAAAACCCCGTTGGTGGAGCTTCAGTTCAAATTTGGTGGGGTAGCGACCCATGGTCTTCGGGCCGTTTGTGGAGCTTCGGCTCAAACTTGATGGTTAGCGACCATGGAATAGCGTTCCATTTGTGACACACGTGTTGGTGAGTTTTCATGCTCCCGTTTGTGATAGGCCTCCCCCTTTGTGTTTTCTGGATTTCTGGTTGTTGATTTCTAGAATTTGTGTTTCACCAATTTTGATGATATGCATTGATAAGCTCTATCAATATTTGTGTTTTGGTGAATAATTTAAAGAATATGACATTCTTTTTGGTGTTTGAGAATATTTGAGATATTGTATGATTTTTTTTGTTATCCGATGTATACTTGTCACAGTATGGCATTATTATTATCATACGTTTTTTGTGATACCTCTTATCCTATCTCATTTTATATGATATTTATAGCTAGACTGATTCGTTTACTATTTTCTTCTTAAATAATACTCGGGTCAGACCGAGGTATTTAAGGTGCTTCTGCTTGACTTCTTATCAGGGTCCGTCACCTGACTTTTGGCTAACTACTTTAGCTTAGTAGTTTTTGTTATTATACATTTGAGATAGAGACTCCTTGATGTATACATATTCTTTTGTCTAGCACTTGTACTTATTCTTTTGTGATGTAGTGGATCTTGTATGACCACTATTTTGATGTACACCTTTATGTGTTATATTCATATCTGTTTCCGCCTTTGTGATATGAATATATGTGGCTGATTTGTGTTATGCTTATTTCTATATTTGTTTCCGAAGCACACATAGCCACTGTGTAGTAGCTTTGAGTTTGTATTTGATATGTCGGATTTCCTCTTGAAATGAAATGAAAGTCATATTATCTAACATATCGGTACTCGCACAAAGCAATTACACAGATGGTCGCTCCTCAACAGCCTTATTCTTCGTGCTAGTCGACGACATTACCCCGTAGTGTCCTTGGCTAGTGTGAGTATAGAGGTGGGGGCATCACAAAGACAAAGGAAATAAACAAGAAAAATAAATATTAAAATCTAGAAAATGACGTTTAGACATTCAAAATTTTCAAGGAGACGTCCAAAGGCAATTGTAGATGACTAAAATTGTAGAATTTTCGAACAAAAAGAAAACATTGTAAAACAGACTTGATTTAGACGTCAGAATACCCCAACCTGATGTCAGAGAAGCAGATAGATGTTTAAGTTAATGATCCAGATGTTTAAATACCTATAACTTATTTTTTAAAATAATATATGGTTAGGCGTCTGACTAGATGAATCGGAAGTCTGGGTAGTGAAGTAGGCCAGATTGAACCTAGACCTGGTACATGCTAAGTAGAATAGATTGGGGAAATTGGTTCCTACTTCTTAGTTACTCAGGGGTGCACGCAGCTGAATGGATTCAGGGAGGAAGCAGAAAACATACCGCTTTTGAGTAAATCCCTAGGCTCTCACTTTATGATGTTGGAACACAAAAATCAACATGGCATGCGATTATATCACAATATAAGTTCTTATCATTCGTAGAAATTGATGGAAGTTGGAAAGAGTGGATGAAGACGTTCATTAGAAAAGGATTAGAGAATCCTAGATGAGGGGCGGATCAACCCTTGGTTGCTGCTTGTGTAATGATATATAGAACTTAGGAAGCAGACTAGCAAGGAAATGAACCAATGTAAGATACAAGAACTATTGGACATTGATCCAGCAAATGGGCTGGGCATTAAATGCATACTCCACTTAGTACACCAATGCAAGATGCCAAGAACCATGGTACAATGATTCGATGGACAGGCCGGGCACTGGGTATATATTTGCTTAGGAGTAACCTTAGCAACTGCTACTAAAGATGTTAGTTGATGTATAGTTAGGTGGTCTTCCGTTGGGACCATACACTAGAGATACCTCTAGGAATTACTTTATTTTAGCATGCTCCACCTGTGAGTGGAACTTCAATAAACTATAATTGGACATCTACAATAGTCAACTTAAAATGTAAAATAACTAGCTTCTTATACATATACATATACATACATACATACATATATTCGACCAACTAAAGAACACCCTAGGTGTAGGATATAATTGAACTTCAATCACTTGTTTACATCATACCATTAGTGATATAATTCATTGTCCTGACTTTGTCTGATCCCCTACATTTCTCCCTCTTATTACCTATTATAGGAGGACATGGTAGTAAGTGAGGTGATTTTGTCAAGGTGGATGCAAAAGGCGACATGACGTTGGAGATTTATTTATTTACAGTCTTTCTCTATGTAATTTATTGTATCTTTTAGGCAGACTATTATTATCGTATTATTAGAAGACTTTACCTTTATCAAACTTATATTGTATTAGCATTTGGAGACTTTCTTTTGTCGTTTATCGTATGGACACGGTTATTCTAAGACTGCATTACTTGGATTATTTTCTGTACTTGTATTTTATTTCCTTCCACTGTGAGATCTGAAATTGTGTAAAGTTATAATTGTCTCTGTACCATGTAAAATATTTTAAAAACCTAATGATATGTACTTCTTGGCATAATGGCAGTTCAGAAGCCACTTTTGGGCTTTGAGTCCGTATGTCCGAGGGTGCGGGTTGTCACAAAACTTCAACTAATAGTTGAAGACATGGTAGATAATCTGCTGGTATATTATGAAGCATTATATAATGGGCATTACTGTAGATTTACCTCTTGTAGAATGCATGAAAATTAACTATAACAGAAAACTCTTTCCGCAGCGTTTATAAACGCTTTAAATATTTTTGCAGTGTTTTGAAGCATGTTGTATAACGTCATGCTGTAATAAGTCCAAACCCGATAATATCATTTTAAATAATGCTCCTAAAGTTGTTCCACCGCAGCGTTTTTAACCTACGCTTTGTTAGAGTACTTCAGAAATGCTATCTAAGCTTTCTAGCACAGCATTTTTCCAATGCTATGTTAAAGTATTGCAGCTATTTACGTATGCCATGTTAGATTTTAGGTAGAGTTTTAAAAACGTGGTGAAAACTTTTTAAGCTTTTGTAACATGCGAATAACATATCCTATAATAGAAGTTTTTAAAATGTTGCCTAAAGGTATTTAATAACGTTTTAGAAATGTTGCAAAATCCTTCGCATCATTCTAACTTTGCGTCATTCTAATCTTTGTCATGTTAGAGTTTACATAACTTATCAGAATATTATAATATCAAAAAGAAATTCTAATCAAATGCAAATCAATCAATTCAAACTACATTAATATAGAAAACATTGATAATCTAAATAGATTATATATTAAACACAATAAAAGTTACTCCAAGTTCAAACACCAAACAGTCAATAGTTCTATATAATATTTCATAGGAAATATTTTAAACATACATGATAGTTCCATAAAGATTCTACATAAAAAACTTATCGAATTAGTGAAATGTCATGATCAACGAGCTTGCCCTCTTCAACTATCCACACTTACAAGGAAAAAAAATTATGGGACAACATAAGTAGAAGCTAGCAAACCTAGTTTAAAAATCAAGTTATTATTATTTGTAATAATATTACTACTATTATTTATACCTTTGAGTTTTATGAAATTATTTATATTTTATAAAACTTGGTTACTTTTTAGAAACTTTGTAAATTAGTTAAATATCTATAAAACATAGTAAATTTTTAGAAAATTGGTTAGTTTAGTAATTTTTTTGTAAAACATATTTATAGTATGAACTTATTTAATTTTTATATAACTTGATAAACTTAGTTGACTTTTATAAAATAAAATAAAATTTTACAAACTTGGTCAACTAGTTAAATGTTTATAAAACATTGTTAACTATTGTAAAATGAAGTCAAATTTTATAAAATTAGTTAAGTTTATAAAATTAATTATCTTTTTTATAACCTAATTAATTTTTATGAACTTAGTAATTTTTATAATAATTTTTGTAAACTTAGTCTTTTTTATAACTTAATTAATTTTTATAAACTCAATAATTTTTATATAATTACTAATTTTTATAAGTTTAGTTAGTTTTTATGAATTAATCTAGTTTTTATTAATTTATTTAATTTTTATAAAACTTGTTAACTTTGTCAATTTTATAAACTTGGCTAATTTTTTTAAAAATTAATTAATTTTTGTAAACTTAGTTAATTTTATAAACATATTAAATTTTTATTAAACTTGGTTGACTTTGTTAATTTTTACAAATTCGAGTAATTTTTATAAAATATAGCTAACTTAGTTAATTTTTCTAAAAAACAGTTAGTTTAGTTAATTTTTATAAAACTTAGTTAAGTCGGTTAATTTTCATAACTTTATTTTTTGTTGAAAAAAACTTAATTATTTTTTATATACTTAGTTATTTTTATAAATGTGTTTAATTTTTATAAAACTTAATTAACTTAGTTAATTTTTAAATTTAGTTAAATTTTATAAAACTAAGACAAATTAGTTAAAGTTTTATAAAATTTAGTTAATTTATTTAATTTTTATAAAACTTAGTCAATTTCATTAATTTTTGTAAACTTACTTAATTTATTTATTATTTATAAAATTAATTATCTTAATTGATTTTTATAAGTGTGCTTATTTTTTATAAATTTAGTTAATTTTATAAATTTATTCAACTTAGTTAATTTATTTAACTTTTAAAAACTTAGTTGATATATTTAATTTTTATAAAACTTATTTAACTTGGTTATAAGCTTATTTAATTTTTTTTAAATTTAACTAATTTTTATAAATTTAGTTTACTTTTATAAAAACTTAGTCAACTTACTTAAATTTATAAAACTTAATTGTTTAATTTTTATAAAAGGTAGTGAACTTAATTAATTTTTATAAATTTATTTAATTTTATAAATGATTTACTTTGTTATATATAAATTATCTAAACTTTGAACTACTTAAATAAACATGCATTATCAATGGAGCATTCAAAGATAAGCTAAACTATCTCTTTCTAGATGCGGTTGAAGTCTACTAGGTCTCTACCAATCACAACTTCCAACGTAAGTATTTCGAAGCCATAAACATCACAGTTTTCATTTAACATTCTAGAATATGCATATTCGGGAGCAACATATCTGAATCAACATCAAAGAGTGGACACATTACTTCCTTTTCTTATAAAAAATTGGTTAAGTCACAATACATATCCAAAATTTCCCATCAAATTTCCACATGGATTTCTCCCGCACCCATAAGCTTGGCGACTCCAAATTAAAAAAAAATTGAGTAATTTAGTATAAAGTAGAATGTTGCTTGATTTAATATCTCTATGTACTAATTTAGGTTCCATTGCATCATGTAAATATGCAAGTCTGCAAAAGTTAAATGCTAATACGGTAAAATGAAAAGTGTTCAATTATTTTATGTAATATTTATGCTTTGGAATTCAAGGCATGACCTTTGCTATTCCTAAAATAATCTTCATGTGGGATTCCACCGAAGGGCACGATGCTTGCATGAGTTTCCATGTTTCCGTTGATCCAAGTTTCCATTGTTTGCATATTCGTACACAAGCATCCTAATAACCGATAAAAATAGGAATCTTCATTGAGATCAACCGAGATAATAGCTTAATATGTATGTAAAAAAATATGAGACAAGTTACAATCATCAAATGTTATATTTTTTTGTATTATACCATTGACTCATAAAGCATAACAAAGTATTTGTATGGTCCAAGGCTTGCTTGCATAACAAAACATATGGAACATTTTTCCTAAGTAAAAGTGTAAAACCAATGAGTTGTTACCTAACTTATAGACATTAAGTCTGATTATCATGATGATTATTTTCCTTCGATTTCTTCCAATGTAAAAGATAGAAATAATGTATGAGCTAATTAAGCATTTACCTATGATTTCCTTTGACATAGTAACCTAAAAAGCGCATAAAACTCTTATGATGAACATGAGAAATTGCCTCAACTTCTACCCTGAATTCCCTACTTGCCTGCACTCTGACAAATAAGAACAATTAAATAATTTATAATAAACATACCAAATTCTTATGGTGCACAATTCTTACATATTTGGAGAACAGGACGGACCCTAGGGCTAGGTATATGAGGCAACCGAATCGAGCAACCCCCCTTGGTCGGGCAACCATCGTCGTATAAGAAGAAAATTTGAGAAACAACAAAAGTAAAGTAAATAAATTATTACATGAAACTAAAATAAAAGTAGATCTAGCTAGGTTGATTATAGGTTAGGCTTCTCAATCAAGAAGTTAGCATTTCAATCTTTGATATAGTGATAAAAAAATTATTTCTATCGTTTTTCCTTATAATAGAGCAAAAAAAATCTGCCAAGGGTAACCCCTCTCTTTGGGCCAAGCCTGTTGGAGAAAAGGGGTTTTGTGGGGGTTAAGGATAAGAAATAGGGTATTCAAAAGCCATCTCCATATTAGGTAAAACAAAATACATGATTTCAGTTTCAGATGTATTTACTAAGTAGCATTAGTGAATAGTAATGCTAGAAACAATTGATTTCAATCAAGAAGCTACTTATAACTTTCCAAGTTTTTATTTAACAACTATTTCTAGCAATTGTTTGTTGTTTTATAAAACGTTAAAGCTAAAATATGAAAATTGTTATATTATAAAAAATGAGCAATCAATTCAATCCAAATTCAACAACTCCATTGTTAAGTTAAACTACCCTACTATAAGTGTTCGATCGAATCAGCCTAGAAAATAACTGACAATGGGTATGGGTAGTGGTCATGGATTGGAAATGAGATAATTATAGACCAATAACTTAAATCTACTACATGGGTTAAGAAATCTTATCCTCATCACCCACCATTGGTCATGACCACTACACTACAACAAATTTTGCATAAATCCAGATCCAGTGGTCTTGACCACAATATTGGCCCAACATTAAGGTAAAGAACTATAGTAATTTCAATTGTACTAAAAAGGCCAATCATTTAATTGAGAAAATGGCCATTGATGCGGTAAGGAAAAGTCTAGCTTTGTCAAAATGTAAGGACTAGTGCATACTATTATTACGCATAATAGGAAAATTTACTTACCTATGTTTAACTATGATTCTAAGGGCACTTTAAGGGAAGTCCTTGTCAAGTAAAAAGCTTCATCCTATACACACGAAGAATTCTTAATAAGATATCTCTAGAACCAACATGAACTCATGAACAAAAGATGAAATACAAACATAATATTATGAAAATAAAAGGAAACCAAATATACACCAAGGAATTTAGCTATTTAGTCAAATACTTGAAATGATTTTTTTAGTAGAATCACCTTGCACAAACTATAAGGCAGAAGTACAAACTGAATAGCAAAAATATTCCATATAAATGGTTTGTTAGCTCCTCGGATTTGTAACTCTAATTCATTGCTAAGATATTCTAGCTTCCTATATTATTAAACAATAAATACAAAATATATATGAAAAAAATATTTGACTTCATATTGACTATTATAATTGCAAGTAAGTATCCTATATTTAAACAAAATTATATGGAATATAAGTTATCGTAATTGAAGAAATTAGCTACTCATAATTCCTCCATTTTGAAATCATATAAAATACTTTATTAACTACCACCAGTACTATATTACTTGTCCTTATGTTTATGACCCTTCTCCTTATTTGGTACACCCTCATTATGCTCAAGTTCCAAAGCTATTAACTTGTTTTTTAAGGCTAGCATCTTCTTAACCATGTTTATAGCCTACATCAAGTGAAAAAATGAATATTACATACTATATAAGATCGTAGAGTGTTAACCCACTTTTGAGCCAAAGTAGATTTCAACCGGACTTAGAAGATCAAAATGAGGATGGAATGAGTTGAAAACTGGCAAACACTTTTAGAAGGAACAAGGAAGTAGCTCGGGAAAGTTTCACCCAAGAATGAGTTGGGAAAATAAGTCAGCACCGACTTATTTTACTCAGCCCCTGAGTTATTTCTGCCATTTATTTCTCCACTCCAAGTTCATACGAGTTATTATCTGCCTCTTTCATATGTGACCAAGTGATTTTCAAGTGTTTTGGACGATCAATTCCAAGAGTTGAAGAGATGACAACTAAAATGGCAGAGTAAACCAAGTAATTAAAGAACAACCACCAAAATCAACCAACAATCGATGAAAACAAGATGGCACGCATCAAAATGAAGTAAGAAGGATGATGCAAGAAGGTACAAGTTATTTCCTACTAAGAAAATAACTAGGTACCAAGTTATTTAACTCGACACCAACTTATTTTGATTACTCGGTAGGAGGCGCGGCTTCATTTGTGACTTTGGCCCGATGTCTAGACTCTGCTGCAAGCGGGCTTTTGACTCCAACCTTTGTTTCTCTATAAATACCAGTTTACCTACAACCAAAAGGGGATCTGATCTCTCTGCCATTGGAGACTTCTTATTCTTCACATCTTACCTCTCTTCCATTAGAGTCACCTAGGAAGCCACTATTTGCTGTTCTAAGGCTTAGATCAACAAATCTCTAGTACTGGTGACTCTCAAACTCTCTAGGAACATCATTGTAAATCCGAGATCCACTAGATTGTGGTCAGATCCGATGTAGCTAGTTGAAATCCAAAGAGAATAACTAATAAGAAGATTAAAGTGGGCGTAGGCCGGATATTACGCCGAACCATTATAAAAACTCTTATGTCTTTATTTACTTTTCTTCCACTTTCACTAGAACTGATGCTTTCATTTGATTTCTGAGTGTTGATCCATTTTCTGAGTTAAAATTTTGATTTTTGGTGCTTTCACTAAGAAGGAAGCTAGATTTCACAACATAGAACTTGGATCTGAAATTTGGAGAAGATGAAGAGGCCTAACACTAGATCTAAGGTTGGAGCAAGCCAACCAGAGCTTGAGGACAGCCAAGAGGTGTCCTCAAATTATCATCAATCCATTTATGTGACAATAGAAGGGATGGGGAAAATGATAAAAGAGATGTAAGACGGATCAATAACTCGACAATAAGAAATGATTGAAAGATTTTTTCAAAGAATGGGATAACAAGGAATGACTAGAGCTGCAGGAATTCAAAACCAAGTGTTATAAGCTAATTTAGGAACATATGGAGTTGAAGCAAAGCAAACCGGAACAACGTCCCCATAAACAGAATAACTCGGTACCAACCCAAATCAACTTAGTACCGAGAGAACTATACTCCAAGGCAATGTTGGTATGACTGTTGGAATACCAAGAATGGATAATGATTGAGCTAGAGATGCAAATCAGAATGTAAATAAGCAATAACCGAAAGAGTATGTGCTAGAGCTTCCCTATAGGAATGGAGAATAGAATAAAACCAGAGGAGCAGGTCTGAACGCTAATGTGCAGCCAGAAGAGTATGTGCCAAAATATGTTTCGAAATTCCCTTACAGGAGCAGGGAACATAATACCGCTTCTGGACGAAGACCATCATTGGACAGTGAAAACCGAATTACTGAGTTAGTAAGAAGATAAGTTAGAGATGGACCTCCAAATCAAAGCTTGGAAGATGTGAACAAGAATCCATTCACTTCTAATGTCCAAAATGCGAGAATTCCTTCCAATTTCAAGCTTCCAATGTTGGAAATGTATAACAGAAAGTCGGATCTAATAGTTTATTTGATGAGATACATTCGACATATGGAGGTTTTGTGTGCTTCTAAGGAGGTAATGGGGTAGTGCTTTCCATTATACTTAAAGGACTTAACAATAATGTGGTTCAGACAGTTGAAGAATGGGTCCATTAGCATGTGGACCGACTTGGTGAGTAAGTTCTTGAGATAGTTCAAAGTTCATGTCTCTCGACCGAAGAATGTGATGATGGTGTCAAGCATAAAACAAAGACCTAGAGAAACCTTGAGAAGCTATTTGACAAGATTCAATGCAGCAGCAGCTGCAATTGATAATCCAGATCCATCAATAATCTTAATGATGGCAGTATCTAGAGTCACGAGCAAGACCGACTTCAAAGTTGCGTTGAAAGGGATCCATCTATGGATATTGTGGAATTCTACCATGAAGCTGAGAGATATTTGTATCAGGAAGACGCCAAAGCCGAGGATGTTGAAATTAATGTTATGGATGACAGATGGCGGTCCAAAGCAGGAAATGAAAGGACAAAGGAAAGAGAAAAGTTGATCATGACTTCAGAGAACCGAAATGGCAGAGGAGGGAACTGAAGTTCCCTATTTACACTGACCTAATAGAGACCCCCGAGAGGATATATCTGGACACTGGGGGCAGATCCTCTATCGCAAGCCAGCTAGGAGAGAGCCCACTGATTAGAAGAAAAGATCTGGAAAGTTCTACATCTTCCATGAGCTGGATGAACATGAAACGAATGAGTGTCGGCACCTTCGTGATTTGATAGAAGAACTGGTTCAGAGCAGCCAATTGCAGTAGTATGTAAGATACCTAACTGAGATGGTGCGGCTAAAGCAACTACCATCTACAACGAATGCATCAAGGAACAATCAGGGATCTAGTCCGAGATTAGAGATCTCATGGTCGGGAGTCAGGTTCGATTCCTTTGCTCTGCTTTTTCTTGCTTTGGATAATTAGGATTACAATAACATCATACCGCTTACACGTGTACAAGGCCTAGATTGGTCTTTAGGCATGCTCTGAGTCGGATGTCTAGGATGACTATTTAGAAGGATAATAACCTCGGACCGCTTACACGTGTATGGGACCTAGATTGGTCCCTAGGCACGCTCTGAGTCGGATGTTTGGGATGGATAATTAGGATTTCTGCTTGTTTGCTTTGATTTGAATATTTGGCTTTTGAAAAATCCACTTGAATGTGTTTACTGATATTGATCACTTTAACGGTGCGTTTGTGACAAACAGAATCAGGGTATTTGAGCGGGGAAGATTGGTGAACAGGAATGCGTTTGCAGCTACGAACGAAGTATTTGAGCGAGGCATTTATGCTGTAATTTTTAATTTAATTAATTCATAGTTAATTAATTATTTGTTTTGCTATGTTATATGAGTTTAATTAAAATGAAATAACAATACATAAATTGAAATACATCCAAATTAATTATACAGTACTAGTAAATACAGATAAAATGATACAATCAATCAGTGCAGCTCTGCTCAACAATTTCATCTCTTATGGTATTTTGAATTGTTACCATTTTATGAACTACATGTCATTGTACCGGTTTAGTTGCTCTATTCAGTGTAGTTCTCATACTATAATGTTCTTCCCGGTATTCCTCAGGAATAAGATTGGGATCCTCATCATAAGACATAAAATCTAGATCGTCCATGTTGTATTTTTGTATGTAATTGTGTATAACCATTATAGATACGACAACTTTTACTTGATCTTCAAATGAGTATGTTTGCATATTCTTTAAAATGACAAACTTTTTCATCCATATTCCAAAGATTCTCTCAATTTCCATATATAAACTGGAATGATAGAAATTAATATTTTAGTTTATCGATTTTGGTTGATATTCGATTTCATGAAAATGAGGAATATGATATCGAATATTACGATATGGTGGTAATAACCAGTTTGAATTGGATATCTTGAATCAACTACATAATACTGGCCAGGTGGAGGGTGAGGGAAAATAGAGTTTCTATCAGTTATAACTGAATTAAATATTCTACAATCATGCGCAGTACCTTCCCAACTAGCCATAATATAAGTAAACTGTAAATCGAATGAGCATCCTACTAAGATATTCTGTGTAGAATAACCTTTCATCCTATGTATTTAACTATTTGGTGTGTAGGTAAGTGTGTTATTACATATGTATCGTCTATAGCACCAAACACAGTTTCCAAAGTATGGGTAGTAGTAGTTCGAAGTTCTAATATGATCTGGAATATTATTAAATTGAGGGTCATCAGGCTTGATAATATATGTAGTGAGTAATTGTACAACATGCAAAACATCATGAAAATAAACTGAAATTGTGCTACCTGACCTTTGAAATCTTTCGCTCATTTGTCGATTTGAGAGCGCTACAGCTATAGTATATAAGCATATGGCAATCATTTCTTTGATACTAACGCTTTCTGTTGTAGTCAGACTATAATTTTGCAGCCTATTGCATAACGAGAGAAAACAAATTCTTTTCATTCGAAAATTTCGTTGACAACGTTCTTGTTGCCCATTCAATATGTCTTCCATCCACATTAAACTAGTATATTCTAACATGTGAATCTGATCGATATTGCTTCTTCTTATATGTAAATATGTTGCTATAATGGCCACATCTAGTGCATCTTAATAGTCTATGATTCCAAATTAGTCATTGTTGGTGTAGACGGAAATATGTGAAGCAGAGAGGAGATGAAGAGGGAAGAGGAGGAGAAGAGGTTGGTGGAATGGTGTGGAGGAATGGTATGGAGGAGGGTTGGTTATGTAGTTGGGGGATGAAAATATGTAGATGAAGGGGGATGCATCAGATGCCAATGCATCAATTTTCTACAATCGAGCAATGGTGCTAGGAAAGTGAAATCAAATGTTTGGGCGTCTAACGCGTCGGATACTTCATCAATGGTTACAGATTAAAAAAAGGCTGCGAACAACACCTAATTCCAGTCCAGAGAGATGGAACCAGAGTGTAGCATGCAAGTCCCCTCATCGTAGAGCGAACGGATGGACATGTACGATATTGATCGTGTTAAGTCCAGATCGAAGATTCGGGACCAGAGTGCAAGGTGTAAGTTCCCTAGCCGAAGAGCGAGTGGATGGGCTTGTATAAAAAGTAAGTCCCCTCACCAGAGAGTGAGTGGATAAACTTGCTTGGTCGTTGGTTCTTTTGCCGAAGAGAAAGTGAACTCAACAAGGATCCAGAGAGATCGAAATCCTAGATTGGGCGATAAACGATCCAGAGAGATCAAACCGTAGATTGGAAGGTCAACGGTCTGATAAGACCAAGTCTTTGGAGTGTATGCAGACTTCATAAAAGGATTTGAACATCTGCAATCAAAAAAGGAAGATAAGACTTGGGCGAACATAGGAAGGTTCGATATGTGAAATTATAGGTTAATTCTCCAAGATCAATATTAATGAATAACCAGAGAGCTCAACTATCAGACTGATTTTTGGAACTTGTTCTTGAGCAAAGCACACCTTACATTCGAAAGGCGTACTTTGAAGGGAAAGTGTTTACCCGCTTTTTAGCCAAAAATTAATTCAAGCGGACTTAAATGATCGAAACGGGGATGAAACGACTCGAAAATTGGCAAGCACGCTTAGATGAAACAAGGAAATAGCTCGGGAAAGTTTCACTCAACCCTCGAGTTATTTCTGCCATTTATTTCTCCACTCTGACTTCATATGAGTTATTATCTACCCCTTTCATATGTGACCAAGTGATTTTCAAGAGTTTTGGACGATCAATTCCAAGAGTTGAAGAGATGATAGCTAAAACGGTAGAATAAACCAAGTAATGGAGGAAGGTTGCGAATATCAACCAACAATCAATGAAAACAAGATGGGACGCATCAAAATGAAGTAAGATGGATGATGCAAGAAGGTACCTGTTATTTTCCACTAAGGAAATAAATCGGTACCGAGTTATTTAGCTCGGTATTGACCTATTCTGATTACTCGGTAGGAGGTGCGACTTCACATGTGACTTTGGGCTAATGTTTGGACTCTACTGCAAACGGGCTTCTGACTCATACCTCTATTTCTCTATAAATGCCAGCCTACCAACAATCAAAATGGGATCTAATTTCTCTATCAGTGGAGACTTCTTCTCCTTCTTTACATCTTACCTCTTTTCCATTAAAGTCACATAAGAAGCCGGTATTTGCTGCTTTAAGACATCAGCAAATCTCTAGTACTAGTGAATCTCAAACTCTCTAGAAATATTATTGTAAATATGAGATCTACTAAATTGTGGTCAGATCCGATATAAGTAGTTGTAATCCAAAGAGAAAATAATTAATTAGAAGATTAAAGTGGATGTATGCCGAGATTATACCGAACCACTGTAAAAACTCTTGTATCTCGATTTACCTTTTCTTCTTTTTCCTTTACTTTAATAAAACTGGTGCTTTCATCTGATTTCTAGGTGTTAATCCATTTTCCGGGTTAACATAAGAAAATAATATATTAGTGTAACATCACCCACTTGGAGGCCCAAAACTAAAGGCTACGGATGTTGCAGTCATCCATAGTCATTAATCCTCGGCGACCAAATATGGTAATGTTAGATAGATTGACATACCAGAAATAGATGGATATGGAAAAAAGTTTAAAATTTCAAAACAACTTTCATTCTCCATTCCAACCCATTTCAGCATTCATTACATAATCCCACAACGTTAACCACGTTTAGAAAAATATAATTATTACAATATACTACAAGAGCGACATATGAAGACGCCACCATGGCGATCAGAGTATATAATAGACAATAAACCACTTTGCCTTAACAAAATAACACATCTAAATCACATGAGAAAGGACATAAATAACTACATGCCTTCTTCACGACTCCAGAAGCTCTTTTGTCTTAAGAGGTACCTGAAAACCTCAAATCTCAAACTACTCAAAATCGATTGAGTACCCGAGAGTTTAAGGGGAAAAAATAAACTTCGAGTCGAACATAAAGCCTGGTATGAATAATAATATACCATGTCAAATCATTTAGGTATCTAGTGAGACCACGCCGCTTGGTGGAACGAATTTCCCCTCACTAGTATCTTAATATCTTTATAAACTATTTTCTATGCCCTTGCATCCACAATGGTTAATTTAGTTCAAAACGTTATTATGTGATGATATGCAAAACTATTGAATCAATTTTGGATTACCCATCACCAATTCATTTTGACTATCTGTCATAATTATAGTTTCTAGGATTACTATTAACCTAATAGTTTTAATGGACTAACTAATAACTGGTTAAATTTTTAAGGACTCCCTGTCCAATTATATAGTTTTCATGGGATTACTATGAACCTATTGGTAACTCCAATATATTTTCTTTTATCCTAGTATTCATGGGCTGACTAGGAACCTATTGACTAACATTCAGTATCTTTCTTTTACCTTAGTTTTCATGGGATAACTAGGAACCTATTGACTATCTGTCAATATTTCATTTTTCTTATTCGGATATAGTTTTTATGGGCTAACTATAAACCTGTCTAACTGACATCTTTAATTATACATAGTTTTCATGGACTAACTATGATCCATTAGCCCCTACCAATATCTTTTCTTTTACAAAGTTTTCACGGGCTTACTATGAACCTATTGGCCCCTGCCAATACCTTTAATTTGTATTCACTACTGGGTCAACCTAACTGGTTATTCAGCCCTTCCCCATAATACCATTTTGGGTTCATTACAATATGAATATATACATATATGAAGAAGAAAACAATATAACTTGGTTAATTTCTTTAAACCATTTAGACTTCTTCATAAGTTCTATTTCAAATACTTGGTTTATTAATATGACATGGTTTTTCTTTTAAAATAGATTGGGTTATTTGTTTTGAAAACTATACTTTCGAAATCTTGCTTTCGACCTCACTGGATAGCCTCCTTCGAAAGCATATATCTCTTTTAAAAACATTAGGCTTCTGCCTTTAAAAACACTTCAAAAACCTTCTTTCGAAACCTTTCGAATATAATAAAGTGTTACTTAATTTTTAGAAACATAGCTTCGAAACCATTGGAAGTACATCTTCCTAAAGCATTGAAAGTCCCCCTTACGACATCATTGGGTTTATCGTTTTAAAATATCATTTGAGTCAAGGCAAATATAAATGAAAGTATCTTTTTTAAAACCATTCTTTACTATATAAAAGTATTGGGGAAATTATGATGGCATCGAAACCATCCCTTTCGACAAAGTCGAAAGCCTAGATTTAAAATATTGAAGGATAGCTTCGAAACCCCTTTCAAAACCATTGCCTTCGAAACCCATAGCCCTTTTAAAAGTTTTTAGAAAGTGGATTAAAAAAGCTTTAAAACAAACAATACCCTTCGACAGTATTGATGACTTCAATACACTCGAAAGGCACAAGAATCGGCGGTAGGGCTTCGACTAGGTCAGAACCCCTTCTTTTGAAAGCATTGATTTATAATTAAAGAAACACCTTCGAAACCCCTTTTTCTTTTAAAACAAACATGGCAACCCCTTTGAAATCTATTATAAAACTTCTTTCAAAAACATACGTATCGACTAAGTCGAAAGTTTAGTAAAACACAAGCAGGCGCTTATCTTTTTAAAACAAACTAAGGCGACGACCCCATCGGAAGCTATGCTTTCAACACCATGACTTTCGCCTTTCTCCAATCCACTATGTATCATCTAGATAGTATGTGTGTATTGAATTTAACTTAATGGGGTTTCGACATGGTCGAAGGCGAAAGGAAAGGAGCGAAAGGTACTCTGATTAGAGGCGAAACCTATATTTTTCTGGGTTAAATACTAAATTAAGTAACTTATATAAACTAACATGCCTATGTGTTCATTTCTTATTGGTTGCCTTAACTTTTTCTATGCTTTCCAAAACTAACCGTCTTTTTATTTTGGATAAGTATCAAACTTAAAATTTTGCAAATAAAACTTTCATCTTTATTTATACGTAAATCGTTTTGATCCTCTTCTCAAAATAATTTATTTTGTATATCAAATCACTTAAGAAAAATTCCCAAAATTAGAAATTTATTTTGACCATGTTATCTAACATATCAAAATTTCAAATCCAATTTCTCAATATATTTTCTAAAATAAATTAATAAACCAAACGTGTTATATTTTTATTTAAAAATTCATAATAATATTTCCCAAACTTTGAATATTATCAAAGTTAAAACCCAACTCTAGAATCATGTTTTTCATAACATATAATTTTTCCATCATATTTAAACATCAATATCACACACGGTTTTGATCTAAAACCATATGACCATTATTTAAACAATCTTGTTTAAATTTAAATAAACCACAAATCAAGCATATCATCATCAAACATTATATATACAAATTTAAACTTAAATTTGAAACATATATTAACAAATAGAGAAGGAAATTATCATTCACCTTGATATTTGATAAGGAAATGGATTGAGATGAGTTTGATTCCCCTTTTTATTTTTCTCTTCTTCTTCTTTGAATTTCTCTTCTTCTTTTCTTTTTAGTGGCCGACTCTATTCTTCTTTCACTTACGTTTTTTATTTGCTTTTAAAATGAAATCAATCGGAAATAAAATGGTAAAAAGAGAATATATATATATATATATGGATAAGGGGTTAGGTAAAGCTTATTACCATTATACCCTTATGTAGATTAATTTACTTATAATCCATTCTCATGCCCATTTAATTTATTGCTTAAGCAGGGCCACTTAAATTTATTCAAATCTCAATTCCCTTATCACTTAACATTTTAATTATTCTATTTAATTTATCTAATTAAATATCATGAATAATGTTATTTAAAATTAGGGGTGTTACAATTAGTAAAACACATTTCAAAGTCACGAAGCCTGATTATATCATGACCACTAGTTGAGATATTGCATTGCTGAAATAAGCAAGAGAAGGCCAATCAAAACTAAACTAGGATCCTGACATAAAATATAGAATGCTTCTAGTATCAAGCATAGGCATACATGTAGCTTTCATAGCGTATCTTAAATTTAAAACGAAGTAAAACTCAAACGAAATGGAAAATTTTTCTATGTAACAGTGTACTTACTGTTTTATGTCCATAATAGGCCCAATAATATGGTGTTATATGGTTAAACACTGGAGAATATAAAAAAGTCAACAAAAAACTGTTGATTAATTTGTTTTTTATGTGTATAACTGCAAAATACATCATAGTTCTTAGCACATATAGAAGGATGCAGCCAATTTCCAGTAAATACATCATTAAATAGCAATAAGTCAGCTAATCATATATGTTATGAGCGTTATGGTCAATAGTAGTATCTATATTGATAGTTCCCAAAAAAATTAATGCTGACTATGGTCTTTCAATATTTATTGCGCCAATATAGAATGAATGAACTGTTAGAATTCTCAAAAATAGTGAATGGGATATATCCCACATCACCAAAAATAAGTCCATTTTCTTGTTTATATAGTGTACTCTCAATCCCTATATTGGCCCTTAGGGTCAGGTAATTTTGTGCGAGGGGAAGGACCTATATGGCCATGGACTAACGCGTGCGTGCCGCCACCGCCCGCCCGTCTGACCGGGCCGGGTGCGGGTGCGGGTCCAATAAGATTGGGCTGTGTCATTTATTTTTGCTACCTAAAAAATGGACTGATTTTCCAACGGTTGTGACCGTTGCAAACTGATGAAGAGACGCGATTTTTTCAGATGACCGTTACAACGAACAACAATAGTTCTGAACCGTTGCAAACGAATGGACGTGGCCGTTGCAAACAGCAATAGTTTTTGGCGCTGCAAATGAAAGGAAGTGCCTGTTGCAAACATTAACACTTTTTGGCGTTGCAAATGAAGAGATGCTACTTTTCTCAACGGGTGTAGCCATTGGGAATTCGGCTATAAATAAGGAGGAAGCCTGATCACTTTCCTTACATAATTTTAAAACCGAGTTATCTCTTCTTTATCTTCATTTCTTAAAATCATAATCAGTCCTATCACACAGAAGATCATACACATCACGATCTCGAGCAGCTTACGTCTATTGTATCTTGGGAGACTTTGAATAAAGTCTTAAGGAAATTTTTACGACAAGCCTCAGACGAAATTTCCTTCTTCAATCGGTTAGATTTCTAGTTGATTTATATATATATATCCTTTTCGTTTCTACGTTGTACTATTTCTTTAAATAGTATAACATTTGATTTATCGCTATAGTTGTTATTACTATAGTTGTTAGTTTGGTGTTGTAATTAATTACAACATACTTATTGTTATAAATAGCTAATACAGAATTCCAAAGTAGTGGAAATTTGATTTGTAAACTTGTGAGACGAGTTTATTATTGATTAGTCTCTATTTTGGTATACTAGACGTATAACATCTTAAAACTTTCCTATTTTCACTAAAATAGAGATGGCAACAGTTGAAATATCAACAAAGGATACTACTCACAACAGGCCTGATCCATTCAAAGGAGATGGTGATGACTTCATAACATGGAAAAATCAAATGTTGTTTTATCTCACCACGCTGGGGCTGCAGAAGTGCATCGAGGAGGATGAACCAAAGCCTAAAGAAGGACAAACTAGAGAAAATGATGCTGTTGTTTTTCTCGGAATTGACTCATGGAAGCATTCAGACTTCTTGTGCCGAAACTACATTCTGAATTTTTTGGATAAAGTACTATATAAAGTATATCAGCCACACCAGACAGCAAAATCCTTATGGACTGCACTTGCATATAAATACCAAACGCAGAATGTCAGTTAGAAGAAGTTCATCGTTGATAAGTTTATGGAATACAAAATGGTTGACTCCAAATCCGTAACTAGTCAAGTGCAAGAACTCGAACTCATAATTCATGAACTTGAAGCAGAAGGACATAAAGTTGGAGAATCCTTCCTTGTTGAAGCGATAACAGGGAAATTACCACCATTCTGGAAAGACTACCGCAATTATCTGAAACATAAGAAAAAGGAGATTTCCTTAGAAGATCTTATTGTTAGACTAAAAATTGAGGCTAATAACCGCGGAGTGACAAAACAAAGCGAAGGCATTTGTGGCAGAAGAGTCAAAGAACAAAGGGAATTTCATGAAAAAAAAGAAGAAGAAATTCCCGCAGAAGAGAAAAGCGCCTGAAAACAAACCCAAAGACAAAAAACGAACCAAGAAGTTTAATGGCGAGTGTTGGGTTTATGGAAAAGCAGGACACGCTGCTAGAGATTGCAGACACAAGAAGGAACGCAACTCAGAGGCAAATATGGTGGATAACATGGAAGTAGACGAGTCTAATTTTTCAGCAGTTATATCTGAATGCAATTTGGTTCAGAACCCTAACTAATGGTGGGTGGACACAGGCGCTACTCGTCATGTTTGCTCTGACAAATCCATGTTTTCTACATACCAGAAATTCGATCAGGAAGAAAAACTCTACATGGGTAATTCTGCAGTTTCCATGATTGAAGGTAGTGGCACATTAATCCTCAAGTTTACTTCTGGAAGAACTGTCAAGTTGAATGACGTGCTCCACGTTCCAGACATACGCAAGAATCTCATCTCTGGTCCAGTGCTATCAAAGAAAGGATTCAAAATGGCCTTCGAGTCAGACAAGATGGTTCTGTCCAAAGCTGGAATGTATATAGGAAGGGGATATTTATGTAATGGCCTATTTAAGGCAAATGTAGCCATTGTCGGCAATAAAACTATGCATTCATATTAATAAAATTGAAGTTTCTTATTTGCTTGAGCACGAAATTTTACTATGACATGATAGATTGGGACACATAAATTTCCGAAAAATTAAAAAACTATCAAACTTGGGATTAATTCCGAAATTCCAAGTTGATAAAAACTACAAATGTGAGACATGCGTAGAAGCAAAAATGGTCAAAAATCCATTTCATACAGTTGATAGAAGCACCGAACCACTAGGTTTGGTTCATACTGATTTATGTGATTTCAAATCATTACCTACAAGAGGTGGGAAAAGGTACTTTATTACCTTTATTGATGGTTATACATGATATTGCTATGTATATCTTTTAAATAGCAAGGATGAAGCAATTACACCGTTTATGAAGTACAAAGCTAAGGTAGAAAATCAGTTAAATAAAAAGATCAAGATATTGAGATCTGATCGAGGTGGAGAATATGAATCACCATTTGAACAATTCTGTGCCGAAAATGGTATAATTCATCAAACAACAGCACCATATTCACCACAACAAAATGGTATAGCCGAGAGAAAGAATAGAACATTAAAAGATATGATTAATGCGATGCTCTTAACTTCTGGCCTACCGACGAACTTGTGGGGGGAAGCCTTAAATATGTCTAATCACATATTAAACAAGGTTCCTCACAATAAAATAGGAACAATTCCATATGAGTTATAGAAAGGACACATACCAAGTTTTAAATACCTCAAAGTGTGGGGGTGCTTGGCAAAAGTTCCAGTTCCGCCTCCCAAGAAAGTCAAACTTGGACCAAAAACAATAGATTGTTACTACTTAGGGCCAGCCCAAAATAGTAGTGCCTACAAATTTTTGGTATTCAAGCTTGATATAACTGATATTCATGTAAATACAATCATGGAATCAAGAGATGCCTCATTCTTTGAAGATGTGTTTCCACACAAAAGAAATGAAGGAAATAATGTCCCCAAAAGGACAAGAGAAGAATTGAGTAAATCACATGAAGATGAAACTCATCGTGAAACTGAGAAAGTTGAACCAAGAAGAAGCGTTAAGGGTAAGAACTTCCAAGACATTTGGTTCGGAATTTTTAACATATATGTTAGAACATGAACCTCAAACGTACAAGGAAGCAATGTCATCTTCTGAATCCTCGTGTTGGAAAGAAGCAATCCAAAGTGAAATTGATTCAGATCTAAGTAATAAAACTTGGAAAATAGTTGATCTTCCACCTGGAATAAAACCAATTGGTTGTAAATGGATCTTCAAAAAGAAGATGAAACCAGATGGCTCCATCAACAAATACAAAGCAAGATTGGTAGCCAAAGGATATCGTCAAAAAGAAGGTGTAGACTTCTTCGATACCTATTCACCAGTAACACGAATAATCTCTATAAGAATGTTAATAGCAATTGCATCCATCTATAATCTACAAATTCATCAAATGGATGTAAAGACGGCATTCTTAAATGGAAATCTCGATGAGGAGATTTACATGGATCAACCTGAGGGTTTTATATCCAAAGGGAATGAAAACAAAGTATGCAGATTAGTCAAATCATTATACGGACTAAAACAAGCTCCAAAACAATGGCACGCAAAATTTGATAGTGTCATGATGAAAAATGGTTTTCGTATAAATGAATGTGATAAATGTGTTTATTACAAACAAATTGGACAATCATATGTGATGATTTGTCTATACGTAGACGATATGCTAATCTTCGATCCAAATACTAAGGTAATAGAGATCACTAAGCAGATGTTAATCAACAATTTTGATATGAAAGACTTAGGAGTTGCAGATGTTATTTTGGGAATCAAAATAATAAGAACACCTAATGGAATTGAATTACCTCAGTCACATTATGTAGAAAAAGTGATTGAAAATTTTCAAAATTTTGGAATTAAAGGAGTACGAACGCCGTATAATCCATCGAAAGTACTGCATAAAAACACTAATGAGAGTGTAATGCAACTGGAATACTCTCGTGTAATAGGATGTCTCATGTATCTCATGAATTGCACAAGACCAGATATAGCTTATGCAGTAAGTCGATTAAGCAGATATACAAGCAACCCAGGGAAGGAAGACTAGAAAGCACTAATGAGAGTGCTTGGATATTTAAAAAATACCACAAACAATTCCTTACATTATGGAAAATATCCTGCCGTCTTAGAAGGATATAGTGATGCAAACTGGATTGCTGATTCAGAGGAATCAAAATCAACGAGTGGTTATGTCTTTACCTTAGCAGGGGCAGCAGTGTCATGGAAATCTACTAAACAAACATGCATAGCTCAATCCACTGTGGAATCAGAGTTCATCGCTTTAGATAAAGCAGGCGAAGAAGCAGAATGGCTTCTCAGTTTTTAGAAGATATTCCATTTTGGCCTAAACCTATACCGTCCATATGCATACACTGTGATAACCAAGCAGCAGTAAGCAGAGCGCAAAACTTTGTGTATAATAGAAAGTCACGACACATTCGTCGACGCCATAACACAGTTAGGCAGTTACTCAAATGGAACTATTTCCATAGATTATGTGCGAACAAATGATAACCTAGCGGATCCATTTACTAAAGGTTTATCAAGAGAGAAAATTAACTGCGCGTTGAGGGGAATGGGTTTAAAAGCCTAAACCAACAAGATTTATCTTATACGGAAACCTATCCTAGCGACTGGAGATCCCATGGACTAGGATCAATAGGCAAACCAAATTTGAATAACTCAAGACGTAATGCATTTGTTTGGACTTAGTCCTACTCCATTCCTATGGTGCACAATATAAATGCATGCCTATAGAAGTATTAAAAGGATAAAACTATGTTTTTTAATGATGACCATACCTTGAAAATAACAACTGAGGTATATGTAGGATACTCTTAATGGTTGTGATCACCTATGTTAGTGTGAGCTGGGTCGGCTCTATGAGAATATTAAAGGCTTTTATTCTCTATAAACACTCGCAGAACCAAAAATTGTTGAGGACCAAAATGAACACAACCAAGAGATTGGATGTGAAGGGAAATAATGCTTTGTAAAGCTTATTGTTTGGTTATACAATAACGACTGACGGTTCAAGATGAAATAATTCACCGATTAGCCAAGTATATCCGATAAGTTTTAACTAGGGAAAGTTCAAAGTGAAATATCTACTTATCCTCGATATAGCATTATTTTCATATGAACTGTGTGATATTACACTTTGTGTGGGGGAGACATATATCGTCATTCATGTGGGGGGTTGTTAGAATTCTCAAAAATAGTGAATGAGATATATCCCACATCGCCAAAAATAAGTCCATTTTCTTGTTTATATAGTGTACTCTCAATCCCTATATTGGCCCTTAGGGTCAGGTAATTTTTTGCGAGGGGGAGGACCTATATAGCCATGGACTAACACGCGCACGAGCCGCCGTCCGTCCGAACCGGGTCGGGTCGGGTGCGGGTCCAATAAGATTGGGCTGTGTCATATATTTTTGCTACCTAAAAAATGGACTGATTTTAAAACAGAAGTGTGTTTAAATAAATACGGATTTTCCAACGGTTGTGACTGTTGCAAACTGATGAAGAGACGCGATTTTTTTAGATGACCATTACAACGAACTGCAACAGTTCTGAACCGTTGCAAACGAACGGACGCGGCTATTGCAAACAGCAACAGTTTTTGACGCTGCAAATGAAAGGAAGTGCCTGCTGCGAACAGTAACACTTTTTGGCATTGCAAATGAAGGGGTGCTACTTTTCTCAACGGGTGTAGCCATTGGTAATTCATCTATAAATAAGGAGGAAACCTGATCACTTTCCCCACTTAATTTTAAAACCGAGTTATCTCTTCTTTATCTTCATTTCTTAAAATCGTAATCAGTCCTATCACACAGAAGATCATACACATCACGATCTCGAGCAGTTTACGTCTGTTGTATCTTGGGAGACTTTGAATAAAGTCTTAAGGAAATTGTTACGACAAGCCTCAGACGAAATTTTCTTCTTCAACCGGTTAGATTTCTAGTTGATTTATATATTTACAACAAGCCTCAGACGAAATCTCGAGCAGAACCATTTTAGATTGTCCAAGTCCAAAATAAAATGTTTCCTTGAAACAATATTGCTTTCTCTACGGCGATTAAGGATATCGTGTTGGAAAATTTCAATACATGGGCCACATATATAAATGCCAACATTATAAATAAGGGGTTATTGTCCCCAAATTACATAAGCTCTAGTTATTCTCCTAATCTCTTTTATGGAAATAGTTCAGATCTAGGGTTTATGTCAATTTGAAAGATCAGATCCAACTCTTATCTTTTACACCCATCTCTTTCTCTTAATCAGTTTATGAAAGCAACAGCTATGGATTAAGATCTATTATAAGATTTAGGGCTTGTGTTAATATGGAAAACAAAATCAAATTTACTTTTCCAATCAGCAACTATGAATTCAGGTATGGCTTCTGTTAATTTGTGTACTTTCCTCTTATTACTTCTCAATCAAATCAATATGGGTCACATATTCGGATCTAGGGTTTCATGATTAATCTATCCTAAAGTACATTGAAATCCTAACAAGTGGTATCAGAGCCACCAGTCATTGATTTCATTGGATTTTTTTTTAATTATGAGCAAGTTTGGAATTGAACTTTTTTTAGAAGTCCTGTAATAATCTTACTTAAGATTCAGATCTGCTTGATTTATGCATCAAGGACTTTTTTATGATGATTTTTGATTTGGTTTATATCAATTTTTGTTGTAAATTGAAAGGCTAATTTATAAAATTATTTTGGTGTAGAAAGATAGATAGATCTAAATGATCTATATGTTATTTATGAAATGAGATAGAATTTTGAAATCATTAAATTATGAGAAATAATCTAACTTCCTCTCAATTTTGAAGTAATTTATATTGGTTAAAGAATTCACATGTTTATTATTGTATATTTTATAAATAAGTTGTGAATTTTAAGGTGATGAATGTTTTGGATCTGATATGTACAGTCATTTTCTTTAATGTTTATAAATGGTATAAACATATATGTATAATTTAGAACCATTTATGCAAAAAATATAGATCTGATTCTATGATTATTTAGCTTGTTTAACTTTTGATTAAGTAATTTGGATATTTATATATGGTATGGGTTATTTCAGAAATTTTAGTTAATTAAAAATAAAGTGTGCTCCTTTAATGTGTTTATGTTTATTTTATTATTGAAATAAATTTTAACATGACAATAATTTACATTTTGGACCACATAACGGTCAATGTCATTTATTTTTATCATAATTGCATTAAATGTGGTTGTTATGGTAATAAATTAACTAATTTATTATCATAAATGCAGTAAATGCGTCAGTTGCAATAAATTTAATAAAGCAGCATGTTTGTATTTGGAATAAAAAAAGACATATGGTTTATTATTTGATGCATTTATGCTTAATAGTTACATATATTTTACATGTTTGACCAATGCTTGCTGAAAACATGTTTCACCTTCATGCTTGGGTTTTCATGAAATAAAAGAAGCAACAGTTTTCATATTATGCCAAAATACGTGGTTATTGACCTTAATTAGGTATTCAAATAATAAACTAAAGATAAAGTGATACAGTATCATTCTGTATAGCTATATTGTGGATCAGATATATATCATAGCTACTACATTCATTCATGTTATTTATTACAACATTTGCTATGTCATTTATGTATAATTTTATATGGTATTTAATTATGGCATTCATCCGTGACATTTGTTATATGATTTATTTATGATATTTTATATCATACTTATTTATGAAATATTATGAATGTAACCACATACTTAAAGTGAAAGACTATAACAGTTATGATTAAAATAAGTTATGCCACAATTGTAATTTTGAGATTTTCAAGTGTCATATGGACTTAAAATGCTTTTGTGAGTATTTTATAGCACTTGAAATATTGTACATACACTAAGAAGTAAATTTAAATATATTTTTGGTGTCTTTTTGCAAAATAATTGTAAATATCCTACATTCCAAGTGAGCTAATTGAAATAACATGTCACCAAAGTGACCTCTCTTATTTTAGTTGTTCATGAAAATGTTTAATATTTGTGCGTATTTATTCACGCGGATGTTAGCCAGCCCAAAGGAAGACTAATATTTGGCCGAATAACTTACACAGGTGTGGTGATAAATGTATTATAATTTTAAGGTTTTACAAGTGAATAACTAATCGGCCCAAAGGAAGCTTGTTATTTGACTTGAATTTATTATCAGTGTTTGATCATTACAACAAGCGTACTACTTACAGTTAATATTACTATCCAAAGGCTTGATATTAATATTGTTCTAGGTATCTTGAGAGGAGACTTACCAATTATTTGAATTTACTATGAATGATATTTGGATATGGGCATATACGGTCAATCCTTAATTTTTGTTCAATTTTCAACTAATTTGACTAAAGTGTCTGCCAATTTTAATGTTCTCATCTTGTTTGGGACTAACTCTAAGGATTATTAAGAGAACAACTTGTTTGTTCTTAACTTCATGGATATAGCTCTTGCAATTAGGAGGGTTACACCCACCCATATTATGGTTGAATATTCTTATAATATTATGAAGAACATTCAGAGGTGAGATAATTCAAAAAAAAGCAAGAGTCAAAAGATCATAAAGTAAAATATTTCAGAAGGTTTCAAGGATGTGGTACCCGTAGGGATAACCAATTTTAAGGGGTTCTTTATTGAGAATGAAAAATGTTTCGTTAAAATGGTAAGGAGAAACAAGCACACTTTATATTGCTTGATTCCATAAAGTCAAAATAAAGGAAACATAAATAAGTACTATGTGGACATATTGCTTCAAAAGTTAAAAGCACTCAAGTTATTGTTATTTTTTTCTTGTACTCTCTTTCTTCACAGTATAACCATTTTAAGATTATTATTAATTTTCTAAGAATAAAATGATCTTTATTGAGCTCATTTCACATTGTGGTAAGAAGAAGAGAGATTGAAGCATGGTAAGATAGAAAGTATATATTTATCATACACTGTACATAAATGTATAAATAAGGATAAAGAAGTCGCTAAGGATCTATAAGAAAAGAAATAACATATAAATATATTTATAGTTGTTTCTTTAATAAGATATATAGATATATAAAGTAAAGTTTACTAGATATTTTTAAGATATTATTGAGATTTCAGTAATATTGTTTGGATTTATTTGATATTTTTGTTATGTTGTCATTTAGATAGATTTCATTTTTCTATTTCTAATATGAACAAATTGGATTATCACTATTCATTTAGAAATAATAAGATTGATTTATGAATAAATTCAAACATTGTTGGAATTAAAGCTCTTAATGTTTAAAATATAGCTTATATATATCTACTTATGCTAAATACCTTTTATAATGAAGTTTTAAATTTTGATTCGGTGATTAATATGATTATTTGTTTCAGCTTACTAAATAATTGTAGATTGAGGCACTAAAGATGGCAAAACTTTGTTAGTATTCTAAGCGATTTAAAAGCTACAAGTTTTATAAACCCACACCAAGAAAAAAAAAAGATGGGAAATGCTACAATTTTTAAGGATGTTGAGTTTGGTGGGAGAAATAAAGTACAGATCATTGTCTTTAAGGAGAATCATTATCTTCGATTCAACTACGGTTACTTCTTCGGATAATGTATAAAATTTGTTTCCTTTCATTAACAAGAAGTAAACTAAGAACCATAATAAGACAATGCTAAATGAAATTTTAAGGTATGCATCAATGTCTTTAAGAAGAATCAATATCTTTAATTCAACTACAGTTACTTCTTCGGATAATGTATAGGACTTGTTTCCTTTCATTAAAAAGAAGTAAATTAAGAACTATAATAAGACAATGTCAAACAAAATTTTCTTCAAATTAAGGTTATTGTTTTAAGAAAACAGACTCAACAACCTCAAAGTGCAAGGTCACTAAGGAAATCCACTTGAAAAGGAAGAAATACTATTCTGAATGACTATGTAGTATTTTTTCATAAAGATAAATATTGGATTGGTGAAGATGATTTTTTTGGACTTACATCAATCCATACAAGGTACTAATTTGAATTGTGGATTTAAGGTATGAATATGTAATGTAAATCTATAAGGACAACAAAGTTTGAGATCTTTCCCATCACCTTATGATAATAAGACCATTGGTTATGAATAACTATTCAAAACAAAATGGGATTAAGTGGGTAATGTGAAAATGTACAAGGCTTACTATAGAAAAGACTATACTCAAAAGGAAAGCAATGTTTTATTTTTAAAGAGACTTTCTCTTTGGTTTTACTGAAAAATCTTTAGAATTATTTTGAAATTTGTTATAGATTATGATTTTAAGCAATATCAGAAGGATATTAAAGTCGTGTTTCTCAATGGAGACATTGATGAAACAACTTAAGAAAACCACTTATGGATTACCATTTTGTATTAGGGATTCAAATACACCATTATTATTAATGGGGTGCTATTTGGATTATCACAAAAGGGCTGGGCTGATAAAGCTTTAAAAAAAAGGGTTTGGTATGAAAACTGAAAATCAATTCTCTTTTGCCAAAATAGACAAATGTTGTCTTATATAGTAATATAAGAACATCTTTGAAGCTAAAGAAATGCAAAAGATTCCTCATGCATTTGCGGTATGGAGTCTAATTCATGCTAAAGCATATACACATATGGATATTGCGTGTGTTATTTGGCAGATATCTTATTGACATTAAAAGTGGATCAATTGTTAGTAACCAAAATGGTTATGAGATATCTTTAAGAAAAAAAGGATTATATGCTCGAGATGGATTGGTTGGAGATCATAAGGCATTATAGTCAGACTATTTTGGATGCCAAGAGTACAAAAGATCCACTTCAGATAACAATAATATTATTGTTGTTATTTTTCTTTTGGGTGAAGCTATATAAGGAAAGCTGTCATACAGATACTTATAGCCTTCTTTGCTATTTTCCGTTATAGGGCATCCAACGATGAAAAATAATTGTATAATTTTGTCATAAAGTAATGGACTATTGAATAAAGAAATTGAAAGATCATTAAAGTAATATTGTAACAATAAACAACATATTATTTTCCAGTAAGGGGAGAGTGCAAAATAGATTGTAATTCATAGAGCATACCGTGACAAATTCCAATATGGCGGATCCGCTTACAAAAAAATTATCACCCAAGGTTTTTCATGAGCATCTTGCTCAATTGGTGTAACTTTTATGTAAGAACATTTTTGTTTAGGGGGAGTTTGTATTTGATACTATCATATGACACATTGCTCTATACTTTGGTTACAGATGCATATCAAGTTTTTTTCTGATCAAAAATAAAGTAATAAAGTTTTGTTTGCACTCTAGGTTGTTCAAATATTGAACATTTTGATCTCACTAAAGTAGGACCAGTTGGAAATAGACATGTATAGATCACATCTCATGTAATTTCCATGCTACGCATCCATGATTGATCTATGTCATTTGATTGTATTGGTATAGGTGACCATTGATTGGTTTAGTTACACTAAAGGTAACGAAAGCCACTTTGATCCTTTGTCAGCATAGTTAATGGACGAGATTGTTTCAGAAACACTTTATGTTATAAATAACAAATTTTGGAGCTCATAAAGTTAAACACATCCATATGGTTGTTACATATATGGCCCAGGGGGATATTGTTGGAAATTTTCAATATGTGGGCCACATATGGAAAATAAATGTGTCATGCTATTTTGGTGTAAGGCCTAATTAAAGTGACCAAATTATGGATTAAAGTTAAAAGGCTTGAAGATATAATTGTCATGGTATTAATGTGTAGATACCGACAATTCTAATTTGTTGAAGGGCCAAATTAGAAAATGTCAACATTATAAATAAGGGGTTATGGTCCCCAAATTACATAAGCTCTAATTATTCTGCTAATATCTTCTATGGAAATAATTCAGATCTAGGGTTTATGTCAATTTGGAAGATCAGATCCAACTCTTATCTTTTAGATCATCTCTTTCTTTTAATCAGTTTATGAAAGCAGCAACTATGGATTCAGATCTATTATAATATCTAGGGCTTGTGTTAATATGGAAAACAAAATCAAATTTACTTTTCCAATCAACAACTATGAATTCAGGTATGGCTTCTGCTAATTTGTTTACTTTCCTCGGATTTCTTCTCAATCAAATCAATATGGGTCACCTATTCAGATCTAGGGTTTCATGATTAATCTATCCTAAAGTATATTGAAATCTTAACATATCGAATCATTGTTTCCCAAAATGAAATGGACTTACCTCTGTGATGCTCTACAACAATCACGGAGCAATGACAAACTCAAGAGAATTTAAATAAGAACAGAGTTTTGTGGTAAAAAAGAAGTGCATGAAAAACTTAGTATAATTTTGTTCATTTTCCTTCTACCTATATATAGGCATGGGGAGGTTCCTATTCGGTAATAGGTGCTTGTTCGAATGGTTGCAACAGTTGGAAATGTTGCGACTCTTTACTAAATGAAGCGACCATTTATTACTGCTGTTAGAAATGAGTTTCTGAACAGTCAAAAAGGAAAACGTCTGGTCTGAATAACCAAGCCAAGCCAACAGCCAACTGCAAAGTGCTAAGTGCCTCTAGTACGACTCAATCGTCCATTCGCCCACGCCACGGGTGTGGGTGCCGGCTTGGGCATGGGCGCGTGCATGCGAGGTGGTGCGTTGCACCATCCACGAAGATGACCATGCTTTCTTGTCTCTCTTTGTCTTATAGTAACTATAATAGGGACCACATCTTACTATATAAACACATGATGTTTATTATATTCTATTATGTGAGACTATTCATATTCTAAGCCTTTTGATGCCTCACATTTCCAATGAAATGCTCATTTATTTCTAACAATCCCCCACATGAATGAGTAATTGCTCAATTTGTTCTTAAATTTTGCGAAACATTTATCGTATCGGTTAAAGTAGCACATTGGCCTTGAACTTTCCTAGTGTTTATCCTTTTGACTTACTAGCGAATTAGTTGACTTAGGTTGTCTTTAAACGGTAAACCTTTTATGTAAATCTAAAATAGACAATACACAATAAGTGTTTCTTATCTTCCTTGGTTCTCTATTTGTGTTCGTTTTTGCCATGAACACCATCTTGGTCTCATGAGTGCTTGGAGAATTTGGCCTTACAATTTTCCTTGAAACGACGCCTTGGCACTCACGTAGATGATTCTATAAAGGGTATTTCACAATACCCCCACTTGGTTCTTAATATTACCAAGTATAGACATCATTAAAAGTATCAAAACTTATGCTATTCTCCAACGAGTAGTGCACTGACTTATCATAGGAATGGTTTGAGTGTATACCAGTGCCATCAAGTTTATCTTAAACTTAGTTGTCCCTTTGAACCTAGATCTTGAGATCTCCAGTAACCTAGGTAGAGTTTCCATTTTAGAGAAACTTTTATTTTATGGGCCTTTACCCCATTCCCATCGATAAGATATTAAACTTCTTTCTAGGTAAACCTTTTGTTAGTGGATCTGCAATATTATCGTTTGATCTTACATAGTCAATTGTGATAGCCTCATTGGAGACTAACAATTTTATGTCTACGACGAATATGTCTAGACTTGCCATTGTAAAGCTTACCATTAACCCTGCCAACAGCTAACTGGCTGTCGTAATCAATGTATGCTTATTAGAGGTACAGGTTTTTCCCAATCAGGAATACCTTTTAAGAAACCTCGAAGTCAGCCTGCTTCTTCTACGGCTTTGTCTAAGACAATAAACTCCGATTCCATGGTAGATCATGCTATATAAGTTTGTTTAGAGGATCTTCAAGATATTGCCCCATTTGCTAAGGTAAACACATATCCACTAGTGGATTTTGTATCTGATGAACCAGTTATCCAATTTGCATCACAATACCCTTCTATTACAGATGGGTACCTACCATAATGTTGTCCATGATTTTGTGTATACCTTAGGTATCCTAGTACTCGAATTATAGCTTTCCAGTGATTCTTTCCTGGGTTGCTAGTATACTACTAAGTTTACTCACAGCATATGCTATATCAGGTCTAGTGCAGTTCATTATGTACATAATGCTGTCTATTATACGAGAGTACTCAAGTTGGTAAATGCCATCACCGCTATTTTTAACATAGTTTTGGTTCAAATCTACGGATGATTTTGTTGATATTATATTGTGTTGTTTAAAATTTTCAAGTATTTTCCCAATATAGTGTGATTGAGACAACACGTATCCTTGGTCGGTTTTATGTATTTTATACCAAGTTTTGCAGCAGCGATTCTTATATCTTTCATGTTAAATCTAGCGGAGAGCATACCTTTTGTAGATTTTATTATCTCCTTGCTACTGCCGAAAATTAGTAGGTCGTCTACGTATAGGCACATAATGACATATCCTATATTTGTATGTTTAGAATAGACACATTTGCCACATTCATTTATATGAAATCCATTTGATATTACAGTTTCATCAAATTTTTCATGCCATTGTTTGGGCACTTGTTTAAGCTCATACAACGATTTTCTTAGTCTACAAACCTTACTTTCATTTTCAAATATTAGGAAGCCTTCAGGTTGTTCCATATATATTTCCTCTTCTAGTTCTCCATTCAAAAATGCAGTTTTTACATCCATTTGATGTATTCTAAATCAAGTGTGGATGTAATTGCTATTAACATTCTTATTGATGTTATCCTGGTTACTAAAGAGTATGTATCAAAATAATCCAGGTCTTCCTTTTGTCTGAAGCCTTGAACCACAAGTCGAGCCCTATACTTGTCTATTGAACCATCAGGTTTCAATTTCATATTAAATATCCATTTATTACCTAAGGTCTTGCATCCTTATAAGGTAAATCAACTAATTCTCATGTATGGTTTAACATAATGGATTCGATTTCATTGTTAACGGCCTCCTTCCGGTAAGGACCATCAGCGGTGGACATGGCTTGTTTGTATGTTAATGGATCGTTTTCTAACATATATGTGTAGAAATCTGGTCCAAATTTTTTTGACATCCTTGATCTTTTGTTTCTCCTTGGGTCCTCCACTTGTGATCAGCATTGTTTTACTGAATATTGTCAATATTTTGTTCAGTATCCTCAAGTGAATTGGAGACTTCAGTTTCCTTGGTCTCTTTTGAGCATAACTTTCAGCACCCTATTTTAAAGGGTATATATGTTCGAAAAATCTAGCATTTCTCGACTCAATGATGGTATTTATGTGAATATCATCAATTTCAGATCTATGTACCAAAAATCGATAAGCAGCACCATTTTGTGCATCTGTAATGAATACACAATCAACTGTTTTTGGTCTAACTTTGACTTTCTTTGGTTTAGGTACCTCCACTTTCGCAAAACACCCCCACACTTCTAAGTATTTGTAGGATGGTGGTTTACTTTTTCATAGTTCATGAGGAGATTTAGATATTTTCTTTCATGGAATCTTATTTAAAATATGATTTGCTAAAAGAATAGCTTCTCCCCAAAAGTTATCTAGCAATCCAGAACTGATTAGTAAGGCATTCATCATTTTTCTAAGAGTTCTATTTTTCCATTCAACTGTACCGTTGGATTGAGGTGAATATGGAGTCGTAGTTCTGTGTATAATACCATGTTCGGCGCAAAACTCCTCGAAGGGAAATTCATATTCTCCTTCTCTATCATTTCTTAAAGCTTTTATTTTCTTGTTGAGTTAATTCTCAACTTCTGCTTTATAATGTTTAAACATGTCGAATGCCTCCTTCTTGCTTCTAAGGAGGTACACATAATAGTACCTTGTACAATCATCAATGAAAGTGATGAAGTACCTTTTACTTCCTCTAGTTTGACATATTTTTAAATCACATACATCTGTGTGTATTAAGTCTAAAGGTTCAGTTTCTCTTTTAACCTGGTGAAATGAAGTTATTGTCAATTTTGCTTCTGCACAAATTTGACATTTATAGTTGGAATCTATTTTGCATTTTGGTATGAAGTCTAGATTAATCAGTTTTTGCAGTGTATCAAAATTTACGTGGTCTAATCTAGAATGCCATAGGTTATAAGAGTCAACGATATAAGCAGAAGATTCAATTTTATTTATATCATTGTTTGGTGCAACAGTTGTTACATTTGCTTTAAATAAACCATCGCTCACATAACCTTTCCCTACATACACTCCATTCTTCGACAACACAAACTTATAAAACACAAAGGTGAGTTTGAAGCCATGCTTGCTAAGCAGTGATCCAGAAATCAGTGCGGATCTCTGGAGCATGAAGAACATCTGCCAAACTTAGTTCTTTTCCAGAAGTCAATTTCAGCACAATATTTCCCTTGCCATTGACCTTTGATGTGGATGAATTACCCATAAAAGGTTGTTTGTCCTCAATAGCAGCTTTGTAGGTTGTAAACATCCACTTATTTGCACATATGTGTCAAGTGGCTCCTGTTTCTACAAACCATTCCTTCGAGTTACCAACAAGGTTGCATTCAGACACTACTACACATAAGTCCCTATCAGACACGCCTTTTGAAATGTCATCCATGTTTTCTTCTGATTTCTTTTTCTTGGGTGCATGACATTCGACAGCTTTGTGCCCTTTCTTTCCATAATTATGACATGAACCCTAAAATTTCTTTGATTTCTTAGGAGCATGTTTACGTTTACTTTTGTTGGGTTTCTCTGACTCGACTACATTTGCCTTAGAAATCAAGATATGCGAAGTCTTCTTCTCAGATTTCATGTTATCTTTCTCAATTCTCAATCGAACTACAAGTTCCTCCATTGTCATCTTCCTACGCTCATGCTTAAGGTAGTTATTTAAATCTTTTCATGATGAAGGAAGCTTTTCAATTGCAGCGGCAAGCTGAAAGGATTCGCTTATACCTTCATCATGCAATTCGTGGATAATGACTTGTACCTCTTGAATCTGGTTGATTACGGTCTTCGCATCAATCATTTTGAAGTCGAGAAACTTTCCTGCTATGAATTTCATCATGCCAACATCTTTAGTTTTGTACTTCTTATCCAATGATGTCCAGAGTTCCTTGGAAGTTCGAGCAGTACAATATACATTGTATAAACTGTTGTCGAGTCATTGAGGATATAGTTCTTGCACATGAAATCAGAACTCTTCTAGATATTCAGGGCTTCTACTTTAGTTACATCGGGTTTTAGTTCTGTGACTATGGGAGCATCTTCAGTAAGAAACTTTGCAAGACCCAATGTCATAAGACAAGACAACATCTTTTGCTGCCAATGCTTAAAGTCCATCCCTACGTACTTTTCTGGCCTTTCTCCATGAGAGAGTACCATTGTTGAAACCACAGTTGCAGGCTGACTGGTAGTTACAGTCTGTGTTGGTGCATAGTTGTTGCTTTGCTGAGACATCATTGTCTACATAAACAGCCAACTATCAAAATTGTTTCAAGTTTGTTGTTCGATTGTTATGCAAATAAAATTGCAGTAAACTGGAGTTACAGAGAATAGAGTATGTGATAAAATATAGCACCATTTTAGATTGTCCGAGTCTAGAATAATTGTTTCCTTGAAAGAATATTTCTCCATCTACAACGCTTAAGGATATCGAGCAATTGTTTTCCAAAATGAAACAGACCTGTCTCTATGATGCTGCATAAAAATCACAGAACAACGACGAACTCAAGAGAATTTAAGTAAGAACATAGTTTTGTGGGAGAAGAAGAAGTGTAGGAAAAACTTAGTATTTTTCCCCTTTTTTCTTCTGCCTATATATAGGCGTGGGGAGGTGCCTATTCGGTAATAGGTGCTTGTTCGAATGGTTGCGATAGTTGGAAATGTTGCGGCCCTTTACTAAATGAAGTGGCCATTATATTACTTCTGATAGAAACGAGTTTTTGAAAAGTCAAAAAGAAAAACGTCTAGTCTGAACAACCAAGCCACGCCAACAGCCAACTTTAAAGTGCTAAGTGCCTCTAATACGCCTCAAACGCCCATTCGCCCACGCCGCGGGTGCGGGCTTGGGCATGAGAGCGGGTGCGTGCGTGCGGGATGGTGCGTTTCTTATGGAATTTTTGGACAAAATTCCTAAAGCGTTCACTAAAATGGGACAGACGTGCATGGCCATTAAAGCACAGGCTATAGACTGCATCCTAGAAAGGTTGTGTGCGGTTTGATGTCAGAGATAGAGTTCAAGACTGCGAGTCACTCTAGTATAATCTGGATCTTACTCATGATGTAAAGATTCTAATCGAAAGATACTTTTGTTTATGTGCAATGTTATAAAATCAGAAATTGATCGAGAAAAATATTTTTAAAAATTCAAGCGCGGGATTGTTGGAAAATTTAATTTTAAAAAGAATTGTTAAAAATACTAAAAGGAGTATAAAATACCCCTCTTATTGAATAGTCCCACATTGTGGAGAATAATTTGAAAGGGAGTGCAGATTAAGGATCTTAAGGCTAATTTAACACTAGAGGGGGGGTGAATAGTGTTTAATGGATTCTAAGACTTATATGAACTAATTTAAAAATTATGATATAAACGAATGCAGAACTTAATCATAGAACAATCACAGAATCAAACACAGATGTAGAAAGTAAATAAAAAGCAGTAAAAGGAAAGAACACACCGGATTTTATACTGGTTCGGAGTTACCCTACGTCCAGTCCTACACCAAGGCAAACACCTCGTACAGATTTTTATTATACCAATGTCGATTACAATCCTCAATTTCAAAAGGCCTTGAGGTACCCTCCTGTCTTTGAGTTCGGAGCAAACTCTCTTAATTTACGGGACACAAGATCACCCAATTGATTTCCAGGCACAACCACACCTTATAGAGAGACTCGGTAAACTTTTGATTACAAATTGATCCTATAACTATGAATAGCACTTTGATCTTCGAGAGAGGGCAGAGAATCAAACAAGAATGAGATTCTAATTTGATTTGCGTGAGAATTCGGTAGAATTTCGGCACGATCTTAAAAATATGAAACTTTTAGAATATGGATTCGTGGAGAAGAAGGAGTGAAGAAAATAGGAAAATAGTTAGTTAAAAAATTCGTTTGTGAAGGCTATTTATAGACCAGTAACGGTCATAACCATTCGTGAAGAGATTTAAATGAATAGACACTTCTTTTGAAAATTGAAACTTTTGAATTTAACGGCCACCATGTTGACATGGGGTATCTCATGATGTCGACACCCCTTAGTTAGAAACAATGTAAAATTTGTTTTGAAAATGGTATTGAAAGGAAAACAAGTTGAAATGATTCTAGAGTAAAATAAACTAATTTTCCTATGTTTTAAAATAAAGAAGAGTAGAAAAATATAATTTTATAATGTATATATAAATTTGATTTTAAATATCAAGTGTATATATATTATAAAAGAATATTTAAAAATTAGAAGATAGTTTTTTTAAAAACAAACGAATTTTAAAACAAGAGTTTATTTAAAAACAAAAACAAAGAATATTTTAAGGCTAAAACATCTTTTTGAAAATCATTTGAAAAGATAATTTTTAAGGCTAAAACATTTTGAAAAGCAGTTTTGAAAATCATTTTGAAAAACCATTTTGAAGTAGTTTTGCAAGCTTCTTCCTCCAGAATATCTCATCACATCAGGACTCGAGAACTTGTACAAAACCAGGATGTTCGTGGGTTTGTAAGCCACTTGTCGTAGGTTTGTAAGCTACTTGTCATGGGTTTGTAAGCCACTAAGAAGGTAGAAATGGGTTCCATCCCAAATGAAATTTGGAATGAAGATTTCCATGCTATTATGAAGTTTTAACAAAACTAGACATTTATCTTGAAATCTTGATCTTGATACTCATGAGTCTTCAAACTTGATTTCTTCATTCTTGATCTTTATACTGTACAGTCTTCAATAATCAGTACCTGCCTTATATATATATCCTGCATAATAACATTCATATATATATAGACAATAGTGTTAGTATATAAGTTATAATAAAATAAGTTACAAAGGTTGTTGTCATCAAAACCACTATCTCCAGTTCCTAACATAATTGAGTGGTCCTATTTAAATATAGGATTCACAAGAGAAAAGATGAGCCCTTTAGGCATCCAATGTTTTCTCTTATGTTGAGGAGGGAGAGCATGCTGGCCATCACACGCGCGTGCCGACCTACCAACCCGACTCGACCCAGACCAGGCTTGGCTTGACTTGTGTAATGTAGAGCTCCTTATTTTTTGGCAGCATATTTTTAAACCAACTTTGACTTGGGAATAAGACCCATGAAGTCAGATCCGGTATTTTCGCATGACTCAGTCTCGTTTTCTACTTAGATTTTCCCTGTATAAACCCAGCTATTTGACAGAATTTTTATCAGTTCAAAAACCCGTGTTCACTTCTTCTTCTGCCTAAAACTTTCTTAGATCCGAGCATAATTTTTTGGTGCTATTAGCTTACTAGTCTTTATGCAAGAGGTTATACATATTGATTTAAGGCTGTTTTATCCTGGACGCGATGTTGCATCAGAGACTGCTTTACACGATTTCGGCACAATAGTGAAACGCCTTAAAGGGAGTGACCTAGTCCACGACTCCGCCACAAAGACACTGAATTCAGATTGAGTAACAACATATATACATACATACAGTCTTATTTTCAGTCAGTCTAGTCTTTAAGCAGTTAAAGCTATCCAGGTTAATGATCCGCTCATGCTGAAATTCGTAGATGCCAAAACTGGAAATGCATTCATGAGTATTTTGCTGCAGCAAGCTTAGTTAATCACGTAAAGAACTACTACTCACACATATGCCTACTCAGTCATGCTCCAATCAGCTTCAAAGTTGCAACTGTTATGCAGTCTGGTTGTTTTCTTCAATAGAGAAGATCATTGGCAATCCAGTACTATGGAATGCAACCTAGTGAGATGGGAAATCATTCGACATAGCATGCATCGGTCATGGTGCAAAGTTTTTTTGGCCACGTGTTTTGCCATACTAAATACATATTAAATTATTGAATTTGGACATGAACTCGCTATTTATGATGCATAATTTGCACATTTGTTGTTCAACCATTTTGTCAGTAACACAAATATTTCTCTCACCCGATATGACTTCAACTTCAACTGCTAATGCAACATATTAACATGAGTTGTAGTATTGAGAATTTGGTCAATGGCTAATGACAGTAGCAGTATTAAGAATTCATGCTTCAGGAATAAGCTTTGACACTTTAAGAACTACTCAAAGCGAGATAGGAAAGCAACATGCATAGAGTATATGTGTAATATTATGTTATTTTATAGGTTAGTGGTACTCTTTTTCGTTTGGAGTAGAAGATCAAAAAATAATTTCCTTATTGTTGAACTATATGTCAAAGAATTTTTTTAATGATTTTAACTATCCACCAGATTCCTTATCGTATAATCGAGATGGAATGTCAATAAATTATGTCCTTTGCACAATATTGAAAACCAAAATAGTACAATAATTAAATTCATTATCCATTTAATCTCTCCAAAGTCCAAACAATTAAAAATAGAATAAGTTAAACTAGTTATGAATTTGTGAAAGTTATACGTAGTTTTGGATAGGCGAAGCATGGAATGAGGGAGCAGGGGTGGAAAAAAAATCAGGGTTTTAGGTTTTGGAGGGAACGATAATTTCTGAGAAAATGGAGGGAAAGTGAGCAGGGGAGTCGATTTAGTTTTTTTAAGGTTTAGATAATATGCACCGTTTTGTTTTATATACTTTTGTTTGAAAATCATCAAAGACAGCTTTGTACATCAAAACCGTGTAATTTGGTGCTATTGAAAGTGATTTTCATTGTAGTGATTATTAACATTGTTGAACTAGCTTGTTGATGCATGCAATCATGGGGAAAAAGTTAGAGTAGCTTTTGTTTGCGTTATCCCAACGATCCATATTCTATTAGATTTAAGAAGAGATAATAAGGGAAGAAAAATAGTACACAAATAATTTCCTCCAAAACCAATTTTTTATTAAACTCTCTAAAAAAATATAAAACTCTAATCTAAGTGGTAGACTCAAAGCCAAAAACTTACCATAATAATTCCTTAACTACAAGAAAAACGAAGCCTCTATTTATAAAAACAATTTATGTGATGATCAAGTCATAATGTATATGACAACAAATAAATTATTGAATCCAGTTTGAAAGAGGGATGTTTTCTCTTTTATTATAATATCATATCCAAATATGAAATATTAATTTAGATTACTCAAATATATACGCTTTCCTACTGTATATTTATTTCCTTAAAATGATATTTTGTATCAAGAATTACAACACTCCAACTTGATACAGAACCACATCACTCCAATACTTCATCTTGATATAATATAGCATTCAATCAATGTCAAAATCAGCACCATATTCGAGTAAACCACCTAATTATGGATATCCACCAATTGAACATGCAACTATCAAACATTCAAAAACGCTTGTGGTACAACAAAGACCTCCATGTAGACTTTATGATTTCCTTTTCTTGCTTCACCTTAATTCAGATGAATTCAACCCTTCAACTCTAATTTGAAAACTTCCCACATCATCCATCATTTTCCCAAATAATTTATTCAAATTGTTGCTCGCACGTTTTACACGTAATATTTCCCTATTTGTCTTCCGCACCCTTAAAACTCCACCTCTAGTTAAAAAGTAATAGCCTTTTACTTCTGACTGCCCCATTGAAATAAGATTCCTTTCAATTTTTGAGACATGCCTAACTCCAGTAAGCATCACAACCTTTTATCATCATCTTCAGCCTAATTAAACTTGTTCCTTCAACGTCTATATCACGACTATTAGATAATTCCACCATGTCATTTTGCTCCTTGTAATCAATGAATGCATCCTAATGTTTGCATATATAGGAACATGCACCTGAATAAAGCACTCAATTTTTGCTTTTTTCTTGCTTACTCGTAGGTCATCGAATTCCTCACCGAAGTTCACCTCATCATCGTTGTTTTATTTTTTTTATTTTGGTCTTGTTCCAATGCCTTTATTTTTTTTACTTATCTTTTTTCAGCTTATAATTTATTTTCAGAAAATGACCTAGTTTTTAGCATTAAAAGCAACATATATCCATTTTCATATTTGGTTGCTTATCTCTCCTTGCAAGATTTACCTCTTCACCCTGGTTGCTATTTTCCCTTTATTCTTTAACCGTTCATTCCATTAAGTTCATCGTTCGGATCTTCTCATTAAGGAGGCTACTGACAAACATACCCATTGAAATAATTCCATACAAATCTGAGTTTTTTATTTCAACCACAAGTGTTTTCCAACTATCTGGTAATGAACTCATCAACATCAAGGGTTGTGTCTCATCATTAACTTTGTTATTCATAACTACCAATTATTTGACAATTTCTTGAAAATTATCAAGTTACACTCTAATTGAACCACCTTATTTAAGCTTCAAATTCATTATCCTTCTCATGAGTAAAGCTTTGTTCGTTGTAGAGTTCTTTCCTTCTAACTTCTTCCAGATTGCAAAAGCAAATGTTTGTAGTGACCCGTAATTTCGAACACTTCATCTTTGAATATTGTAATCTTTTGAAAGATAATCAATTTTTATAAATATGATTTTATAACCTTATTAAACATATTTTAATTCATGAATAACGATAAAAAAGTTATTTTTGAAATTTGTTTACAAAAATAAATACTTTGAAGAAATATCGATGATTTGACCAAAAATCTGTTTAGCGATAAACAGCTTTTTATTCAATATAAGTTGTTCAAACTTTTTCGACATACACTAAAACACTTAAGAGATCATTAATTAGTAATAAATAATTAGCACTAAGTCACTTAGGAAATGTTCTAGAAGCTTCTAGAAGGTTTGAGTAGGCTGCATAGTTTGGGGTTTAGCTAACTCACGACAGGGTATATCAACTTCTATCTAGGGTATGCTTATCGATGTTGCTAGCGGAAGATTTTGATACTTGGTTCCATGTGGTATATACCAATGTTCAGGCTTGGACCAACTACATTTACCTTATGGTATATTTGTCTAGAGATATACGATGCTCAGAAAGAAATTTTTGATCCTTGTCATGGATATCTTCTTTAGTTTACTAGAGGCACCTCCGTAGAAAATGCATATGCGAATGTACCTTAGCAGTTTTAGATGTATTTCTAATATTATTGTGTTGTGAGATGCAAGCAACACCGCTTTTTTCTGATTTATATTCTACACCCTAGACATTATCTGTTATACCACTATATTAACTTAATGAATGGTTGGTTTCTTTTAAGGGAAAAACTGTTACGATGATTTGTACGATCTCAAAGGCTATTGTTACATGTATGCATGTATTTTGAGTTTTCTCATATCAGACTTACTTCTAACACATAGTTTTTGTTTTTCCTAAATTCCTCGTGTACTCTTTCGAGTAGGTCGAATAAAGCAGATTTTACTTTGGACACTTTATAGTTTAGGAGATGAGTCAAAGGCGTTCATTATCTATTTCTGTTGCACTGTATTATGTATGTATCAACATATGAGGACAGGCAGCTACAACTATTCAGGATGATGATAGTACTTAGGTTTTGTAACTCTGAAATTACTCTCTATTTTTAAGTAACCCTATGTACTGTCCTTTTGATATTATATGTTATCGTTCTGCTGTGAGATTCTGATACTGTGTTCTTTCTTTTTTGTTTTGTTTCTTTTTCCTTTCTAATTATATGTCATTTTGGCACTTGGATGCTCAGCACACGAATACCGTGAATGTATTCGTTTTTGACATTTGTGGGTCGAAAAGCTAGGTCATTATATTTGGTATTAGAGAAAAAGTTTAGCAAATACCTTGGCATTGGTTAGGTATGACTTATTAGAGATAGGGTAAGTGACACCCTAGAATGAATTGAGTGTACAATATATATACGATTGCATATTGTATTTTTCTATAAACCTGCACATCTTTTCAGCTTTTTTTAGCAAAGCTAGCCGGCTTTAAAGTGGGTCGTCCCCTTTTCAGCTTTTCCTTAGGAATAACTCTTTCTTTGAAATAACTCTATTTTTTGTATCCTAAAGCTCTTTTGCTATGTTTGGGTAGTAAGAACCGTGAGTACTAAAATAGCTAATGCTAGGGGAGGTAGAGGTAGAGGTGGATGGGGGTAGTAATGTCATTAATGGTGGAAATTGAGCATCGAGGAATGCCGCTCCCATCAAGGAACCGAAGGTCCATATTGTGGAGGTGGTCTTACAAGTTAGGCCTCAAATGTGTTTTGTTTCGCTTTTTTGTAATTATGAGAGGTTGGAGGGTAAGAGGTTTAGCGGCTCGGAGACGATCATAGAAGTTTAGTCTTGGCTTAGATTATGTGATAGGATATTCAGGAGTATGTAATTAGATGATCATTGAAGTGTCATTTGGCATCGCGATATATGACAGATGCAACTATGAATTAGTTGGGTTCAATCGTTGCAGATGTCTAGGAGAACAACTTCTCTTGAGCCTAATTTGAGGAGGTATTTAAGATGAAGTTTTCTAAGGAGGTCGGAAAAACTTTATTGTTTAGGAGCTTCCTCGATATGAAGCAAGGGGCCTTGTAGTAGTGGAGTTTGAGAACCCTTTCATTGCGTTATCTCAGTTTAGGTTAAGGCTAGTAGACATGCCGCTAAAGATGACTAAGATGTTCATTGTGGGTATGCATCCCTATTTCTAGAAGGATATGACTAATCATGTTCAAGAATCATTCGTCAATCTAGTAGGCATGGGTTTAGGTTTGAGAGCTTAGCACAAAAGTCATCTATTTTTGCACTGGTTGGCAACAACAAGTGGAAGTTTCAACAACCGAGAGATATTTCAGGTCTAGTTTGTCATAAGTGTGGGAAGAATCGGCATTTTTACTAAGAATTGTGAGTCTGGCAGGGAGGACAGGTGGCAAAAGCACCAGTAGTGAAGGCACTGATTGCTAAGGTACCAAAGCTAGAGCTTAGGAAGCCAAAGCTCAGGTTGCACCAAGGGTTGTTATAACTACCATCAGCTGGGTCATATTATTAGAGATTTTCCGATGCTTCGAAAGTGGCAGCAGTGTAACGTTTTTTCACTTGCTTCAGCACCTTCTACTTATACAGCTGCAAAGGGGTATCATGTTCTGAAAGGTATTTTATCTATTCATAGTATTCCTCTTCGTATCTTATTTGATACTAGTGCTTCTCTTAATTTCATTTCTAGTAGCCTTGTTGATAGATTGAGACTTGGGCCAGTTATGGCTCTAGATTCTATTTGTGTGTTGAACCTTGTTGGAGTCTTGGCCAATCTTAGTATGGTCTGTTTAGGAGTTCTGGTTACTTGTTTTGACCAATTCTTTCATTGCAATATGCATGTTCTGGGTTTTATGGTTTTTGATGCTCTTTATAGGATAGATTGGTTATCTAGGAATAATGCAGTCTTGGATTGTGTTAAGAAAACTGTGGTATTGAAGAATGGGATGGAGGCTCTGAAAGTAGATTATGAAGGACCTAGCTTGCTAATAACTAATTTTCTATATTCTCTTGATGCGGCAGAAGGAGAGTCGGGTTCGATCTTTACTGTGCGGGAGTTTGCTGATGTATTTGAATAGGTGTCAGGTTTACTACCCCATAAGGAGATAGAATTTCACATTGATTTGGTTAGGATGCTAAAGCTATCATGTTTCATATTCATAAACTAGCATCAAAGGAGAAGATGGAGCTAACTAATCAGGTCAGTGGTTTGTTTTAGAAAGGCATGACTCAACCGAGTCATTTGAATTGGAGAGAGCTCGTCATTTTTTCTACGAAGGCAAATGGTTCCTTAAGACTATATGAAGAATATTGCGAGCTTAATAAATGGATTGTTTGGAACAAGTATCCTTTGCCTAGGATAGAGGACTTGTTAGATCAGCTTCATGGTGCTCGGGTATTTTCTCAACTTGATCTTGCTACAGCGTTTCATTAGCTTAGGGTAGCATAGGAGAGTGTATCGTTGACAGCTTTTCAGTTTGGTAAGTTTTACGCATGGTTAGTTATGCCATTTGGCCTAACTAATGCTCCAACATATTTCATAGATTTAATGAATTGGGTTTTCCAAGATGTGTTGAATAAGTTTGTCCTTGTATTTATTGATTATATTCTGGTCTACTCCAAGATCGAGGAAAAACATATGCACCATTTGAGGATTGTATTAGAAACGCTAAGAGAGCATGTGTGAAAGGCTAAGTTCTTAAAGTGTCACTTTGTCATTTAGAAATTAGATTCCTCAGTCATGTTGTCTCGGTTGAGGGTATTTGTGTTGATTCGACTAAGGTTGTGGCTGTTCAGGATTGGAAGAGGCTAAAAAGCGCAGCTGAGATTAGAAGCTTCTTGGGGTTAGTGGGTTATTATAGAAGATTCATTTAGGATTTCTTGAAGATTGTGTCTCGCTTAACGAATTTGACGAAGAAATATGTCAAATTTGTTTAGACGGATAAATGTGAGCAAGCATTCATAGAGCCAAAGGCAAGGTTAACTAGTGCTCTTGTTCTTATAGTTCCAGATGGAGGTGAGGGTTTGACTGCTTACATAGATGCATGTGGAATAGGTTTAAGTGCTGTATTGATGCAGCATGGAAGGATTATTGCTTATGCCAGTCGGCAGCTCAGGACGCATGAAGCAAGGTATGCAATCCATGACTTATAGTTGTTAGCAATTGTTTTTGCATTGAAGATGTGGAGACATCACTTGTTAAGTGAGAGGTTTGAGTTGTATATAGACCATAAATCTTTGATGTATCTTTTCATGCAGAAGGACCTGAACATGAGGCATCAGTGGTGGTTGAAGTTTCTTGTAGCCCATGATCTAGATATATTGCATACACCGAGGAAAGCTAATGTTGTAGCTGATGCGCTCGGTGGGAGGTATGTAGTTATGGAAAACGTAGAGGTTTGTTCAAACTCGATTAGCCATATCGAAGAGAATCAACTTAGAGATCCTTATATTGCTAGGATAGCCAAAGTGGTAAGTGATAATAAGGCACTAGAGAGTTGGTCGGGATTTGAAGTAGATAGCCATGGTATAAAGGTAAATTGAAGGTTGTGTGTCCTAAATGTTGATGGGATTAGGCAAGAGGTTCTGACAAAGAGTCATCATTCATGATTGACGATACATCTAGGGGTTACTAAGATGTATCAAGATATTAGGCGGACATTCTAGTGGGAGGGCATAAAGAGAGATGTTTCTATTTTTCTAAGAGGTGTTTCAATTGCCAACAAGTCGAAAGTAGTCATCAGAAGACGACTGGACTGTTTCAGCCACTCTAGATTACATATTGGAAATGGAAGCAGGTATTTATAGAATTCATCGACCGATTATCGAGGTCGAGGAAGGGTAACGAAGCTTTTTGGGTTATTGTGGACCTATTGACCAAGAGTGTGCACTTCTTACTAGTTAAGACTGCAAGGATAGCTTCTAGCATTGCTAAGTTATATGTGAAGGAGATCGTCAGATTGCATAATGTTCCTTGTGATATCGTGAGTGATAGAGATCCGATATTCACAAGCCTGTTATGGAAGGGGTTGCATGAGGCCTTGGGGACAGAGCTTAGTTTGAGTACCGCTTACCATCCATAGACTAATAAGCAAACGAAGAAGGTGAACCGCATCTTAGAGGACTTGCTTTGAGTCTGCATATTAGGTTTCAGGGGTTTTTGGGAAGAGCACTTACCACTTTTTGAGTTCTCGTACAAAAATAGTTACCAAGCTAGTATCAAAATGGCACCTTTTGAAGCATTATATGGAAGGGCATGCAACTCTCCAACATGTTGGGTGGAACCTGGAGATCGTCCAGTGCTTGGGCCGGACATGATTCGAGAGGCATCGCATAAAGTAACAAAGACTAGGAAGCAAATCAAGAAAGCGTAGAATCGTCCGAAGAGCTATACAGATGAGAGGCGCGGAGACTTAGAGTTATCAATTAGGGACTTTGTGTTTGTGAAGGATTACCAATGAGAAGTGTGGTTCGATTTGGAAGGATGGGGAAGTTGGCTCCTCGTTATATAGGATTATTCCCAATTCTGGAGAGGACAGGTACACTCGCATATAGAATCGAGTTAATGACTAGACTATAGGATTGCATTTGCATGAGTTTATGCATGATCCTTCTATGATAGTGGAAGCATCACAATAGGAATAATTAGAGATCGAGCGGAATTTGACTATATTGAGATAACATGTTTATGTTGTTAATAGAGATACAAAGCGATTGAGGACTAAGGTTGTTAATTTAGTCAAGGTATAATGGAGCAAGGATGCTCGAGATAGTATATGAGAGACGGAGGATAGGATAAGAGAGTCCTATCCAGAGTTGGTTATAGACTAGTGGTTTCTTCTTATCTTAGTATCGTATATCTTTTGTAGTGTACTTACCGAGTGAGGTGGAGTCACCTAGTATGCATTTTGGTTTGCAATTTAGTTTGTATATAGTTTCAGCAGTACTCTATATATGTATCTTGTTTCTTCTATCTTCTTTGATTATCATTCTTTTTGAATTTCGAGGACGAAATGTTCTAAATAGGGGAGAATGTAGTGACCCATAATTTTGAACACTTCGTCTTTGAATATTGTCACTTTTTGAAACATAGTTAAGTGTTGTAAATGTGATTTTATAACCTTAGTAAACACCATTTAATTAATGAATAACAACAAGAAACTTGTTTTCAAAATTTGTTTACAAAAATTAATACTTTGAAGAAATATCGTTAATGTGACCGAAAATCTGTTTAGCGATAAACAACTTTTTATCCGATATAAGTTGTTCAAACTTTTCGGCATACACTAAAATACTTAGAAGATCATTAATCGGTAATAAAAATAATTAGCACTAAATCATTTAGTAAATGTTCTAGAATCTTCTAGAAGGTTTGAGTGGAAGAAGATATTTAAAGGAGATATTTGCTAAGCGAAGTGAGGTGGAAAGGCAAGCACATGGAGGCATGAGGGGGGTGTTTGCAACCAAATTGGCCACAAACACCCAAAAATAGATTTAAGTAGTGAAATAAATGAAGAAATTAAATGAAAACAGAGGAAAATCGCAAAATATCAAGAAAAATGCAACGAAAAGCAGAAACAACAAGATTTATAATGGTTCGACGTTGATGGCCTACGTCACTTTGAATACTCACTTTATTGCTTTCCAATTAACTTGATTACAATTAAGTACAGCAAGAATAGCAAGAGTTCAAGAAGTAATGGAGAAAGTGGATTACAATAATGGTGGAATCTAAATAATAATGTAAGAGTCCCCTGAATGGTCCCTTATGCCTGTATTTGTAGATGAAGTTGGCCTCCAATCTGACTGGAACTTCGGCAATAGGACCTTCTCGACCATTTGAGCCCACGATAGGGAGGACTAGGCCCAACTCTCAATACATAGGGATCGGTACCGATCCCTCCATATGTTGAGTTTTGGCTAGCGATCCCTATGGTAGCTCCCTTATGCTCTAACATGATAGTGCTTCAAATATCATGGCATTTGGATATGTGGAGCTCTAGTTCATGTAGTACTTTAGTTCGAATCCTAATCTGGTCAAGGGAGTGCCGATCCCTCCTGGTTCTCCAACGTATATCGATCCATGTTCTACGAGCAAGCCATGCAGATCCATATCGCACATACCATACTATGTCGACCCATCTCTCACAAGTCATACCATGCTGATCCATCCCTTACGAGCAAGCCATGCCAAACCCTCTCTCACGATCAATAATATGCTGATCCTTATCTCACAAGTCACACCATGCTGATCCTTCTCTATCCAAGATATCAACCGATCTGTCTATCGCTGTTGGGCCATATTGAACTTGGTACGATGTCTTATGTCGATCCCTCTACATCCCCACCTAAGTTGACTTCCTAACCTAGTGATCATACCGATCTTTATGGCCTCTTCATGTTACACCGAACCCGATACTATCCCATTCATATCCATCATCCACTATGTCGATCCCTTTCTCATATAAGCTAACTCCTATCTTTCCAACATCCCGCGTTGCCCATCTATCAACTCCGTCCAATCCGGGCTTCGTACAACTGTACAGACTTTATATCTTGGTTATGCAGCCGCTACCTCATGATCGTCCTTCTCATCAACAGTCAAGTTTGGTTGCGTGATCAGCCCAATATAGCGGGTCAAGGCACCGGGTAACACTTACCCTCCAAAGTACGTCTTGTGGGTAACATGACGTGCTTTGAATTGAAAAACGGTCTGAGTTGCTCTGAAGAAGTCTATCTAACTTTCTGGTTTATTTCCGTTCCTTTATCGATCTTTAATGATACAAGTCTGATGTCATATTTTGTTAGTATGTAAAGATCTGGTCATGTGAGATTTATAGGCTTTCTTCTGATTCGATCTCAAACTTGATCGCTTCAGGATAGATCGCAATTTTAGTTAAATTCAAAAGGTTGAATTCTTAAATCATTCCCGTGTTCATTCACATGTACGTTCCCGTTATTGACTTCTGGACGTGTTCAAACGTTCGTAGGTCATTGCCATATTTAATAGTGTCCTATACACTTATGTTTACAACCGAATCTTTACGATGACGATTATCTACAACTTCCTAGTTGTCTGTCACTTCATTACTTCATTTTTTATCCCATCCTTATCCATCATTCACACATCTATTTTTTTTTCTTTTTTGTTTTTGGAGGGATCGGTATTCCACTCAACGATCCATCATTAGAGACACGCAAATAGGGTTGGCATGCCTCAACGCCGACCCTTTCTCTTTTCTTTTTTCTTTCTTTGACTTAGTCACCCTCAATGACCGGTTTGATTCCCTTTCCATCGCTCATATATAAATTCACACTGCTTTCCTTTCTCTCCTCAATTTTCACTTCATAACACTTAAACCTTTTCTCCCGCTCTTTGCACAAGCACATAGCCGAATGGTTGAAAGAAAAAATCTTCACCCTTAACTCTAAAATCAAGCGTGAAACATCACTCTCGATCAAAACCATCAGTAACTCACTCTTAATCCCAAGTTTCAACCACATGCTCATAATTTAATTCAGATAGGTAAGCTTCTCTTTTATAACCGTGACAGTTGAATCACAAATTTGGGGTTCGCTTGTGTTCGAGGTATTTCTAGGCGAATGATTCAGTGGGTTCTGCTAAGTCAAGCGAGATACAAGGAGAAAATGAAGGTGTTGGAGAAAGAGAAAGAAGGAGGAAGGAAGAATGAGGGTTCGGTACTTGGTAATTTGGTGATGGGATGGAGAGTAGTTAATGTTAGGAATCGGCGTAGGGAAGGGCTTTACGAGGGATCGGTAGAAGTTTATATCAGGCGAGGAGGTTCGGAAGACCATGCGAGTGAATAAGGGATATGCATCAGTGACTTAAGTGTAGGGATTGGTGTTGGTAAATGAGTTATAGGGATCGGTAACGTTTGCGGAGAGGGGTTGGTAGTGAAGCTAGGATAAAGGATCGGTAACAGCTAACTGTTTAAGGGATCAACTTAGGAGTTAAAGCATAGGGATTGGTGTATAGGCTAAAGGGAAGGGATCGGCATACATAATTGAGGGATCGATATTTTCAAAGAATGCTAATTTTAGCTTAAGTATTTTAAACACTGAATCGCATATTGCCTTGCTCGAACTTGGACTATTGGACTTAATCTTAAATAATCACATCTTTGTACTTCTTGACATGGACCAAATGAAAAACTGTATAAAAAACCTGGACAAAAACCTTCGTAGCTTAATATGTCGATAACTGATCCTAAAGCTCTCATTGCCGATCGACTTTCCTGTTGATTGAGACGGTCAGCGATGACGGTCTCTCTGGATTTAATTCTAATTCTTGCCATTTCATTCTTGCTTTTATGATTCTGAACTATTCATACTTATTTCATACCGCACTGCACTATAGTTCACACATGACATAGGGGGAATGGGTTATTATTTCTAATGTTGATTATCTACTGAGTATAGCTGACATAGATCTCAAGCTGCACGACGTTCTTCGTCAAAATGTCTTTCAAGTCCGCCGCAAGATGCATTAGTTCTGAGGCAAAGTCAAGCTCCGCCATCATATCTGATAAACCTTCTCCGAGTCACCATACAGAACAAGTACAGGCGTCTGACCCACAACTAAATCTCTTTTCCAACATTCCAATCCTTCCTGCAGAAGTCATTAGTCCGGCTCCCGATGCCGTTAAGGGTGCTATCATTCTAAATAATCCTGTTGACTCATAAGCATCTAGAATCGACGAAGCCACTCTTCGTAGATTGTGTTTCATGGAATTCCGTTTGAAGATGTTTTAGTTCCATTGAGGTAAGACAGACCTCACTTGACCCCAACTAGATATACTGCTTGCAACAAGTTTATGTGCTGGGTTGGATGTGTGCCACCCTTCAGCTCCTTCGTTCGGGAAATGTTGAGGTACCTGGGTTCGCTCTTACCCAGTTGCATCCCAACAGCTACGCTTTCATCCATGGGACTTTCCTTCCTTTTATGAACGTTCTATTCCGTCTGCTGACTCCTTAAGACATCAGATATATCTACAATTTCAAAATACGAACAAGGAGCCCTTCATATATCTTTCTTGAACCCTCGCCCAAATGCCAGGTCTTAACGGGTGTATGGAACAAGCTCTCTCTATTCAAGCACGAGTGGTTTTATGTACGATGTCCTCCCGGTTTCGCAAAGGAGATGGTTAGAAGGACATAAGTGTTACTCCTGTGTTCGTCTTTAGTTTGATGATTTACATTGCAACTTCTTCTTTAAACATATTAACATCCCCAGTTCTTTCAGGTGTTCGCCCTCGACTCGAAGGCGTCGAGTATTCTAGGGCCGTCGCTGCCATTCGTGCTACACCCGTTGAGGGTCGGGACATCAAACTTCTTGTCACTGATGAGCTACTTTCAATATTTGGGCTGTTGGAATACGGCCGTAAAATTGTACTTCCAGGGAGTACAGTACTCCCAAAAATTGTTGTCGAAGGAAAGGTAGAAACAAGCGACCCCATGGTGCCCCCTACTGAAGGAACCCGGGAAGACATCGAAGAGGGAGAGATAAAAGAATCTCAAGATGTTGGGCCAAGAAGCAAAGATGTAGGCCCTGGAAAAGCACCGATGGTCGAAGCGCCACAGACCAGCCAAATGCAAACTCTCTCGAAGAGGCGAAAAAAGTTGGTGTACAAACTGCAAAAAAGTAAGGCCGAGGCAAATCCAGAATTTTTCATAACCCCGCTTGAAAAGGAGTCGTCTTCTCAACAAATGGAAAGCTCGTTGAAGGGACTCTCTGACATCCCGATTCCAGATGATATATTAAATTATGACTTCCCTAACATCAATGTTGAAGGTTTCAACTCTTCCATCAAAAGAGGCGAAGGCGTGCAACCTTCCAAAAGAGGGGAGGAAACTACGATGAGTAAAGCCACCGTTACCGGTCCGTCGGGAGGAAGCACTAGGACACACACAAACACTTGCACCCACTATACACTCGTTATTAATTCTTCATGCTACAACTTTTAATATACTCCTATTTGGTTCTTTACAGGTGCAATGTCAGATTCCCATGCTTTTGACTATCTTCGGGGTTCTTCTACTTATTATCACTCGAGCCGAGATTCCAAATCTGGAAGACGCAGAGACAGAGATAATGGGCGAGACAAAGACTATTATTCTCAAGAGTCTTCTTCTTCATCCAGATGGAAGTCTCAACCACACGCTCCTTGCCATGATGATCAATCAAACCTTCCCGCTCATAGCAGAGATAAGTCCTCGCACCTGGGTTCTCATGCTGCTGTGCCTCACGACCAACATTATGGGTCCCAAAATCAAGGCAATCACGCGAGCGCTGTTACGGCAAGCACCCGTGTAACGACCCGATATTTTGGACCATTTGCGTCCATTATAAGTGTATAGGTAGACACTCATGCCGGAGTTGAATTGCTCAAAATACCGCGTTGTTAATTTAAATTTGGCAAAACTGAACATATAAAGTAAATAAATAATCACAGATCACAGACACAGAGTAATAATTGCAGCGGAAATAAAAGAGATAGTAGTTCATGAAGCTACTATATGAATATATAAAATACATCAGAGTTTACAACAGAAGAGTAATACGATACATCAGAGTTAAACCAGATACAACGGAAGTGTAACACGATACATCAGATACAAATTAGAATACATCACTAGAATCATCGAATACTGAAAGCAGAATAGATGGATGGATCTTCAAGCAAAGCTCCAACTCCAAAGGTGAGTCTCGAATACTGGTACACTCAGTCTGACCCGAGCGTAAAGAAAAAACACAAGACACTCGAGTCAGGATTAACATTCTTATATTAATAAATCCAACTCAAGTGAAATAGCAATTGAAATACAAGTAACTCAAAGGATGTTTGTAATAACCATCCTTTAAGGATCCGTTAAACTATCTACTAGGTAGTAATATACGCTAAGTAGATAATGTCTATCAGTAATATAAAAAGATATCAAAATAGCGTTAAGTCATGGCCCATTCCACCCTTAACACATTTTTATTCCCAAAAGCATATACAAGACCGTAGTTTCCCCAAAACCGAAAGTCACCAGAGGGCAATCCATATACTAAAGGTACAAATCAAAATCGTAGTGGTCGCGCATAAATGGAATACAAGTATGACAAGGCACATGAGGCAATACCCAAGGTAGTGATACTACCGTTCGCCTGATCCGGACTGGTGAGAACGCAACGCCGCAGCGCCCACAACACCGTGAAACAACACTCCCAATTTCAAGGGTGCACCAATCGACAACAAATATAAGTAGTTCGAAGAAGTGTGTCCACTTGAGGTAGCTAATCCTCCATTGGCCCAGCACAGCTCCTGTTTTAGTCATTTCCAATTTGACACAAGTGTCAAGGCTATCCATTATCGTTCTCTTTCTTCAGTCATCACGTACATCATTCCAACCACTTCATTCTGGATCATCACTCCGCGTATAGTTATTAAAGTGGTTTTCGGTTTAGATAGAGAGTATATCCATAACCGAATTCCGGTCTCTTTAATAACTTCCATAATTATTACACCGATTGGTCGTTTATTTATTTCAAAACCAAATCAATTTCAATTTTAATTTCAATTCGCAAATCAACATTTCATTTGTCTTTCTAAATCAATTTCCAATATTTACGTTTCAAAAACTTCCAAATTATCATTTCGAAATCTTATAATTCAATTTCAATTTCTATTTAAAACAATTCAAATATTGATTCGAGTTCGTAAATAAGTTTCCTTCCAAATCATTTGAATTAATATACTTTAACATTCAAATCAATTCCAAATTCATTTATCGATTTCGTTCAATATTCGTTAAGTTAATTTGCCATTTAAAACAATTTCTATTAAATTTCCAATTCATTAAATCAATTTCTTAAGTTCAACTTCATTAAATCAAAACTTCAAATCGAATTAAATTAAATTCGTCAAATCAATTCTTTCAATTACAAATCTTACATTAATTCCAAAATATCACATTTTCATTTCTTGTTAAAGAAATTCCATTTCGCTTATTTACTTTCTTAAATAATTTTCCAAAACTCACTTAATAAAGAAAACTCAATTTCAATTATTACGAAGTAAAATCCACTTATTCAAAAATTCAAATTTTCTTATTAAAGAATTTCAATTCAATTTAATCATTTAATAATTCATTATTAAATAATTCAAAACTTAATTATTAAATAATTTCAAAGTTTAATAATTTAAAACTTAATTATTAAATCATTTCAAAGTTTAATAATTTCAAACTTAATTATAATTTCAAACTTAATTATTAAATCATTTCAAAGTTTAATAATTTCAAACTTAATTATAATTTCAAACTTAATTATTAAATCATTTCAAACTTAATTCAATCATTTCTCAAATTAAACATCGTTCTTTCATCAATTACATTGTTAATATTCTGTTTCAAGTTATTAAATATTAACACTTTCCTTTCATTAAAATTTAAATTTCAACTTCATTTCAAAACTATATTCTTTATTCAAGTAAAATCTTCGTTTTATTTTTAAATCAAATTATTGACCAATCGGGTTTATTTAATTTTCTATCCTAGGTCAAAGTTCAATTTGGGTATTTATCATTTCAATCCGATTCCAATTCAATTCAAAATCAAAGCATAGTAAAGGGAACTTGCAGTGTGATAACTGGGATGGTGTCAAAGTAAATAAACAAGCAATAACAACAATCAATATCAATCCAATAATCAATTCAAATAATCCCGAAATAACCGTATTAATTCGCATTGTTATTTGTACGAATTAATATTATTATTTCTAGAATCTACACTATCATTTCATGTAGATTAAAGATTATTACATTACGGTTTCCACTTGTTATTCAATTACAATTTCATACATCATCAATATAACAACATACATTCAGTGGTTCAACGTGTAATTAAACAAATCCTACGTGTCAATAAATTTAACAGCTAAAGGGGTCATATTATACAAATTGTCAGTTAATCAAATTTAACATTTAACTATCCTATATCAAGTTCAATTGCATACTATTTATCATTTTAACATTAACAATTTAACATCCAATATAAACATCAACAATCAATCAATTATCAGCCAAACTGTATTATCATTGCATAAATAATTAACAGATAATGGTGTCAGATGTCACAGGTGAACTGATACAGGTAATAGCATATATAACAGTGTCATTAACTAATAGCAGCGTATTTCAATTGTCGTTTCAATTGAAATCAGATTTAATAAATAAAAGAACGTTAATCGTGAGTGAGTGCTCACCTTTCGAGGCTAGAGAATACCGAAGATGACACAGATACGCACACTGATCCGGATACGAGCAAATCAAAAGATGCTACGACCAAATTGGACATTGGCTAGACTAGAGCAAGGCACGACTCTCGAAGTAAAGCTAGATGGCACGAATTCGTCGATCAATGCTGATAAATAGAAATCGATGAGAACGAGATATATAAGATCGTTTTAAGGTCTGATATTTTATCTTATTAAAATAAATTACTTTATACCGAACCAAAAATATATTTAAAATATACATATAGATAAATTCTCGAAAATCAATTTTTTAACATATAGTTGAAATAAGATATATATATAATATAAATGGACTTAAACAGAAATGAAAAATTAAAGAAAAATCTATGTGTAACATAATACATATACAACATATTTTTATACATGAACTATTTGGTAAACTGTAGTTTATATTTATGCAAATGCAACTTAAGATAAACCATAAACTTATATCTCATATAATAGTAATACTTTCAGTATAGAGCATGCATCACTACTCAGATTAAAACATACAGATACAAGGTAACCTTGGTAAACAGTATACATATTAGCGGTATAAACGAAATACTTGTTTTTTTCCTTGTCAGTAAACAATACAAAAATGCATAGACTACCACTTTTAAATCCAAGTATAAGAACAATAGACCACACAACTTAAAACGTCACATGTATGAAAATGCAGACCGTATGCATGCAAACAAAACTAAAACCGAGTATACATGATGACATGGCCAAAATTCACTGACTACTATTGAATATGTATAATACTAACAAACAATACCAGAAAACAACATATGCAATCATTTATACAAATAAATTTTCACAAACAAAAGTATATTTCATAGCAGCGAAGCAAGATCTAACAATTATAAATACTCTTTTTAAAAATATATCTACTTTAATATCCATATAAGCATATAGCTTTCATAACTTCATATATATAATATACAGAGGCCTAACTAAATATATATCAGTATATAACAACTGTAACAGAGGAAACCACTTACATATACAAAATCTTGGAAAAATCGTTTAGATCTGAAACACCATAAAATTTCCAAAAAGAAAAACTCACATATATTCGTAGCTATATAACTTATAGAGTATAAACAACTAATATATAACTTACATATATAAAATGGAGTTCATTGATGGAAAGGATAAGGCTTTGCTGACTGAAAGGGAAACAGGTGGAGAGGCTTGTAGCGGAGGCCGGGGCAGTGGAGATTGATAGGGTTTAGGCGTGGCCTTGGCTAGTGGTGTGCCGCTGCCTCGGTGGTTGCACAGGCGGATGATGGGCGGAGGAGGTATGGAGATGGTCGGAAGGTTGAATGGCTGCTTTCGGCTAATTGGGTGGCGATGGCAAAGACAAGTCAAGGCACGGGGTGTGTGGGTGCGCAAGGTGGAGGCGAGGTGGATGCGAGCTGGGTAGGTGCGGGTTTGGGCTTGGTGGAGATGTCGTGTGGAGGGGTTGAGATGAAGAGAAGGTTGAAAGGGGAGGAGGTGGTGGACGGCGTGACAGGTGTTTCAAGGTGGCAGGCCGAGATGACGTGGCGGTGGTGGCTCGCGGAGGAGATGGGTGGGTAGGCGCGCATATGGTTCCATAAACATTTCTTTGCGAAATTTGTTGTCAGCAAAATGAAGTAAAAGAATGCAAAAGGAGAAATATAAAATAAAGTAGGAGAAGAAAGGTGTCAGAGAAGCATGCTCTTGCCTGGTTGTACGTTCTCTTTGCAAATGAAATAAAAGTTACAGAGATATAATTATGTAAGCCAGGAATATGAAGGGATGAAAGTAACCATTGGACAGATAATAAATTTGTGTACATTACGAGATAACCTGCATATTACTTTCTACGTTGGGAATAGAAAGGGTCAAAAGTTAAAATAGTAATTGCTGATGGCTATTCGTTATCTCAAGGAGCAACAAAAGGCACACGTCCAAATATGACACCGATATGCTAAGCGTTTTCATAGATTTCTCCGCACATCGAAATTTTGAAATTGACAATTGAATATACTGCAGGGATCAGCGCGACGAGATGATCAATACGGTATAAGGATATCAGTGGTTTGATCGAAATATAAAAATTCGAATTTTTATATTAGCGGAAATGCAAGAAAAACGCTGAAAAATAAGATCGACGGAGCCAAAGATGTCCGAATTTGGAAAAACGACAAACTGACATCTTGCTCAGAAGATGGTTTAGAATTTTTCTATGTAAAAATATTTTGGTTTCGGAAACATTTTATTTTCAACGCTTTTTAACTGATTAAATTGAAGTGAATTTACGCGCGAAATAAACTTTCGTATTTTCGGACGAAAATTTACCAGTTGCTATGTTTAACTAGACGTATTCCAAATATTAAATTTTTATTTCAAAATTTTATCGTTTAAAATTTCACAAAATTTCAACTAATTACGTTATTAAAATAGTTGAAATTTACGGGTCGTTACAACCCGCTTGTTACTTCTGATCCGCTCCCGCTGGTTCTTGCTTGTGATCCTAATATAGCGAAAACTTAGTTGAAATCAAAGCTACTTTTCCAAAAATCTGCTTTGATGGACTTAAGTTCCTCCCTTCTGTACACGTCATTCCAGGAAGTGCCAAAGAGAGCTCATTAGCAAGCATGAACGACGTGTACGTCCAACATGAATCATTTATTCACTTGGCCGAGAAATGCTCCGAAGTCTCCGTCGAGCGCCAACATAAAATCAACCGCCTCAAGTTGGAGGCTATTCATGACAAGGACGTCATCAAGCACCAGGACGCAAAGTTGCTTGAGTATAAAACCCAACTTGTCGAAGTAGAGAAGAACACGAAAGAAATGGCAGAGGAAGTAAATCGCCTGGAGAGTTCGCACAAAAAAGAACTGGATGTAACGCTTCATCGCAGTGGCACTCTGGCCTTAGAAAAAGACTCCTTGCAAAAGGAGAAGGAGGTCTTAGCTCGCCATGTTGAATAGCTTGAAAAATTATTAAATAAAGAGAGGGAGGAAAAGATCGAGGCGTAGGAAGAATCGCAAAGATACTACGAGGAGATCGTTGAGGCAAGAAACTTAAGAACGAAGCTCGGCGAACAATTTTCCCGGATAAAAGCCTTAAAAGAAGTAGCCCGCAAAGAGGGCAGAAAAGAGGTGCTCGAAGAAGCTAACTCCCGGGTAGAAGCTGTCACCAAGTTCGGTAGAAATGAGATCAAGAACTTGTTCGATCTGCTTATCGTCGAATATAACGCGAAAGTTCTTCTTCACCGTGACTTGACCTTTCTAGGCGAAAGCTATCTTAAATCGCTCGCTGAAGCCTAGATCTAATTACCAAAATCAAGAAGGAAGAACTGGGAGTAGCAGAGATTAATGAAGAGGCACTCCTGAAAGAGGTGCTTCAAGGAAATGAGCCGTCTCATCTGGCCGCTGCAAAACTTCAATTCTTTAAGGCTCCTGCACCAGCTAAAGAAGGAGAGGACGTCGTTGGATCTCCTGAAACTGATCTCAAGAGTCCTCCTCCTACCCATATGGCCAGAACATCATCTTCTCAACTCACAGAGCAACACATCGGCTATGATCCAGATAGACCTGGCCTTGGTCCACAAATGCTATCTCCCATTCTTGAAAGGAGCACTCCAATGACCACTGAGAGCCAACTGGATGCTAGTATCGCACTGAACTTTTTTTAACTAAAAAGGTTGTTGTTTTCAGCGCATAACGGCCATTGACTAATGTCTATGTTTTAACGAATTTTTGCAGGTCATCCCTGTCCTAAACAAACTCCTAGGAGCGATGTCGTCACGGAGCAACAAGAGAAAACGGCCGAAGCTCCGGCTGCTGTAGATATTTCTGGGCCCGATGCTCAAGTCATCGGTGCACTTGACGAGGATAAGCCCGAGCACCCATCCCTTGCTGAAAAATTAGACGATGTAGTGATCACGGGTGCCTCAAAGCACACCGCCAAAACTATTATGAATGAGAAGATTGAAGAGGAAGAGAAATCGAAGCATAAAGTCAAAGGGGAGCCCGTTGAGGTAGTAGTCGAAGATCCTAGTCTTGTACCTCTACAAGTCATTCCACCTGGTGGGACAATTCCTATTGAAATTCCTTCTTCTTTTTCAAGCGTCTCCACTAAGGGAGGCAAAGGGTCCAGGAAAAGATGCTCAACTGATTCTACTCCTAAGAAATCGAAGAAGGAGAAGAAGTTGAAGAAATATTTAGTACTTTGTGTCGTTGTACATAGTTTGGATAACTTAGATGTGTATTTCTTTTCTTAGTAGTAAGTGTATGGGTGTGAATCCCAAACTTTTGGAATAACTTGTAACGAATTTTTGAGATAGTGAATAAAAGCTTTTTTTGATTAGTCATCATGTGAATCATTACTTCAATAGTAGAATAATTACTTCCTATTCCATGTACTTGTAATAATTTTCACAAGTCTCGTTAATAATTCACTCTCTCCATCTCAAGGCTTCTCTGTATTCGTTGTCTTAAGTTGTAAGCGGCGCTAAACTAGAACTATAATGAACGGTCATATCTCGCCTTTAGCAGTTCGCATTTCATTCATCGATTTGTGATTGGAATTCGTGGGATAGAGAATAGACGAAATCTGTCCATCCACCCGTTGAGTTTACGAGTTAGTCCACGGTCTAGGGACTTGGAGTTATTTTGCGAGTGGTCGGTCCATGCTTAATTTATGTTCTTGCTTTGGTCCTTACTCTGAGGACATAGAATTTTTCTCGTGGACAGTCGTGTTTTCGCTCGTGACAGTCTTTTTCCACCAAATGGTTTATACTCTAGCCCGCAGTCCGGGGACTTAGAGTTTTTCTCATGGGCAGTCGTGTTTCCGTCCGTGGCAGTCATTTTTCCACCAAATGGTTTAAACTCTAGCCCACAGTCTGGGGACCTAGAGTTTTTCTCGTAGGCAGTCGTGTTTCTGCTTCTGGCAGTCGTTTTTCCACAAAATGGTTTATACTCTAGCCCGTAGTCGGGGACTTAGAGTTTTTCTAGTGGGCAGTCATGTTTCCGCCCATGGTAGTCTTTTTTCCATCAAATGGTTTATACTCTATCCCGCAGTTCGGGGACTTAAAGTTTTTCTCATGGGCAGTCGTGTTTTCGCCCATGACAGCTGTTTTTCTGCCAAATGGTTTATACTCTAGCCCACAGTCCGGGGACTTAGAGTTTTTCTCGTGGGCAGTCGTGTTTCTGCCCATAGCAGTTGTTTTTCCGCCAAATGGTTTATACTCTAGCTCACAGTTCGAGGACTTGGAGTTTTTCTCGTCTCATCATTGGCGACGGCCTTTGTTCCTTATTGCGAGCACCACTCTTTGATTCAACCATGGAAATCGGTAACCGAGCAAACTTACGGAGCTCACCTTATTCGATCCCATCGGGGGTTGGTATGATTGATCGACTTCAAACTCCGTGAATCTGTTCACACATCACACATATCGATATCAGTCAGTTTCATTGTATACTTAGTGAAATGATCCTCTCTTTTCTCCTTAATTTGTAAGGATTTTTTTTCATAGATATATATATATATATATTATCATATATATATATATATATATTTCTGAAGCCTAGAGTGATTTTTTTTTCAAACAACATATCCAAGATCAAAATCTTTACCAATATAAATATATCAGTGTATTCATGAGGATATGCACATACATGTGATGATGCATGTGCCTCTCTTGTTTGAATCAGAGTTCTAGTAAACAAGAGGGTAATTTGATTGATTAAATTTAATCAATCCACACATAGTTCAATTTAATTCATATAATAAAATGGTGTAATGATTATCCTAGAAACCAGATAATTGTGTTATGATTATCTATAAATTAATGGTGTAGTGCTTGTGCTCTGAAAAATGATATAAGTTCCTATCATTATCTATGTTTTATTTTCTTATAAAATCTGTTTAGAGTACTAACTCTTTTCTGGAATATTTTAAGTGAGATATCATATTCCAAAGATTTAATTCTTTGATGCCAGATTGCTAAGCTAAATGAGATGCAAACATAAGTGGGTTTCCTTAGAACCAGAGCATCTGAAACATGGTTCAACGTACTCCTTGTTCTGGTATAACCCATTGGGTCTTGAAAATGCATTTGATCAAAACTTTAGTAAAAAGGGATTCAAATCTATGTTAAAATATAAGGATGAATGAGGTGCTAATCTCTGAACAAAATATATTTAGATGTGCACATGTACAACTACCATAGTCATGGCTTTCAACTCCTATATTACAGATTCTTCCTTTAACAATAACAAAGTATAAAAACATTTGGGTAAAACAAATTGCATAACAAAAACATTGCAGACAGATAAATACAATTCCCCTATACCTATCCAGTCTTGTATGCAAATGTCATGGTAAAAGAATAAAACATATAATTTATTGAAACTCAACTATCCATATTTTTCCAATACTAAATTCTTTTCAAAGACTCAAGATTGACTAATACATTTATAAAATGTAATTACCCTTTTCATAGTATTCTTGCTCAATTCACTTACAAGATTTAGATTAACTTCTTCAACATATCAGATAATATCCAGATTTATGTGTTCCAGTTACAAGTCAATTTCTTAGCAAAATACTTAGCAAAATATCCATCCAATGTTCAATACTCAATACAAGTAGCAATTTAAATCATCAATACATGCAGATTTCATCATTTAGGCTCTTATCTAACTAAGTCTAGCATGCTAATATCTTCTTCTCAAATCCTTGCTCCTACTCCTACTTAGTAGCTGCAGTCCTAGAAAATGCATTTGAGGCTGCCCCATATTAAATGAGACACCCCATATGCCATTAGCACACTAGGGTCAGACACATGTCTGGTATGAGAAAATCCACTAAAACAATTTGTAAATCAAGTTAAAGTTAAAACATGTATATATGTATATAATTCTGCCTTTAGAAAACAAATAATTCATGTGTGCATGTTCTGTGTCAGTGTGCAGGTGCACACTTAAGTCTGCCTTTCCAGAATCCTCAAAAAGATATGGTACTTTCATACATTCAAATAATTCAATCATAAATCAAATAAACATCCATACAAATAGGGAAATCACCCAAAATGAATTAAATCATTTATTCACTATTCAGATTGCATTCCAGGAAAAATCTAGTTCCTCTTTATATCAAATATTCTCACATTGATATATTTATCTATCTTGGTCTCATCTGCAATTAAATTGAATCAATGGACACACTGTAATGGACTAATTCACTCCATTACACAAAGATCTCAGGACTTAAGCTAGCCATGTGTCAACTTGTATTACTCAAGAAAACAAGTCATTCCTACAGTGTTCTTGACCCCCATTTCCTAATCAGGTTTAAGTTAATAATAACTCTTTTGATTTTTCATGACCAAACCATTCAGTGATTCATTTCACTAACATAAACATCCATGTTATGTCATCTCATATTATTCATAACCAAACAGAGACAAACATGCAAGCAAACATTGGTGTCTATTTAGATAAGGTTATGTATGTATGTATGTATGTATGTATGTATATATATATATATATTCTTGTATTAAGAGAGATATTGTAACGACCCCGAAATTTAATCTATTTTAAATCGATAATTAAATTTATTTTTGAATTAAATTGTGAAATTAATCGATAGATGGAAAGCTACCATTTGTCATTCACACATGTTTACATAAGTAATAAACCAATACAATGACTAGAACAACTTTATAATATGTATAATTGTACTTGAGATATAAATACAAAACAAGGCATAAAACAAAACAAATGAAGACAACATCACTTTAGCCATAAAATATCATCTCAGCCGAAGTGTAGGTAAGAATCCAAGTGTATACAAGTTGAATAAATATATATATGAGAAAGAAGACATAAAGGACTCAAGTAATTAATGCAAGACACAATGTAAAAATATGGTATGAGACATAAAGTACTTATCCAATTAATACTAGCACAAAAGCAAGATACCAGCCTCCAAAATGAGAAAAAAAATCTCTGCGTATGTTTGTACTGGAATGAAATATCATCTCATGTTGTACAAAATATAATACCCTGTATACTTCATCCCATATATCAATTCTTTTCATTCCAGTTTCGTTCACAAAGATAATTAAGCAAACCAAAAAAATAGAATTCAAAAACAAAAGTAATTTAAAGCCTTCGAATCTGGAGATGAAGATCAAATCGATATCAAGCAAAGTTTCAGATTTAAAAACTAAAAAGCACTGTCTCTCTCTGTTCTTCTCTGCTTCAGATTTCTGGTGAGCAACTTGTTTTCTTTTTTTTCAAACTTCTTTGCTTTCACCAGTAAGTAACTTTTCTTTTAAACCCATAACATGTTTTAATATTTTGATGCCTGTGAGTAAACTCCTACCTAACGCACTCTATTCTGTTTGTTTATTTATGCTGTGAGTAATATTTGAACCTGTTTTGAATATACCTTTGAACAAGTATGGTGGTATCTATATATGTATATATGATTTCCCTGAGAATACTGTTGTCTGCAGTATATTTATAATTGCCTTTGTTTTTGTTTTCTTCAAACCCAAATATGCAAGTAAATTTATTTCTCTTGATCTAAGAACAGTTAGACTATACAATATAAACGAACATTGTTTGTTTGATCTGGAACGAAAATTTAAAAACTCATTTAAGTTAAAACAACTTATAATTGTCTCTGGAAACACAAAATAGCAGAGCAAACTCAAGATAAGTCGAAATTTAAATTTCTTAATTCTCGAATTCAGGGTTATAAACTGAAGTCTTGTACTAAAATATGATTTTTGAAGTAAAAATTATGATTTTTAGATCATGGGTTTGAGAGCAACTCGTAATTGTTCGAAAATTGGTTTTTGATCAATTGAGGTTGATCGGAGTGCGGTTGGTGATTGAGGCTTCGAGTGGAGGCAGAGAGGCCTATGACGATGGTTGGAAAAATGATCAGAGGCACTCACGTTCACCGTGGTGGCAGCGGCGGAGGTTTAAAATTTTTAAACCTAGTTTTTGACACAGTTCTGTTTTGATCTCGTTCGACGACCAGGGGTGATCGAGTGTGAAGGGCTGTTGGGAGATGGTAAAGGGGATGTTGGAGAGAGGATGGCCGGAGTTTCGTGATTTCTGGTGGTAGAGGCGGCGAGTACGAGGCGTTTTCCAGACTCGACATTGGTTCCAGTTTCGAGCGCGATGCTCGATTTTGAATCGGGGTTCCTGCTACCGATGTGATGATCGGAATGGTGTTAGGGGAGGGTCGTTGACTTGCGAGGATGATCGCGAGGGGCCGGAGTTGATTGCCGCGGGGGTGCACGTGCACGCTTGAAGTATTGTGCTCTGTGTTTCGTTTTGATTTGGGGAAGACGAAGTCGCGTGTGTTGTTCGAGAATTCGTGGGGTTGACTCGAAGAGGAGGCCGAGTTTTTGAGTGTTTAACTCGGGTATGTACTCGAGTGAGTAGCAGGAGATAAGCTTCTGTTTTTAAAACTTTAATTTTTTCAACTATGGTATCTGGAATAGAAGGGTAGCAGGGTAGTCTCGGGGAAGGATCGAGTAAATCTTCGGTTTGACCCGAAGTAAAGTCTGACCAGGTTAAGTCTTTATAAAAGCAAGTTTTCAAATATTAATTGAAATTAGTTTTAAAACTACTAATGGGTTATGTTTAGTATTTAAAGGAAGTTTTGTTAACCTTAATTTATCAAGTCAATGATATATTTTTATACTTAATTATTGAATTAATTAGGTAAAGTTAATTATAAGGTTATAATGATTTCAAATGTAAATGGTAATTAAGAAATGTTACCTTAAGTTAAAAGGAGTTGATTACCCTGGAAAATCAACTACGTTAATCAGGGAATTAAGTATAATAAATTAATTTAATTAATTAAGGATAAAGGTTAATTGATAAATTAAGGTAATTAATTCAAGGACAATTAATTAAGAATTAATTTATTATGTGATTATTAAAGGTTGATTTATTAATTAAGACTTATTAATATAAGTAATTAAAGGTAATTAATTACGTGAAGATGATTACTTAATTTAAAGTAATTAAATAATTAAAATTGATAAATTAAATGATTAAAGAATAATAAATCAAAATGATTTGTAAATTAATTAATATTAATTAACCAGGATGAGTAATTTATTCATAAGAAATTAATCTGATTTGAATTAATCAGACAATTAATTGATCTTACTTATGGATGTTTGGATTCTATTGGATGACTTGATTGTTTGATATCCCTGATATATGATGCTTTGTGATACATCCTGATTTATGTTGTGATCTGTAGTTTACTTATCTGTGACCTTTATATATCTATGATCTGTGAATGAATGATAAGCGTTGTTCTTATACCGCTTATCGAATTATATTTCTGTATTCTGATATGTGATGATTCATTGTGTTGCACTATTGTGTGAAACCCCTGGACTACACCTTTACACACACAAATATGGATTTCACGTGGAAATCGGTTAAGTCACAGATAATGTAAATTCAATGTTTTTGAAATTGAAATTTTAATTTCAATTGATTTTGAAATTGGAAATTTGGGTTTAAAGTGAAAAGCTTTTGAAATAGAATTTCAAAGATAAAAGTTATTTTGAATAACTTAATCGAGTTTTGAAAATTTAAATAATTTGATTTAAATTTGAATTCAAGTTTGAAATTGAATCCTATGATTTGAAACTAGGGATTAAAGATGATATAAATGTGTTTATCTGAATTTAAACCATTTAAAAGTATAATTTTGAGAATTTGGATTTAACCCAAAGACTTTAACTCGTATGAATGAATCAGATTTTCTGAAATGAAACTGTTGTTTTTAAAAGAATAAAAGCTTTCAGATAAGAAATGAAATTCCAGGTTAATTAAAGGAATTTCAAGTTTGAATTGAAAAAAATGGTTTTCCAAGTTAAGAATAAATTCTTTTTGAAAGCTATGAATTGAATCTGTTTATTTTTAACAGATTTAAAATGATGTTTTGTTTAAACCATTCGAAATGAAATTGTTTTGAAAGCTACAAGTTAAATCTTTGATTTAAAGATTTAACGAGTTAATCAAATTGAAATGGAAATTAATTTGGAAAATCTGTGAATGAATCTTTTGTTTAAAAGATTAAAGTGTGAAAATTGTTTAAACCGATGAGGGTTGTTGAAATGAATCTTTTTTGTTTAAAAAGATGTAAATGGTAATTTGTTTTAACCATTCAAATGGAAAGTTTTGGGTTTTAAGTTGTGACTTAATTGAAATCCCATATCCATATGTTTTTAAATATTACGCTCACTATTCGGTTTAGCCGGGAGAGGACCTTTGGGTCGTATAACCCATTCCGAATATGTGATACGTCGTATATGGATAGCATTTGAAGACCGGTGTTGAAGACCGGATATTTTTGAAAACGGAAGGATTACCGTCGAGTTACTCTGCATCGGCTAATCCCCGATATAGAGGTTTTATCACCCTTAGTGACGGGAAGTCCGGACGTGATTGGAAATTATCCGGAATTGCAAGGGCTTCGTGAGAAGTGCCTTCGGTTCTGTTCGAACCCGGAACAGACTTGTATGGATTGTATGTCTGACATTACACTTTGAGATATAAAGCCGATTTCTTTCAAATACATTTCTGTTGGTGGCGGAGAATTTATTCTCTTAGCTTAACACCCTTATCTGAGACGTACGAGCTCAGAGGTTATGTAGTTGAAATTTATCAGCGATATATCCCAATTTGGTAATGTGACATGCTAAGTGTTGCTGTGTGATGATCAGTGTTTGATCATTTGCGATATGATCATTTATTTGATTTTATATCTTTGTGATCATAGGTTGATCATTTGTTTGACCCAAAGCATGGCTTTGTGACAAAGCGTAGCTTTGTGGACGAGACTTCGTCAGGACCTCACTACCCGGAAATGGTCGAAACAGGAATGTTGCGGCAAGGTTATGAGGGTCGCGCCCTTTAGGGTATGTCATTTCCTTCTGGAAAGGGGTGGTATCATGGTATGGAGCCCAGATACTTACTCATGTGGATACACTTTCTTTATGATGTGTGATGTTGGATACCGAGCTCGGATAAAGGTCCCAAAGGACCGGGAGGTGGCATATTCGTGAGTTACCTGTTACAGGGGTAACCCGGCCTTGTTGGCAGAGAGCAGTTTCTCTCGGGACGTCCCGCCAGAGGCGTTCCCATGCGGCGGAAGGAAGTTCCTTAGCCTGACCATTTGTTGGAAAATCCAAGGAAACAATACGAGCCTTGTACGGTTTTAGTTGTATTACCTGCTATGGAATGTGGCGGTAACCTGCTATTGAACATAGTAGCTATAGTAGGCATACGATACTGGTCGTATGTTGGCTAAGATTAATATTATACTTTCGAAATGTTTTTCTGCACTATGCACTAATAATAATATCAAGATGATTTGGCATAGTAAGCATCTTTGACTATCATAAGAAGAAATCTCCTCCAATTCTGCGTTTGCATTGAGTGTGTGGCGGGAGGTCTTATGGTAGTTTCATTTTCCAAAAGCATTGCGGATTTCAATGTTTAAAACCTTTTGTTGTTGTTTAAAGATAAACTGTTTTTGTTGCTCACACCAGTCCCATGACTGATCCGGAGTTTATTGTTCCCTTCCTAAACTCTGAGTGCTCATAATTTTCCACACGAGCAGTCTAGAGTTGGGTTTCTTTTCAGATATTCAGGTTTAGTAGATTATCTGGAGCTAGTTCATTCATCGGAGTTGCTTATCTTGGAGTTGTGGATTCATTCTTGTATGAAGATCATTTTGGAGTTATCACTTCTATTGATATTGTTTCGCTGCTGTTGTTATCATTTTCTTTTCCGCTGCTATTTCTTGTATCATATCTCTGATGTATATTGATATCTGTTGTATCACTCTGTTGTATCAAATAATATATATCAATGTATTATTCTTTTCTTCTGCTGTGTTATTTACTTAATTGTGTTATAGCTCCGGCGAATCGGATTTGAACGGTCGAATCTGCGGCATTCTAGTACAATGTGAAGTACGATGTTGATTTTCGAGCGGGCAAAACCCGAGTCATCACATGTGGTATCAGAGCTAAGGTTGAACTTTAGCTCAGGAGTATAACACATTAAGTAGCTCATTAGAGATAGGGTGAAGTATACCCTAGAATGAGTAATCTCTCAGATATCCGTTCGAATGTCTCAGTAAATTCTCTTGCTATCCACTGATAGTGAGTATGAGTGTAAGAAGAGGACGAGATAGGGGACAGGGGAATACGACTATAAATGGTCAATATCCTGTAACAACAAGGAAGCAACCTTTTTGTCTATCCTTTCTCTATCGATCTTCTTTGTTCGTCATCTTTTCTCAATTCTTCGATAGTTTCTGGTCGATCCAGAAAAGAAGATTCGATATATTAATTTGGGACATAAACTCCGAAATGGCCAAATTGTTTGTTTGGGTGTATTGGTTGCTTTGTTGCTATGGTTGATAGGTATAATTTAGTTTCTAAACTGAGAGTTTTGAAATTGTATCCATATATCCGTCTATTCTTTGGGTCCAGATATATTCTACGAATGGTTAGTTATTCCTTCGAACTGACCGATGCCCTTGCATATCTCGTAGATCTGGATAACCCGAGTATCGTGTAAAAGAATTCAATAGATTCGATTTTGTATCTATTTTTGATATTCTGATTTGGTAAGCCAAATGCAGAATCAATGTTCAGTTTGATTAAATAAAACATTCTTCATTTGTCTTTGTTTTCGTGCCTGTGAATTTCGAGGACGAAATTCTTTTAAGGGGGGAAGTCTGTAACGACCCCGAAATTTAATCTATTTTAAATCGATAATTAAATTTATTTTTGAATTAAATTGTGAAATTAATCGATAGATGGAAAGCTACCATTTGTCATTCACACATGTTTACATAAGTAATAAACCAATACAATGACTAGAACAACTTTATAATATGTATAATTGTACTTGAGATATAAATACAAAACAAGGCATAAAACAAAACAAATGAAGACAACATCACTTTAGCCATAAAATATCATCTCAGCCGAAGTGTAGGTAAGAATCCAAGTGTATACAAGTTGAATAAATATATATATGAGAAAGAAGACATAAAGGACTCAAGTAATTAATGCAAGACACAATGTAAAAATATGGTATGAGACATAAAGTACTTATCCAATTAATACTAGCACAAAAGCAAGATACCAGCCTCCAAAATGAGAAAAAAAATCTCTGCGTATGTTTGTACTGGAATGAAATATCATCTCATGTTGTACAAAATATAATACCCTGTATACTTCATCCCATATATCAATTCTTTTCATTCCAGTTTCGTTCACAAAGATAATTAAGCAAACCAAAAAAATAGAATTCAAAAACAAAAGTAATTTAAAGCCTTCGAATCTGGAGATGAAGATCAAATCGATATCAAGCAAAGTTTCAGATTTAAAAACTAAAAAGCACTGTCTCTCTCTGTTCTTCTCTGCTTCAGATTTCTGGTGAGCAACTTGTTTTCTTTTTTTTCAAACTTCTTTGCTTTCACCAGTAAGTAACTTTTCTTTTAAACCCATAACATGTTTTAATATTTTGATGCCTGTGAGTAAACTCCTACCTAACGCACTCTATTCTGTTTGTTTATTTATGCTGTGAGTAATATTTGAACCTGTTTTGAATATACCTTTGAACAAGTATGGTGGTATCTATATATGTATATATGATTTCCCTGAGAATACTGTTGTCTGCAGTATATTTATAATTGCCTTTGTTTTTGTTTTCTTCAAACCCAAATATGCAAGTAAATTTATTTCTCTTGATCTAAGAACAGTTAGACTATACAATATAAACGAACATTGTTTGTTTGATCTGGAACGAAAATTTAAAAACTCATTTAAGTTAAAACAACTTATAATTGTCTTTGGAAACACAAAATAGCAGAGCAAACTCAAGATAAGTCGAAATTTAAATTTCTTAATTCTCGAATTCAGGGTTATAAACTGAAGTCTTGTACTAAAATATGATTTTTGAAGTAAAAATTATGATTTTTAGATCATGGGTTTGAGAGCAACTCGTAATTGTTCGAAAATTGGTTTTTGATCAATTGAGGTTGATCGGAGTGCGGTTGGTGATTGAGGCTTCGAGTGGAGGCAGAGAGGCCTATGACGATGGTTGGAAAAATGATCAGAGGCACTCACGTTCACCGTGGTGGCAGTGGCGGAGGTTTAAAATTTTTAAACCTAGTTTTTGACACAGTTTTGTTTTGATCTCGTTCGACGACCAGGGGCGAGTGTGAAGGGCTGTTGGGAGATGGTAAAGGGGATGTTGGAGAGAGGATGGCCGGAGTTTCGTGATTTCTGGTGGTAGAGGCGGCGAGTACGAGGCGTTTTCCAGACTCGACATTGGTTCCAGTTTCGAGCGCGATGCTCGATTTTGAATCGGGGTTCCTGCTACCGATGTGATGATCGGAATGGTGTTAGGGGAGGGTCGTTGACTTGCGAGGATGATCGCGAGGGGCCGGAGTTGATTGCCGCGGGGGTGCACGTGCACGCTTGAAGTATTGTGCTCTGTGTTTCGTTTTGATTTGGGGAAGACGAAGTCGCGTGTGTTGTTCGAGAATTCGTGGGGTTGACTCGAAGAGGAGGCCGAGTTTTTGAGTGTTTAACTCGGGTATGTACTCGAGTGAGTAGCAGGAGATAAGCTTCTGTTTTTAAAACTTTAATTTTTTCAACTATGGTATCTGGAATAGAAGGGTAGCAGGGTAGTCTCGGGGAAGGCTCGAGTAAATCTTCGGTTTGACCCGAAGTAAAGTCTGACCAGGTTAAGTCTTTATAAAAGCAAGTTTTCAAATATTAATTGAAATTAGTTTTAAAACTACTAATGGGTTATGTTTAGTATTTAAAGGAAGTTTTGTTAACCTTAATTTATCAAGTCAATGATATATTTTTATACTTAATTATTGAATTAATTAGGTAAAGTTAATTATAAGGTTATAATGATTTCAAATGTAAATGGTAATTAAGAAATGTTACCTTAAGTTAAAAGGAGTTGATTACCCTGGAAAATCAACTACGTTAATCAGGGAATTAAGTATAATAAATTAATTTAATTAATTAAGGATAAAGGTTAATTGATAAATTAAGGTAATTAATTCAAGGACAATTAATTAAGAATTAATTTATTATGTGATTATTAAAGGTTGATTTATTAATTAAGACTTATTAATATAAGTAATTAAAGGTAATTAATTACGTGAAGATGATTACTTAATTTAAAGTAATTAAATAATTAAAATTGATAAATTAAATGATTAAAGAATAATAAATCAAAATGATTTGTAAATTAATTAATATTAATTAACCAGGATGAGTAATTTATTCATAAGAAATTAATCTGATTTGAATTAATCAGACAATTAATTGATCTTACTTATGGATGTTTGGATTCTATTGGATGACTTGATTGTTTGATATCCCTGATATATGATGCTTTGTGATACATCCTGATTTATGTTGTGATCTGTAGTTTACTTATCTGTGACCTTTATATATCTATGATCTGTGAATGAATGATAAGCGTTGTTCTTATACCGCTTATCGAATTATATTTCTGTATTCTGATATGTGATGATTCATTGTGTTGCACTATTGTGTGAAACCCCTGGACTACACCTTTACACACACAAATATGGATTTCACGTGGAAATCGGTTAAGTCACAGATAATGTAAATTCAATGTTTTTGAAATTGAAATTTTAATTTCAATTGATTTTGAAATTGGAAATTTGGGTTTAAAGTGAAAAGCTTTTGAAATAGAATTTCAAAGATAAAAGTTATTTTGAATAACTTAATCGAGTTTTGAAAATTTAAATAATTTGATTTAAATTTGAATTCAAGTTTGAAATTGAATCCTATGATTTGAAACTAGGGATTAAAGATGATATAAATGTGTTTATCTGAATTTAAACCATTTAAAAGTATAATTTTGAGAATTTGGATTTAACCCAAAGACTTTAACTCGTATGAATGAATCAGATTTTCTGAAATGAAACTGTTGTTTTTAAAAGAATAAAAGCTTTCAGATAAGAAATGAAATTCCAGGTTAATTAAAGGAATTTCAAGTTTGAATTGAAAAAAATGGTTTTCCAAGTTAAGAATAAATTCTTTTTGAAAGCTATGAATTGAATCTGTTTATTTTTAACAGATTTAAAATGATGTTTTGTTTAAACCATTCGAAATGAAATTGTTTTGAAAGCTACAAGTTAAATCTTTGATTTAAAGATTTAACGAGTTAATCAAATTGAAATGGAAATTAATTTGGAAAATCTGTGAATGAATCTTTTGTTTAAAAGATTAAAGTGTGAAAATTGTTTAAACCGATGAGGGTTGTTGAAATGAATCTTTTTTGTTTAAAAAGATGTAAATGGTAATTTGTTTTAACCATTCAAATGGAAAGTTTTGGGTTTTAAGTTGTGACTTAATTGAAATCCCATATCCATATGTTTTTAAATATTACGCTCACTATTCGGTTTAGCCGGGAGAGGACCTTTGGGTCGTATAACCCATTCCGAATATGTGATACGTCGTATATGGATAGCATTTGAAGACCGGTGTTGAAGACCGGATATTTTTGAAAACGGAAGGATTACCGTCGAGTTACTCTGCATCGGCTAATCCCCGATATAGAGGTTTTATCACCCTTAGTGACGGGAAGTCCGGACGTGATTGGAAATTATCCGGAATTGCAAGGGCTTCGTGAGAAGTGCCTTCGGTTCTGTTCGAACCCGGAACAGACTTGTATGGATTGTATGTCTGACATTACACTTTGAGATATAAAGCCGATTTCTTTCAAATACATTTCTGTTGGTGGCGGAGAATTTATTCTCTTAGCTTAACACCCTTATCTGAGACGTACGAGCTCAGAGGTTATGTAGTTGAAATTTATCAGCGATATATCCCAATTTGGTAATGTGACATGCTAAGTGTTGCTGTGTGATGATCAGTGTTTGATCATTTGCGATATGATCATTTATTTGATTTTATATCTTTGTGATCATAGGTTGATCATTTGTTTGACCCAAAGCATGGCTTTGTGACAAAGCGTAGCTTTGTGGACGAGACTTCGTCAGGACCTCACTACCCGGAAATGGTCGAAACAGGAATGTTGCGGCAAGGTTATGAGGGTTGCGCCCTTTAGGGTATGTCATTTCCTTCTGGAAAGGGGTGGTATCATGGTATGGAGCCCAGATACTTACTCATGTGGATACACTTTCTTTATGATGTGTGATGTTGGATACCGAGCTCGGATAAAGGTCCCAAAGGACCAGGAGGTGGCATATTCGTGAGTTACCTGTTACAGGGGTAACCCGGCCTTGTTGGCAGAGAGCAGTTTCTCTCGGGACGTCCCGCCAGAGGCGTTCCCATGCGGCGGAAGGAAGTTCCTTAGCCTGACCATTTGTTGGAAAATCCAAGGAAACAATACGAGCCTTGTACGGTTTTAGTTGTATTACCTACTATGGAATGTGGCGGTAACCTGCTATTGAACATAGTAGCTATAGTAGGCATACGATACTGGTCGTATGTTGGCTAAGATTAATATTATACTTTCGAAATGTTTTTCTGCACTATGCACTAATAATAATATCAAGATGATTTGGCATAGTAAGCATCTTTGACTATCATAAGAAGAAATCTCCTCCAATTCTGCGTTTGCATTGTGTGTGTGGCGGGAGGTCTTATGGTAGTTTCATTTTCCAAAAGCATTGCGGATTTCAATGTTTAAAACCTTTTGTTGTTGTTTAAAGATAAACTGTTTTTGTTGCTCACACCAGTCCCATGACTGATCCGGAGTTTATTGTTCCCTTCCTAAACTCTGGGTGCTCATAATTTTCCACACGAGCAGTCTAGAGTTGGGTTTCTTTTCAGATATTCAGGTTTAGTAGATTATCTGGAGCTAGTTCATTCATCGGAGTTGCTTATCTTGGAGTTGTGGATTCATTCTTGTCTGAAGATCATTTTGGAGTTATCACTTCTATTGATATTGTTTCGCTGCTGTTGTTATCATTTTCTTTTCCGCTGCTATTTCTTGTATCATATCTCTGATGTATATTGATATTTGTTGTATCACTCTGTTGTATCAAATAATATATATCAATGTATTATTCTTTTCTTCTGCTGTGTTATTTACTTAATTGTGTTATAGCTCCGGCGAATCGGATTTGAACGGTCGAATCTGCGGCATTCTAGTACAATGTGAAGTACGGATGTTGATTTTCGAGCGGGCAAAACCCGAGTCATCACATGTGGTATCAGAGCTAAGGTTGAACTTTAGCTCAGGAGTATAACACATTAAGTAGCTCATTAGAGATAGGGTGAAGTATACCCTAGAATGAGTAATCTCTCAGATATCCGTTCGAATGTCTCAGTAAATTCTCTTGCTATCCATTGATAGTGAGTATGAGTGTAAGAAGAGGACGAGATAGGGGACAGGGGAATACGACTATAAATGGTCAATATCCTGTAACAACAAGGAAGCAATCTTTTTGTCTATCCTTTCTCTATCGATCTTCTTTGTTCGTCATCTTTTCTCAATTCTTCGATAGTTTCTGGTCGATCCAGAAAAGAAGATTCGATATATTAATTTGGGACATAAACTCCGAAATGGTCAAATTGTTTGTTTGGGTGTATTGGTTGCTTTGTTGCTATGGTTGATAGGTATAATTTAGTTTCTAAACTGAGAGTTTTGAAATTGTATCCATATATCCGTCTATTCTTTGGGTCCGGATATATTCTACGAATGGTTAGTTATTCCTTCGAACTGACCGATGCCCTTGCATATCTCGTAGATCTGGATAACCCGAGTATCGTGTAAAAGAATTCAATAGATTCGATTTTGTATCTATTTTTGATATTCTGATTTGGTAAGCCAAATGCAGAATCAATGTTCAGTTTGATTAAATAAAACATTCTTCATTTGTCTTTATTTTCGTGCCTGTGAATTTCGAGGACGAAATTCTTTTAAGGGGGGAAGTCTGTAACGACCCCGAAATTTAATCTATTTTAAATCGATAATTAAATTTATTTTTGAATTAAATTGTGAAATTAATCGATAGATGGAAAGCTACCATTTGTCATTCACACATGTTTACATAAGTAATAAACCAATACAATGACTAGAACAACTTTATAATATGTATAATTGTACTTGAGATATAAATACAAAACAAGGCATAAAACAAAACAAATGAAGACAACATCACTTTAGCCATAAAATATCATCTCAGCCGAAGTGTAGGTAAGAATCCAAGTGTATACAAGTTGAATAAATATATATATGAGAAAGAAGACATAAAGGACTCAAGTAATTAATGCAAGACACAATGTAAAAATATGGTATGAGACATAAAGTACTTATCCAATTAATACTAGCACAAAAGCAAGATACCAGCCTCCAAAATGAGAAAAAAAATATCTGCGTATGTTTGTACTGGAATGAAATATCATCTCATGTTGTACAAAATATAATACCCTGTATACTTCATCCCATATATCAATTCTTTTCATTCCAGTTTCGTTCACAAAGATAATTAAGCAAACCAGAAAAATAGAATTCAAAAACAAAAGTAATTTAAAGCCTTCGAATCTGGAGATGAAGATCAAATCGATATCAAGCAAAGTTTCAGATTTAAAAACTAAAAAGCACTGTCTCTCTCTGTTCTTCTCTGCTTCAGATTTCTGGTGAGCAACTTGTTTTCTTTTTTTTCAAACTTCTTTGCTTTCACCAGTAAGTAACTTTTCTTTTAAACCCATAACATGTTTTAATATTTTGATGCCTGTGAGTAAACTCCTACCTAACACACTCTATTCTGTTTGTTTATTTATGCTTTGAGTAATATTTGAACCTGTTTTGAATATACCTGTGAACAAGTATGGTGGTATCTATATATGTATATATGATTTCCCTGAGAATACTGTTGTCTGCAGTATATTTATAATTGCCTTTGTTTTTGTTTTCTTCAAACCCAAATATGCAAGTAAATTTATTTCTCTTGATCTAAGAACAGTTAGACTATACAATATAAACGAACATTGTTTGTTTGATCTGGAACGAAAATTTAAAAATTCATTTAAGTTAAAACAACTTATAATTGTCTTTGGAAACACAAAATAGCAGAGCAAACTCAAGATAAGTCGAAATTTAAATTTCTTAATTCTCGAATTCAGGGTTATAAACTGAAGTCTTGTACTAAAATATGATTTTTGAAGTAAAAATTATGATTTTTAGATCATGGGTTTGAGAGCAACTCGTAATTGTTCGAAAATTGGTTTTTGATCAATTGAGGTTGATCGGAGTGCGGTTGGTGATTGAGGCTTCGAGTGGAGGCAGAGAGGCCTATGACGATGGTTGGAAAAATGATCAGAGGCACTCACGTTCACCGTGGTGGCAGTGGCGGAGGTTTAAAATTTTTAAACCTAGTTTTTGACACAGTTTTGTTTTGATCTCGTTCGACGACCAGGGGCGAGTGTGAAGGGCTGTTGGGAGATGGTAAAGGGGATGTTGGAGAGAGGATGGCCGGAGTTTCGTGATTTCTGGTGGTAGAGGCGGCGAGTACGAGGCGTTTTCCAGACTCGACATTGGTTCCAGTTTCGAGCGCGATGCTCGATTTTGAATCGGGGTTCCTGCTACCGATGTGATGATCGGAATGGTGTTAGGGGAGGGTCGTTGACTTGCGAGGATGATCGCGAGGGGCCGGAGTTGATTGCCGCGGGGGTGCACGTGCACGCTTGAAGTATTGTGCTCTGTGTTTCGTTTTGATTTGGGGAAGACGAAGTCGCGTGTGTTGTTCGAGAATTCGTGGGGTTGACTCGAAGAGGAGGCCGAGTTTTTGAGTGTTTAACTCGGGTATGTACTCGAGTGAGTAGCAGGAGATAAGCTTCTGTTTTTAAAACTTTAATTTTTTCAACTATGGTATCTGGAATAGAAGGGTAGCAGGGTAGTCTCGGGGAAGGCTCGAGTAAATCTTCGGTTTGACCCGAAGTAAAGTCTGACCAGGTTAAGTCTTTATAAAAGCAAGTTTTCAAATATTAATTGAAATTAGTTTTAAAACTACTAATGGGTTATGTTTAGTATTTAAAGGAAGTTTTGTTAACCTTAATTTATCAAGTCAATGATATATTTTTATACTTAATTATTGAATTAATTAGGTAAAGTTAATTATAAGGTTATAATGATTTCAAATGTAAATGGTAATTAAGAAATGTTACCTTAAGTTAAAAGGAGTTGATTACCCTGGAAAATCAACTACGTTAATCAGGGAATTAAGTATAATAAATTAATTTAATTAATTAAGGATAAAGGTTAATTGATAAATTAAGGTAATTAATTCAAGGACAATTAATTAAGAATTAATTTATTATGTGATTATTAAAGGTTGATTTATTAATTAAGACTTATTAATATAAGTAATTAAAGGTAATTAATTACGTGAAGATGATTACTTAATTTAAAGTAATTAAATAATTAAAATTGATAAATTAAATGATTAAAGAATAATAAATCAAAATGATTTGTAAATTAATTAATATTAATTAACCAGGATGAGTAATTTATTCATAAGAAATTAATCTGATTTGAATTAATCAGACAATTAATTGATCTTACTTATGGATGTTTGGATTCTATTGGATGACTTGATTGTTTGATATCCCTGATATATGATGCTTTGTGATACATCCTGATTTATGTTGTGATCTGTAGTTTACTTATCTGTGACCTTTATATATCTATGATCTGTGAATGAATGATAAGCGTTGTTCTTATACCGCTTATCGAATTATATTTCTGTATTCTGATATGTGATGATTCATTGTGTTGCACTATTGTGTGAAACCCCTGGACTACACCTTTACACACACAAATATGGATTTCACGTGGAAATCGGTTAAGTCACAGATAATGTAAATTCAATGTTTTTGAAATTGAAATTTTAATTTCAATTGATTTTGAAATTGGAAATTTGGGTTTAAAGTGAAAAGCTTTTGAAATAGAATTTCAAAGATAAAAGTTATTTTGAATAACTTAATCGAGTTTTGAAAATTTAAATAATTTGATTTAAATTTGAATTCAAGTTTGAAATTGAATCCTATGATTTGAAACTAGGGATTAAAGATGATATAAATGTGTTTATCTGAATTTAAACCATTTAAAAGTATAATTTTGAGAATTTGGATTTAACCCAAAGACTTTAACTCGTATGAATGAATCAGATTTTCTGAAATGAAACTGTTGTTTTTAAAAGAATAAAAGCTTTCAGATAAGAAATGAAATTCCAGGTTAATTAAAGGAATTTCAAGTTTGAATTGAAAAAAATGGTTTTCCAAGTTAAGAATAAATTCTTTTTGAAAGCTATGAATTGAATCTGTTTATTTTTAACAGATTTAAAATGATGTTTTGTTTAAACCATTCGAAATGAAATTGTTTTGAAAGCTACAAGTTAAATCTTTGATTTAAAGATTTAACGAGTTAATCAAATTGAAATGGAAATTAATTTGGAAAATCTGTGAATGAATCTTTTGTTTAAAAGATTAAAGTGTGAAAATTGTTTAAACCGATGAGGGTTGTTGAAATGAATCTTTTTTGTTTAAAAAGATGTAAATGGTAATTTGTTTTAACCATTCAAATGGAAAGTTTTGGGTTTTAAGTTGTGACTTAATTGAAATCCCATATCCATATGTTTTTAAATATTACGCTCACTATTCGGTTTAGCCGGGAGAGGACCTTTGGGTCGTATAACCCATTCCGAATATGTGATACGTCGTATATGGATAGCATTTGAAGACCGGTGTTGAAGACCGGATATTTTTGAAAACGGAAGGATTACCGTCGAGTTACTCTGCATCGGCTGATCCCCGATATAGAGGTTTTATCACCCTTAGTGACGGGAAGTCCGGACGTGATTGGAAATTATCCGGAATTGCAAGGGCTTCGTGAGAAGTGCCTTCGGTTCTGTTCGAACCCGGAACAGACTTGTATGTATTGTATGTCTGACATTACACTTTGAGATATAAAGCCGATTTCTTTCAAATACATTTCTGTTGGTGGCGGAGAATTTATTCTCTTAGCTTAACACCCTTCTCTGAGACGTACGAGCTCAGAGGTTATGTAGTTGAAATTTATCAGCGATATATCCCAATTTGGTAATGTGACATGCTAAGTGTTGCTGTGTGATGATCAGTGTTTGATCATTTGCGATATGATCATTTATTTGATTTTATATCTTTGTGATCATAGGTTGATCATTTGTTTGACCCAAAGCATGGCTTTGTGACAAAGCGTAGCTTTGTGGACGAGACTTCGTCAGGACCTCACTACCCGGAAATGGTCGAAACAGGAATGTTGCGGCAAAGTTATGAGGGTCGCGCCCTTTAGGGTATGTCATTTCCTTCTGGAAAGGGGTGGTATCATGGTATGGACCCCAGATACTTACTCATGTGGATACACTTTCTTTATGATGTGTGATGTTGGATACCGAGCTCGGATAAAGGTCCCAAAGGACCGGGAGGTGGCATATTCGTGAGTTACCTGTTACAGGGGTAACCCGGCCTTGTTGGCAGAGAGCAGTTTGTCTCTCGGGACGTCCCGCCAGAGGCGTTCCCATGCGGCGGAAGGAAGTTCCTTAGCCTGACCATTTGTTGGAAAATCCAAAGAAACAATACGAGCCTTGTACGGTTTTAGTTGTATTACCTGCTATGGAATGTGGCGGTAACCTGCTATTGAACATAGTAGCTATAGTAGGCATACGATACTGGTCGTATGTTGGCTAAGATTAATATTATACTTTCGAAATGTTTTTCTGCACTATGCACTAATAATAATATCAAGATGATTTGGCGTAGTAAGCATCTTTGACTATCATAAGAAGAAATCTCCTCCAATTCTGCGTTTGCATTGTGTGTGTGGCGGGAGGTCTTATGGTAGTTTCATTTTCCAAAAGCATTGCGGATTTCAATGTTTAAAACCTTTTGTTGTTGTTTAAAGATAAACTGTTTTTGTTGCTCACACCAGTCCCATGACTGATCCGGAGTTTATTGTTCCCTTCCTAAACTCTGGGTGCTCATAATTTTCCACACGAGCAGTCTAGAGTTGGGTTTCTTTTCAGATATTCAGGTTTAGTAGATTATCTGGAGCTAGTTCATTCATCGGAGTTGCTTATCTTGGAGTTGTGGATTCATTCTTGTCTGAAGATCATTTTGGAGTTATCACTTCTATTGATATTGTTTCGCTGCTGTTGTTATCATTTTCTTTTCCGCTGCTATTTCTTGTATCATATCTCTGATGTATATTGATATCTGTTGTATCACTCTGTTGTATCAAATAATATATATCAATGTATTATTCTTTTCTTCCGTTGTGTTATTTACTTAATTGTGTTATAGCTCCGGCGAATCGGATTTGAACGGTCGAATCTGCGGCATTCTAGTACAATGTGAAGTACGAATGTTGATTTTCGAGCGGGCAAAACCCGAGTCGTCACAGATATAGACAACTAACATTGGCTTATGGCTTTTGAAAGAGAGTTTTTCTTTTTGCAAACACCTGTGCCGGAGTTAAACTTAGAATGACCAAGTTTTACTGAATCATAAGATTTATTTGCTATGTGTATGAATATTTATATATTTTCATTGAATCAGGAGCATCAGCACATAGGCAACTCTATTGCACCCCTAATTCCTTTTTGTCTCAAGCCTCAGCACTTATACATAAGTATATTGCAGCTCAATCATGTTTATATTTTCTGGGTTGAGCCAAAACTAACACTATTTGCCTATATTCAACATTTTATTCTCTAGGTACTTGCCTATATTTCTAAACACTAACATCTCAGAGAGATCTGAGTTTATAAAACACATATATATACTAATAATACTTAAAAATTTCCAAATAAAACAAACAGAACAACCAAAGAGAATCAAAACATTTTCATCTCTAAAATCACAGATAGACAATCATATATGAAAATACATTTTTAAGAAAAATTAACTTATGAACTGGCTGCCTACATTAGGACTTAGTGCCTTAGATTTTTATGAGTGAGTTTTCTCACCTAGCTCTCTTCCACTTCCTAGTTGATTGGTAAGCTTCTGCCTTCAAACCCTCTTCTTCACTTGATTTATATTTTGGTGATATATATATATATATATATATATATATTTCTCAAGAGTTATCTGGAAAGAAGAGAAGGTTCCCCCATATCACTGCCTATTTATGCAGGGTTTTCCTTAGGGTTTAAGGTGTTGGCTAAAGTCATTTTTGCCCATCAGAAATCATGCCATTTGCATTTTATCTAAACCCAAATTCATACCTTCCCCGGCTCAAGTTTGTGAAGAGAAAAGTGGTTATATTCTTTTGGTTATTTTCAGAAATTGCTTTTCTAGAAAATACTTTTCCTCTTGTCTACTATCATGCTAAAAGTGTGACTTGATTTTTTATTATTTATCAAATATTCTTCCTAATTCTACCTATACAAAACATTTCTCTGTTTTATCTTATTTTTCTATTTTTAGCTTTCATTTAAATAGCATGTACCTCCTTTATTTATTTATAAGAGGATTACTCCTTTTTATATCTTTATTCTTTTTTTCTTTCTGCCTATAATTTAAAATATGTTTGTATATTTTTATTTTGCTGATTTGAACCCTAGTGTATTTTTTTTATTATTAACATATATATATATATGTATGTATGTATAAGTCTTACTGAAATAATTAGTGCACCCATATATATATTTATACATTATTTTGCACTGTCACACATGCACACGTACACTCAAATATACTCAGTAATATCCATATATATATATATATATATTTATGCATATAGATTTTAAGGATTTCATCTATTTATATATATATATATATATATAATATTTCCATATACATCAACATGTGTTCATTCTTAGTATTCAGGAATTAAGCTTTAGTTCATGTGTATTTCCTGTGCACACATGTACACACATACAGACACACCACATCAAGCTATATCAATTCCCCTTTAAAATTGGTTTAGAATTATTTTAAACTTATTTATATTTTTCAAAATAAATTCCTAAAATATTGGGTCATTACATACACCCTACCTTTTAGAAATTGTGTCCCACAATTTTCCTAAGCTTAAATAAATTTTTAAACTTAATTCAGAGAACAAATACATCCTCAACCCAATAGATTTTTAGTTTTATCATAATAACTAAAAATATATGCATCTTAAAAGGAAAGACAAATTAAAAATCAGAATTACCTTTAATATGAAAATAGCTTAGGATAATTCATCCTAACCTTGTCTTCTAATTCCCATGTGCAATCACTAGGATCAAGACTCCACTGTACTTTCACAATTTTCAGAGATTTATTCCTCAACTTCTTCACATCTTTTGCCAAAATTCCCACTGGATTCTTTTCATAAATCAAATTAGGATTTATTTGCACTTGGGTTGGGGTCTCAAGAATTTCTGCCTTATCATGGACCCATCTTCTCAATTGTGATACATGAAAAACATCATGCATCCCTTGCATGTTTTCTGGTAATTCCAACTTGTATGCCAAGGAACCAATTCTTTCCAGAATTTTGTATGGCCCAATATATCTTGGGGTTAATTTGCCTTGTTTTCCAAATCTCAGTACATTTTTCATAGGTGAGATTTTGATGAAAACAAAATTTCCTACTTCATATTCCACCTGCTTCCTTTTCATGTCTACAAATTTCTTTTGCCTATCTTGAGCTGCTGCCATCCTTCTCCTTACCAACTCAATTTTCTCTTTAGTTTCTTGTATGTACTCAGGCCCTAAAATAGCTCTTTCCCCTGCTTCTACCCAACATACAGGTGACAAGCATGGCTTGCCATATAAGGCTTCAAATGGAGCCATTCCTATGGTGCTTTGATAGCTGTTATTGTATGTAAATTCAGCTAAATGGATCCCAATTACCTCCAAAATCCAGTGCACATGCCCTTAACAAGTCCTTTAAAACCTTGTTCACCACCTCAGTCTGCCCATCTGATTGTGGATGGTAGGCAGTGCTTAAGCACAATTCACTTCCCATGGCTTCTTGAAAACTTCTCCAGAATCTTGAGGTGAAGATGGTATCCCTATCACTCACAATAGTTTTGGGAATGCCATGCAATCTTACCACTTCTTTCACAAATACTTGTGCTAATTTTGGTGCATTCCTTTCTGATTTGACTGGGATGAATTGTGCCACTTTAGTTAGCCTATCAACTATCACCCATATACTTGTGTTTCCTCTTTTAGATCTAGGCAGTCCATCTATGAAATCCATAGATATATCCTCCCATTTCCACTGTGGTATGGTAAGAGGTTGCAACAACCCTGATGGCTTTTGTGTTTCTGCCTTGACTTGTTGGCAAGTCATACACTTTGCAACATGTTTGGCTACATCTAATTTCATTCCCTTCCACCAAAAGTCTCTTTTTAAATTTTGATACATCTTTGTACTGCCTGGGAGTATGGAGTATTTACTTCTATGATATTCATTCAATATTTCCTCCTTCAACTCCATGCTTTTTGGACACATATTCTCTTCTGGTTTCTCAAATAACCATTTTTATCAATATGGTAATTTGGCACCTCTTCCCCTTTTGATATGAGGATTTTCTTCTCAACTATAATAGGGTCTTGGTCTTGCATTTTTCCTACCTTCAAAATTAATTCAGATTGAAGTGTCATCAAGCTCAACTTCCCTCTATTTTCCTTTGCACCATGCACATGCACATCCATGTGCACACAGCCATTCTCCCCAATTTGCAATTCAGCAAGTAAAGACAAGTCCTTAAACTCTTCTATCATCATCATAGCTAATTTAGCATGTTGTCTACTTAGAGCATCAGCAACTTTGTTTGCTTTACCTGGTGTATAGAGTATGTCTAATTCATAAGCAGCTAAGAACTCCACCCATCTATATTGCCTCATGTTTAAATCTTTTTGTGAAAATAAATACTTTAAAGACTTGTGGTCATTGTAAAGTTCAAACTTAGTTCCTAACAAATAATGTCTCCAAAGTTTCAAAGCATAGATCACAGCTGCTAATTCAAGATCATGTGTGGCATACCTTACTTCATGGGGTTTAAGTTGTCTGGATGCATATGCAATGACTTGGCCTAGTTGCATCAACACTGCACCTAAGCCAAACCCACTAGCATCAGTATATACAACTAATTCTTCATTTCCCTGGGGTACTTTCAAGATTGGAGCATTCACCAAAGACTCCTTCAACTGTTCAAAAGATTTCTCACACTTCTCTGACCAAACAAAAGCTTGGTTCTTCCTGGTTAGATTAGTAAGTGGTGTAGAAATTTTTGAAAAATCTTTTATAAATCTCCTTTAATATCCTGCCATCCCCATAAATGATCTCACTTCACTCACTGTGCTAGGCCTCTTCCATGCTTGAATAGCCACTACTTTATTGGGGTTTACAGAAATCCCTTTGGCAGAAATGACATGGCCAAGGAAATGTACTTCCTCTTTCCAAAATGCACATTTTGAAAATTTTGCCTTTAAATCTTTTTCCCTTAATCTAGACAAAACCAGGTGCAAATGATTTTTATGTTCTTCCACTGTTTTGGAATAAATTAAAATATCATCTATAAAAATAAGCACAAATTTGTCTAAATAATCTCTAAAGGTTATGTTCATTAAATCCACAAAGTATGATGGTGCATTAGACAAACCAAATGGCATAACTAGAAATTCATACAACCCATACCTAGTGTTAAAGGCAGTGTACTTAACACTTGACTCCTCCACCTTCATTTGATGAAAACCAGATGCCAAATCTAGTCTAGAAAATACTCTTGCCCCAGCTAATTGATCAAAAAGATCATCTATTCTTGGCAATGGGTATTTATTTTTAATAGTTACTTTGTTCAATTCTCTATAATCTATACAAAGTCTTAAAGAACCATCTCGTTTCTTAACAAATACCACTGGTGTTCCCCAGCAAGAATTACTTGGTCTTATAAAACCCTTTTCTTCCAATTCCTCTAACTGTTTCTTTAATTCTTTTAGTTCATTTGGCCCCATTCTAGTTGACTTTTTAATCACTGGGCTTGCTCCTGGAACTAATTGAATTTGAAATTCCACTGGTCTATGGTGTGGAACACCCTTAACTTCTCCAAACACATCCAAGTATTCATTGACTATGGGAATTTCTTCAATAGTAAGTTCACTGGAATCTTTCTCCAAGTCAATTAAATGATATAATTTCCTTTCTTTAGCTACTTCACATAAAATTATGATTCTCTGGCCCCTAAGATTTTGCAATGATATGGTGGATGATTCTAAGTTAATTATGGCTTTAAATTGCCTTAACCAGTCTACTCCTAATATAACACCTATATTTGGGTAGTTTAAGACATATAAGTTGGAAATAAAAATATCTCCTCCTATGTTTAATTCCACATCCACACAAATCATATTTAAAACACTAGAACTCCCCAGTGGACTTTGTATATGCAATGGGGTTTCAACCAATATGCAATTCAATTTTAGCATTTTAACTAGTTCATAAGAAATCAAAGAGTGAGTTGCCCCAGTATCATATACTACTGCTATGGGTATGGTGCAAATAAGTAATGTACCTTCCACTTGACTGTGATTTTCAGCATTAATCTCCACTATGGCCTTGCCTTTGCCTTCTAAATTTGCTAATTTTCCCTGCTGTTTATACTCAGGACAATTCCTCTTCATATGCCCCTCTTTCCCACATAGATAGCACTTGAAAGCTCCTCCTTTCAATTCTGGGCACCTTGGCTTGATATGTCCTTTCTTTCCACATTGATGACACACAATTTTCTTCTTGGTTTCCTTAGCTTTGACATCTCCAGTGCCTTTGTTACTGGCCTCATCTTTCTTCTTATCATAAGGGTGATATCTCCCCTTACCCTTCTTAGTGTTATTATTCTTAAAATTTCTGAACTTTTCCCTCTCCTTGTCATGCTGCTCTAACCTCAAAGCCAAGTCTATTACTTGATCAAATGTCCTATCAGCATAAGGTAACATGGCTCTGCTAAGTCATGGGTTCAAACCTTTAATGTATCTATCATTTTTGGATGCTTCATCTGCCACTAGCATTGCTCCATATGAGGAAAGCCCCTCAAACTTTTGAGTGTATTCAGTGACACTCAAAGTTCCTTGCCCGAGTCTAATAAATTCCTCTAGTAAGGTGGTCTTAGCTGATGCTGGTACAAATCTTGCTTCCAACATCTCCTTGAATTGATTCCAAGTGATTTCATTCTCATTTCTCCCTGTAATGATTACTTCCCACCAACTTAAAGCTGCTCCTTTCAGCTGTCTTGAAGCCACTTGCCTCTTCCTTTGATCATCCAGCTGCGTGTCATTGAAAACCCTATCCAATGTTCTCAACCATGGTTGAATTTCCATAATACTTTCTGTCCCTTCAAAGCTTTTGCATCCTAAATGGGTATAAGTCTTGAGTAATTTTGAAAGTTCTTCATGGGGGTTTTCATGCCTTTGGCCTGCCCCATCCCTAAATGCTCTCACCAAATCTTGTAGATTGACCATTGGTGGTGCATTGGAGGATCTGGCTCCCTGATTTGGTGGCCTTCCTACCATAGTTTGCTAATAATAATTTACATAGCTGGTTAGTTTTTTTTTCTTAACTTAAACTTGATCATCCAGTGATCAATCCCTACAAAATATTTTACTTATACTTTGTTTCTTAAATTTTTAATTTCATAGAAGGATTTGATTTTAATTTTCAACTATGTTTTAGTAACATAGCTCTGATACCAAATGAAATGACCCTCTCTTTTCTACCTTAATTTGCAAGGATTTTTTTTTCATAGATATATATATATATATTATCATATATATATATATATATTTCTGAAGCCTAGAGTGATTTTTTTTTCAAACAACATATCCAGGATCAAAATCTTTACCAATATAAATATATCAGTGTATTCGTAAGGATATGCACATACATGTGATGATGCATGTGCCTCTCTTGTTTGAATCAGAGTTCTAGTAAACAAGAGGGTAATTTGATTGATTAAATTTAATCAATCCACACATAGTTCAATTTAATTCATATAATAAAATGGTGTAATGATTATCCTAGAAACCAGATAATTGTGTTATGATTATCTATAAATTAATGGTGTAGTGCTTGTGCTCTAAAAAATGATATAAGTTCCTATCATTATGTATGTTTTATTTTCTTATAAAATCTGTTTAGAGTACTAACTCTTTTCTGGAATATTTTAAGTGAGATATCATATTCCAAAGATTTAATTCTTTGATACCAGATTGCTAAGCTAAATGAGATGCAAACATAAGTGGGTTTCCTTAGAACCAGAGCATCTGAAACATGGTTCAACCAGACTCCTTGTTCTGGTATAACCCGTTGGGTCTTGAAAATGCATTTGATCAAAACTTTAGTAAAAAGGGATTCAAATCTATGTTAAAATATAAGGATGAATGAGGTGCTAATCTCTGAACAAAATATATTTAGATGTGCACATGTACAACTACCATAGTCATGGTTTTCAGCTCCTATATTACAGATTCTTCCTTTAATAATAACAAAGTATAAAAACATTTGGGTAAAACAAATTGCATAACAAAAACATTGCAGACACATAAATACAATTCCCCTATACCTATCCAGTCTTGTATGCAAATGTCATGGTAGAAGAATAAATCATATAATTTACTGAAACTCAACTATCCATATTTTTCCAATACTAAATTCTTTTCAAAGACTCAAGATTGACTAATACATTTATAAAATGTAATTACCCTTTTCATAGTATTCTTGCTCAATTCACTTACAAGATTTAGATTAACTTCTTCAACATATCAGATAATATCCAGATTTATGTGTTCCAGTTACAAGTCAATTTCTTAGCAAAATATCCATCCAATGTTCAATACTCAATACAAGTAGCAATTTAAATCATCAATACATGCAGATTTCATCATTTAGGCTCTTATCTAACTAAGTCTAGCATGCTAATATCTTCTTCTCAAATCCTTGCTCCTACTCCTACTTAGTAGTTGCAGTCCCTGAAAATGCATTTGAGGCTGCCCCATATTAAATGAGACACCCCATATGCCATTAGCACACTAGGGTCAAACACATGTCTGGTATGAGAAAATCCACTAAAACAATTTATAAATCAAGTTAAAGTTAAAACATGTATATATGTATATAATTCTGCCTTTAGAAAACAAACAATTCATGTGTGCATGTTCTGTGTCAGTGTGCAGGTGCACACTTAAGTCTGCCTTTCCAGAAACCTCAAAAAGATATGGTACTTTCATACATTCATATAATTCAATCATAAATCAAATAAACATCCATACAAATAGGGAAATCACCCAAAATGAATTAAATCATTTATTCACTATTCAGATTGGATTCCAGGAAAAATCTAGTTCCTCTCTATATCAAATTCTCTCACATTGATATATTTATCTATCTTGGTCTCATCTGCAATTAAATTGAATCAATGGACACACTATAATGGACTAATTCACTCCATTACACAAAGATCTCAGGACTTAAGCAAGCCATGTGTCAACTTGTATTACTCAAGAAAACAAGTCATTCCTGCAGTGTTCTTGACCCCCATTTCCTAATCAGGTTTAAGTTAATAATAACTCTTTTGATTTTTCATGACCAAACCATTCAGTGATTCATTTCACTAACATAAACATCCATGTTATGGCATCTCATATTATTCATAACCAAACAGAGACAAACAGGCACGCAAACATTGGTGTCTATTTAGATAAGGTTCTGTATATATATATATATATATATATATATATATTCTTGTATTAAGAGAGATATAGACAACTAACATTGGCTTATGGCTTTTGAAAGAGATTTTTTCTTTTTGCAAACACCTCTGCTGGAGTTAAACTTAGAATGACCAAGTTTTACTGAATCACAAGATTTATTTGCTATGTGTATGAATATTTATATATTTTCATTGAATCAGGAGCATCAGCACATAGGCAATCCTATTGCACCCCTAATTCCTTTTTATCTCAAGCCTCAGCACTTATACATAAGTATATTGTAGCTCAATCATGTTTATATTTTCTAGGTTGAGCCAAAACCAACACTATTTGCCTATATTCAACATTTTATTCTCTGGGTACTTGCCTATATTTCTAAACACTAACATCTCAGAGAGATTTGAGTTTATAAAACACATATATATACTAATAATACTTAAAAACTTCCAAATAAAATAAACAGAACAACCAAAGAGAATCAAAACATTTTCATCTCTAAAATCACAGATAGACAATCATATATGAAAATACATTTTTAAGAAAAATTAACTTATAAACTGGCTGCCTACATTAGGACTTAGTGCCTTAGATTTTTATGAGTGAGTTTTCTCACCTAGCTCTCTTCCACTTCCTAGTTGATTGGTAAGCTTCTGCCTTCAAACCCTCTTCTTCACTTGATTTATATTTAGGTGATATATAAATATTTCTCAAGAGTTATCTGGGAAGAAGAGAAGGTTCCCCCATATCACTACCTATTTATGCAGGGTTTTCCTTAGGGTTTAAGGTGTTGGCTAAAGTCATTTTTGCCCATCAGAAATCATGCCATTTGCATTTTATCTAAACCCAAAATCTTACCTTCCCCGGCTCAAGTTTGTGAAGAGAAAAGTGGTTATATTCTTTTGGTTATTTTCAGAAATTGCTTTTCCAGAAAATACTTTTCCTCTTGTCTACTATCATGCTAAAAGTGTGACTTGATTTTTTATTATTTATCAAATATTCTTCCTAATTCTGCCTATACAAAACATTTCTTTGTTTTATCTTATTTTTCTATTTTTAGCTTTCATTTACATAGCATGTACTTCCTTTATTTATTTATAAGAGGATTACTCCTTTTTATATCTTTATTTTTTTATCTTTCTGCCTATAATTTAAAATATGTTTGTATATTTTTATTTTGCTGATTTGAACCCTAGTATATTTTTTTTATTAACACACACATATATATATATATATATGTATATATAAGTCTTACTGAAATAATTAGTGCATCCATATATATATTTATACATTATTTTGCACTGTCACACATGCACATGTACACTCAAATATACTCTGTAGTATCCATATATATATATATATATATATATATTTATGCATATAGATTTTAAGGATTTAATCTATTTATATATATATATATATAATATTTCCATACACATCAACATGTGTTCATTCTTAGTATTCAGGAATTAAGCTTTAGTTCATGCGTATTTCCTGTGCACACATGTACACACATACAGACACACCACATCAAGCTATATCAATTCCCCTTTAAAATTGGTTTAGAATTATTTTAAACTTATTTATATTTTTCAAAATAAATTCCTAAAATCTTGGGTTATTACACTTAGCATAAAATGCAATAACAGTAGCTTATGTAAAGGAGGCTCTAGATTTTATTCATCATATGGAAAGAAACAAAATAAGTTGTCTTATTACACATTGAAAAGATCAAACACTAAAGTAAATGTCGAAAGTAACTAGTACTGGAATAGAAAAGAAATATTCTAGGTGAAATAGTGTCGTAAATGCTCGCTATTCCGGGCTCTTTGAAGTGCCGCGCCATCAACAGTCGCTAGCTTGAAATTTCCTTCTCCAAGCCTCTGTTCAATGACGTATGGTCCTTCCCAAGTCGGATTCATGTGCGATGGGATCGGAAAAACCCATTTTAGGACAAGATTGTCAACTTCAAAGGTTCTCGATCGGACTTTCGTGTTGTAATATCGGGCGATTGGATGTCGGTGAGCTGCTGCTCTCAAATCGGCCTCCTCGCACGTCTCATCGATAAAGTCCAAAGGTTTCAAGAGAAGATCTTGGTTCGTTCTAGGGTTGTAGTAAGTCACTCGATGAGAAGGGACTTTGAGTTTTACTAGAATAACTACTTCAGCTAAGTAAGCAAGAGCGAATGGAGTATGGCCAATCGTGGACTTGTGAGTGGTCCTATAGGCCCAAAGTGCCATAGGAAGCTCATCCACCCACTTGCCTCTAGCCCTCTCCAAACGCTTTTTCAGAATAGATTTGATAACCTTGTTTATAGCTTCAACTTGTCCATTTGTCCGAAGGTGAGCGACCACCGCAAACCTCTTCTCAATATGATACCTTTGACAAAATTCTTTAAATTCAGTGCTATCGAACTGATTTCCATTATCTGTCACGATAGTTCATGGGAGACCAAAATGAAATATGATGTTTCGAGCAACGAAGTTGATAACTTTCTTGGTTGCAATCATGGCTAACGGCTCTGCCTCGGCCCATTTGGTGAAGTAGTCAATCGCGACAATCGCATACTTCACGCCACCTTTGGTGATTGGTAAAGATCCGACGATGTCGATACCCCACATAGTGAATGGCCATGGACTGACCATTTGTGTGGTCTCTATCGGCGGGGCTCTTGGTACCTTTGCATATATCTGGCACTTGTCGCATCATCTCACATAATCAGTAGCATCACGGTTCACAGTTGACTAGTAGTATCCATAACGGAGTATCTATTTTGCTAAAGTTTGCCCCCTAGTGTGATCGCCACATTCTGCCTCATGGACTTCTTTCAAAACACGCTTTATTTTGTCATGAGCGATACACCGAAGTAAGGGAACGGAACACCCCTTTCTATACATAGTTCCTTCTTGCATAATATACCGTGAAGCTTTGTGAAGGACTTGTCGCTTTTCGTTTCTCTTCTCAAGCAAGATTCCATGCAACATGTATTCTTTAAATGGAGTCATCAATGATTCCCTTTCGGGCTCTGCTTCCAGTACTTGATCAACTTCCATCATATTTATGGTTGGGGTATGCAATGTCTCGACTGGAACTAAGCCCATCTATTGCGCATCACCAGTACTCACGAATTTTGCCAATGAATCGGCTTCTCCATTCTGCTCACACAGAATATGCGAAATGTCATAGTATTCGATATTCGCCAACAATTCCTGAACTCGGATAAGATACAGGGCAAGTCGTTTTCCCTTAGCCTAATAATCTCCTCTTACATGATACACCACCAGTTGTGAGTCACAAAAGATTTCAAGAGACTTTACTCTGAGCTCTCTAGCGAGTTTTAGCCCAGCAATCAATGCTTCATACCCGACTTCATTATTTGTAGCAGGAAAATCAAGCTTCAAAGTGTAGCAAATTGACTGGTTCTCAGGGGTTACAAGAATAATACTAGCTCTGAAACAATGATCATTAGATGCTCCATCGGTGTACAGCTTTCATCGTACAGTAGGGATTACACCACTCTCTAGGGGCTCGTTCTGCATGGTAAACTCTGCTATGAAGTTTACCAACGCTTGTCCCTGGATAGCTCTTTGCGGAAGATATGTAATGTCGAATTGGTTGAGCTGGATGTTCCATTTAAGCAACCTTCCAGACATCTCAGGTCGTTGTAGGACCTATCGTAACAACTGGCCGGTGTAAATGTCGATCAGATGTGCCTGGAAGTATGGGTGAAGTTTGCGCAATGCGATTAGTAAGAAGTACACCAATTTCTCTATCTTCGGGTGGTTTCTTTCTGCACCCATTAATCTTTTACTGACGTAATACACCGGCCTCCAAATCCAGTTCTCCTCGCGAACCAAGGCGGCACTTATAGCATGCGATGATACAACCAAGTAAATATACAACTCCTTATGATCGACCGGCTACGACAAGACAAGAGGTCTCTCCAAATGATCCACCAGAGCTCAGAATGTGTCTTCATAGTCTTGCATCCACTCAAAATTCCCTTTTCCCTTCCTTATCAGGTCAAAGAAAGTAATTGTTTGCGCCAAAAATGGTCACAAACCTCGAATGTTGTGAAAGCACCAGTGTATGAATACAAATCAGCAATATTCAAACACAAATCTCAGATCTAAACAAACTACAAATAGCAATCCAGAAATAATGAACAAAAACACAAGATTTATAGTGGTTCGGCTATCTCCGGCCTACGTCCACTCCAAAGTTTTTATCTTTTATTGATCGATGCTTGAAGATTACAATTTCCTATCGCATAGTACAATGGATTTTATGATTATAATCTGAATCTAAGGCAGCAATGGTGATCTGGAGTAAATCTGGCAGAGTCCGGGCGCTCTTTAGCTCTCAAAATTGTCTGACCTCTCTTCTGAATGACCAGGGGCTCTATTTATAGGTGTAGGAGGCTGATATTTCGCCTAAATTGAGGGGAGACCAGTTCTGGCACGTGAGGGGGGCCCACATGCCCGCTTTCTGGAAATCCGGGCCCACTTTGGGATCGATTCGAAGCTACGTTCGAATCGATCAAGAAATTGTCCAATCGAGCTGAAATTTGGCATGAACATTCTTCAACATGTGCTCAAGCTACTGTGAAAATTTCATAGCATTTGGACTTGTAGATCTCAAGTTATGATCGATCCAAGATGACGTTTTTCGGCTGTGCATGTCGTTCGAATCGATCTCCTTCGAATCGATTCTTTCGAATCGATCATGGCACGCGCTCTCGTGGTGATGTGTCGAGCAATCTTCGAGTTGATCCTCCTTTTTCTCCGAGTTTACTGGGTCGAATCCTTGGTTTTAGCCGCGTTTACCTGGTGGACTCGAGACGTTGGATTCGAAGGTTCGCTTCCTTCGAATCGATGGAACTGGAGCTGGTTCGAATCGATCAAGACGCGCTGTTGTGGATCGATTCGGAGTTGTCTTATCCTGGGGATTCGAAGGTTATGGAGTCGAGGCACCCTTAATTGCATGGATTCGAAGTAATGGTTCCAGATGGATACGAAGTGACCAGCCTTTGTGGATTCGAGAGAGTGTTCACCCAAGGGTACGGAGTAGATGCAGTCGATCCTGATGGAGTCGAGCGTGATGGATTCGAAGCTGGGTGATCGATACGAACAACTCCACCCTAATCGATACGAAGTCCCATCGATTCGAACCGTGCTCTGTGCATTTTGGTCCATTCATATCTTGTGCGTACGGACTCCGATTGGCCTGAAAATTGAAACATAGCCTCTCCTAGTCCTCATTATCATCTCCAATCGATTTCGTCTCGATCGGAGCCCAATCAAATTTTGACGTTATCCATTGCAGCCTTGTTTCCAATTGCCCTCCAATCCTGATATCCATCCTTTCTTGTCGATTTGTTTGATATTCCGGCTTTGACCAAAAAGCAGGATAACGGTAATGCATTTATCAGTTTCCCTAGAGATGAATCGACTCAAAGCAGCAACCTTCCCGTTCAAACACTGCACTTTTTTAATGGTTTTAGGTGCTTGTATATCCCAAATGGCTGGAATCTTCTCTGGATTAACTTCAATTCCTCGAGCATTGATAATAAAACCCAAGAACTTCCTTGACGCAACACCGAATGAGCACTTCAGAGGGTTGGTTTTCATGTTATAGAATCGAAGGATATCGAACATCTTCACCAAGTCTCGAATGTGGTCGTTTGATTGCCATGACTTCACGAGCATATCATTCACATAGACTTCCATCGTCCTCCCAATCTGATCCTTAAACATTCGGTTAACCAGACGATGATAGGTTGCTTCAGAGTTCTTTAATCCGAACGGCATCACTACATAATAGTATAACCCAACATCCATCACAAAACTGGTATGTTCCTGATCTGGGACGTGCATTGGGATTTGGTTATATCCCAAGTACACATCCATGAATGACAATAATTCAAGCCTTGGAGTTGAGTTGACTAGCTGATCAATTCTAGAAAGGGGAAAAATATCTTTAGGTCACACCTTGTTCAAGTCTAAATAGTTAATGCATGTTCTCGACTTCCCATTCGCCTTCTTCACCAGCATAGGATAGATATCCATTCAGGATAGAGGGCGTTGCGAATAAACCCATTGACTTTAAGTTTAGCCACCTCCTCTTTAAGAGCAACGGACCTCTCCGGATCCATGCCTCGCCTCTTCTGTTTCACCGGTACATACTTCGGGTCAATGTTCAATGCATGGCTCGCAATGGCAGGCGAGATCCCACACATGTCAGAATGATTCCAACCGAATACATCCAGATTCGCTTGGAGAAAATCGGTAAGTTCTCTCATCATCGAGGGGCTAAGTTACGAACCAATCTTCAACACCCGCGATGGGTCCTCGTGGCTGACTGTTATACCAATCGTCAGCTCAGCTAGTGCCGCCTTGGTCTCTTTGGGTTCTTCCTCATCGTCCCTCCAATCTATATCTCTATAGAACTGACTGTGGTGCCCAAGCCAAGGCTTAGTCACCATTTGTCAATCTTCAGTAACTTGGATGCAGACAGACTTGTCCACACCCTTTCCCCTCTCTTTACGGTGAGCCTCTCTCAACTCAGCCACATAACAGGCACGTCCAGTCGCCTAATCACCATGCACAATACCTACTCCATTATCAGTCGGGAATTTCAACATCAAACACCATGGGGAAAGAGCTGCCCGAAATTCATCCATGGCCGGACGGCCCAGAAAAATATTGTACGGTGATTCAACATCCAAAACAATGAACGGTAGAATCTGCACCCTCCTTCGTTCACCATCTCCCAACTCAAGCGGCAATTTGACATAACCTACCGCCTCAGTAGCCACACCGTTGAAACCGTGTATACGAGCTTTAGATGGTTTCAAATCCTTAGCCTCCATCCTTATTTGATCATACGCCTTCTTAAAGATAATGTTCTCAGAACTTCCACAATCAATCAAAATTCTTCTCACCAGAGCAGGGCTAATCATGGCTGAAATAACCATCAGATCAATAGTAGGGGCCTCTACTCTATCGACGATCCTGCTCCTGAATACTATATCATCAGTCATCGTATACTATTGCTTGGTTGGAGTTCCATCCTCCATATTCGAACAACATTCAAAATCCACATGACTCATCGAACTAGCATAGCGCTCCATTTCCTGCCAACTCCTATCCGCAGGATGCGGTCCACCAACTATTGAGTTTATTACCAACCTTCTACCAGCCCGCGCAAGCTCCTCAGCCCTACGCGGAGCCTACCCTCGATTGGGGTCAGATGTCCCATGTCCGCCGTCCTGTGGATTTTTCACAAACTGCTGTAACTTCTTCTCCCGAATTAATTTCTCAATGGGATCCTGGAGATGCCTACACTTGTTCATATTATGCCCGTAACGTTCATGAAACCTGCAATACTTTTCGGTTTTCTTTTGCGTCTCTATCGACTCTTTCGAAAGCGGTTCCTTATATTGAAAAGTATTATAGGTGGATAGTTAAATGTTCTCCAGGGATGCATTTGGAGTTATATAGCTGTCAAACATAGGAAACCTGGGCTTTGGCCTTCCGGGCTCCCTCTTCCAGTCTCGATTCCCTTCACCTGTTGATTCGGCTTGTTTTGAACATTGACCTGCACCTTCCCAGAAATCTCATCAGACTACTTTATCGCGATGTTGCTTTGCACCAACTCCCCACTATGCCTCACAACATTGCTCTTTCTAGACAATCTGCCTTCCTCCTTTCTCATAAACCGAGCTGCCTTTGAATAGAAACCTTCCAGCGTGGCCGGCGGTTTTCCAGCTAGCCAGTCGCCGAATTCAGATTCTGGGTTGACCCCTCTCGTCACAGCCATGAGTATTGCATGATCATTTGAATTATTGACTTCAGTGGTCGCAACATGAAATCTCTGGTTCTCCCTCACCTGACCATTTCTGATAAGTTCGGTGTCTGGATAGGTGGCGCCAAGTGGTGGTCGTGCTCCACCTCGCATGAACGTTCTGCGGTGTCTACGGTCCATTTCACGCCTCCTTGGCCTATCATCCTCCCGATGTGCATTCTGAGCATTCACCTCATCATCATTCCTGAGAAGTAGTTGGTCAGCATCCAAACGTACTCCAACATCCAAGTTCCGGATCCAGCACGAGCATGACTCCCCAATTGCACTTGAGGAGCAGTCCATCTGGCTTAGGGATCGGTACTGATCCCTAGGGAGGGGTCAGCACCGACCTGTCTTGGCAGACCATGTTGGTCTACCAAGCGTTGCTCTTATGTCCCTGTTCGTGCTGCTTCAACTCTGCGATGCCTTCGCATGTGATGTTCATATGATGAAGTTGAACTATCTGACGCCGAGTAAGAAGCAAGATCCCTTCTAGTGCTTTGGCGCTGTCGTTGAGTAATCTGGTTCATCAAGTTGGAATTAGTCTGGATTTGCTCATTTAGCAGCCAACGACTCTCCATCGGCTCTCTCATCAATTCATTGAATTCAGCTCTAGTTATGGAATCAGTGGGGTTCTAGACTACAACAATCTCCACATTCACATTAGCAGGCTGGTTGTTTAGAGCCCTATGTTGGACGCTGGCAGTTTCGTTTGCATCAACATTCTAGGAAGTAGATCTGGTGTGCCCCACTATTCTGGATTTCTTTTCTTAGATCTTGGTAAATATTAGTAGTATCTGCAAGCTTCTGAAGATGAATCTGGATCTCCTTCAGGGGATTTCCTCAATCTAGTAGCAACAAAGGTGATCCTAACAGGCTGAGAATCAAGGCTCTCAATGAAAGCACCAAAATTTTTGCAACCAAGTTGGCCACAAACACCTAAGAATAGATTTAAGTAGTGAAATAAATGAAGAAATTAAATGAAAATCGAGGAAAATCACAAAATATCAAGAAAAATGCAACGCAAAGCAGAAAACAACAAGATTTATAGTGGTTCGGCGTTGATGGCTTACGTCCACTTTGAATACTCTCTTTATTGCTTTCCAATTAACTTGATTACAATTAAGTACAGTAAGAACAGTAAGAGTTCAAGAAGTAATGGAGGAAGTTGATTACAATAATGGTGTAATCTAACCAACAGCGTAAGAGTCCCCAGAATGGCCCCCTATGCATGTATTTATGGATGAAGGTGGCCTCCAATCTGATTGGAACTTCAGCAGCAGGACCTTCTTGACCATATGGGTCCACCATAGGGAGGACTAGGCCCAACGCTCAATGGATAGGGATCGGTACCGATCCCTCTATATGTTGAGTTTTGGTGCGCAATCCCTATGGTAGCTCCCTTATGCTCTAACATGATATTGATTCAAATATCATGGCATTTGGATATGTGGAGCTCTAGTTCTTGTAGTACTTTAGTTTGAATCCCAATCTGGTCAAGGGAGTGTCGATCCCTCCTGATTTCCAATGTATACCGATCCGTTCTCCACGAGCAAGCCATGCCAATCCATATCACACAAACTATACATGCCGACCCATCTCTCATAAGTTATACCATGCTGATCCATCCCTTACAAGCAAGCCATGCCAAACCCTCTCACATGATCAATAACAAGTCGATCCTTATCTCACAATTTACACCAGACGGATCCCTCTCTATCCAATGTATCACACCGATCTGTTTATCGCTGTTGGCCATGTTGAACTAGGTACCATGTTTTATGCCAATCCATCTGCATCCCCACCTAAGTTGACTTCCTAACCCAGTGATCATACCGATCTCTATGGCCTCTATGTTACACTGAACCCAATACTATCTCATTCATATCCATCGTCCACTATGCCGATCCCTTTCTCATATAAGCTAACTTCTATCTTTCTAACATCCCGCGTTGCACGTCTATCAACTCCTTCCAATCCGGGATCCGTACAACTATCTGGACTTTCTATCTTGGTCATGCAGCCGCTGCCTCATGATCATGCTTCTCATCAACAGTCAAGTCTGGCCTGCATGGTCAGCTCGATAGATCCGGGTCAAGGCACCGGGTAATAGGGGGTGAGCCTTCTTGGCCAAAAACGGGAGGTGAGTGGAAGGTTAAAGAGTACCACTAGATGCCTATATAAGTGTGTGCATAGATGACTTGATCTCTTTTGCATATTCACAAAGTTAAAACTTGTTCATCTCTTTTCTTCATGAAATTTCATAAGACAAATAAATTCCAATCAACTTCAAATCTCTTCAAACTTGGCTAAGGACCTTATAAAAACACTATAAAAACTCTTAGCAACTTGAAGTAGAAGGCTTGGAGTACAAGATCCTCGAACCTTCATAGGACGTGAGAAATATATAAGCTTTCTAATCCTAGGCAAGTGTAAAAGCATAGGAGTGGTAGAAAGTTAGGTGTTTGCAAGGTTGAGGTAGGAAGTGGAATCTTATGCTTACTTGTTTGCTTGGTTAAGGGTGAGCTAACTCGCTATTGAATGAATATGAAGTGTATATATACTTGTGTTTGATTGTTTATATGTTGCTTGAATTCATATTGCTATATGTTGTGATGTTGATTTTTATTCTTGCATTGGAAAGAAAATGGTATATATAATCCATATGTGTGGACTTGGATGGACTTGTATGATTTGTTCAATAGCCTTAAAACAAAGCACATAGGGTGTAGCTGAACTTTGGTTTGAATTGAACTTGGATTTGAATGTCCATTTATAGTGATAGTCGCTATAGATGCACTTAAGAATTGCCTTGTGTTCGGCAATTTCTAAGGAACTTTGTAAAGAGATTCTTAGAGGTTTCTCACCATATTTGTGACGTATATTGTGTATGTTAGTTTCTATAATAACATTGGATGTTAAAAAGTTAAGTAACATATCGAAAAGTGATCTTAAGATAATTCCCGACACCATTTGCTACATATCAAATGGCATGTTGAAGGCTCTATTATGAAAGCAAAAGTAACATATCAAGTGGCATACCGAAGGCTCTATTAAAAAGTTAAGTACCAACAGGGAATTTATACACCATTTGCCATATCAAGAGCCACTACACAATTCCCGACACCTTTTTCTTTCATAAATTCAGCAACGTGATCTTCCTTTAGTGGTTATTTGATAGTCTCTATTATGGTAGATATTCAGTAAGAATTACTATGATAACAACTTCGTGATAGCTAATATGTTATAGATTCGTTATCTTTAGAAGCTCGACACCTTCATTCTGAGTTTGAGGGCCTAACCCTCTTCTTTTTGCTTGTTCTGCAACATCCCTGTTGTAGTGGCTCGATACCGTACATGTTTATTGATTTGGTGCCTTGATTTGTTGTTGATGTTTGGCATTACTCCACTTGTCACATACTCGGAATATTTGGGAAGTTGTTTAGGTTCGGTACCTCTTCTGTCCCTCATGCTCGACAACCTCTGTGGTTGTTGAGGCTCGACACCTTCACTTTTCTTTATTCAAGTTCATCATCTCCTACATTTTTTAAACGCTTGAAACTCAGTATCTTTAATGGTTCGATGTCTTCCTTTATCTGTCAGTTACTTGAGTGGATGACATCCTTCCCATCGTTGAGATTCGACATCCCTTTGCTTTTCGATATATCCTCCTATGTTTTTTGCTAACTCAATTATACTCAGGCTCGGTAATCCTTTTGTGTTGTAGAAGCTTATCAAAATCCCCTTGTTGTGCTTATATTCGATATCAATTATACTTACTAACTGCTTGGAACTCGATATCCCTAAAAACTCGACATTCCTTCTTTATTTAAGCATTCGACACCCCTTGATTATAGAGGCTCGACACCTTCTTAGGGTTGTTCGAAGTTGGCTACTCTTCATTCTCCTTCTTCACACTCAACATCTTCTGTATTTTCTTGAATTTTGACATGTTCTCCCTAGGTGTTCGATATCTTTATTTGTAGTAACATTTACCTCATTGTGTAGAATAAGAGTATTATACGTTAGTATAATATTGACTTTTCAATTTACCGCCTCGATTTTGATGTTTGTCGCACATTGGTATTTTTCTTTAATCGCATTCATCCATTTAAACTGAAATCAACGCTTCATGTTGCTACTCTCTGCTTCTATAAATACCTATTTTCTTCTTCTTCTTCAAACTTTTACTTACAAGCTATATTGGAAAACGCAATTTTAATTTTCTTATTTTAATCAAAAAATTTAATCTCCACAGCGTTCGAGCTTGATTTCAAGGTACGACTTCTGCTTCAAATTAATTTAAATGAGAGACATAAAAGGGGATTAATTTAAACATTAAAAGTGGATGCCATCCTTCAACAGTTTGGAATTGTCAATATTGAAGCCACGGTTGCTAGTCCATCTGGTAGGATAGATAATTCTCTAGAAGGATTTTTCTCTTCAATTCCTATCCACATTTGGTATTTAGGCTACATTCCCTTTCTAGAATTTATCATGCGGTTCTTGGAATACTTGGGTATTGCTTCGATACAACCAACTCCCAATTCTTATACCTGTTAACCTGCCTTTTGGCAAGGCAACATACAGGTGGGTTTAACCCACTCGATTGCATAATGATCGAAGTTGGATTATCATGGATAATAAACATGATCATGACACTAGGATATGGCATAGTCGATGGACAAACAGCGCCAAATACTTAAAATATGGTTTCGAAAAAAATCTAGTCGCTTCAAGTTGCTTGGAGTTTGCTTCGAGTCGTCCCTAGGTTTACTTCGGGTTTTTAGGCAGGTTACTTCGGGTCAGAGAAGGGCTTGCTTCGGGTCTTTGATGGATTGGCGTATTTATAGGTTACTTCAAGCCACCAAGCACCAAGCTTCGAGTCAGTGATAGGTTTACTTTGGGTCAAGGAGGCGGTCGCTTTGGGTCTGAGCCATGGATCGATCATCACACCACTTCGTATCCATCCCCCATCTGCTTCATATCCATCGGCCCACGAGCATCAGTTCGTATTTGTCCATCATCACCCTTCTGTTCGTATCCATCAAGCAGTAGAGGCATGCTTCATATCAATCGCTCACTAGATCGATACGAAGAGGATAGCTAAGTATCGATACGAATGGAAGGTTTTGGCATCGATACGAAATGAGGCACGGATCGGTACGAAGAGTCCAACAGCCGATCGATACGAAGACGAGGACACAGGATCAATATGAAGAGGGATGGTCAACCAAAGGAAATGGTCACTCGGCATGAAACTCAGATCTTCACGTGTATACCGCTCCACGTTATTAGTGCACAGTGATCGATACGAATAGTCATCGATCCGAAGTTGATCGATACAAAGGTATCGATGCGAATGCTCCATCCTACATACAATGTGAATTTTGAATCGATCATAACTTGAGATCTACATGTCCAAATGCCTTCAAATTTTCACCGTAGCTTACATGCCACCAGAAGAATGCTCATGATCGATCTCAACCCAAATAGACACCATCTTGATCGATACGAAGGAGATGGGGATCGATCCCAAATGACCCCTGATCGATCACGTGGGCACACCCATGTGTGAGAAGGAGTATTCCGAGTTCAAAGGCAGATATTCAGACCTACACCTATAAATAACACTCCAATGCCAACATAAAAGGGACTTTTTGCTCTTCTACGTTGTTACTCTGCTGGAACTCCATTGTAACTTGAGTGTTATCAATTGTACTGTTGTAAACTAGTTGAGAATCATCAATAAACAACAAACTCTTCGAAGTGGACGTAGGCTACAACGCCGAAGCACTATAAATCCTGTCTTTTTACTGCTTTCCTTTAAAATTTTGAGTGTTCTTCATATTTACATCCTCTACATTTTGTCTATCTATGATCTGAGATTGTGAATTGGTGCTTTCATCTGTAATTGGGTGTTTTTGACCAATTTTGGAGCAAACATTTTGGTGCTTTCACTGAGAAGGCTAGCACTCATGGATTTTGAAGCTTGGTTTTTGGATTTGAAGGCTTAGGAACTCAGATCTGGAAAGCTATGACGAAGCAATCAACAAGGAGACAAAGAGCGGAAACGAGTCAGCATGAAGGAAATTAGGAGACTTCTTCAGGAGCTAATCAGACTTTAGTTTTCATCACCAGAGACGAAATGGAGATGATGATGGAGGCTATACAGGAAGAGATGCTGAAAAGGTAGGGGAAATGATGCAGAACCTACTCCGGTAGATTGGACAAGCTGGAGCGTAGAATCGAGAGAACGAAGCAGCTGGAACAGAGGTAATCCAGAACCAAAGTCAAGGACACGGAGCAACCAGGATTCAAGATAGAGCGGGACCATTAGGAACAGCTCCTGAGCTAGGGGCATGCCCCCAGATCATATTGGCCCAATTCCAAACAAGTTATCAGAAAGTACCATGCAATTTGGTGTTGATAGAGGAATGAATGCTCATCCAAAGGAGCAGATTTTGGGATTCCCTCGTGAACTCGGGGGGCAGGTCGAAGGCAATGGACAAGGACCACAACTTGATGACATTGACAGATTGGCAGAGATAGTCAGACGAGCCATGAGAGGAGGATTAGTGAATAGAGATCTGGAAGATGTGAACGGGAGCCCTTTCCATCCCGCAATTAGGCAGGCTAGGAACCCACCTGAATTCAAGCTACCTACACTGGAGACGTACGATGGGAGGACAATTCCTGCAGTTCATTTGACGAGGTATATAAGGCATATGGAGGTACAGGGCGCATTAGAGGAAGTCATGGCATGGTGTTTCCCATTGTATTTGATGGATATAGCAGTGCTATGGTTTAGACAATTAGAAAGCAGCTCCATTGGAACATGGACCGAGTTTATTGAGAAGTTTATGAGACAGTTTAGAGTTCACATCTTGAGGCCCAAGAACGTGATGAGTTTGACAACATTGAAGCAGAAACCCAGGAAGTCTTTGAGGAGTTTTCTAACACGATTCAATGCAGCAGCGACATCGGTGGATCGGCCAGATCCATCCATGGTTCTGATGGCGGTTGTATCTGACATAGCTGATGGCATGGAGTTCAAGAATTCATTGACGAGGGATCCACCTATGGATCTTGGAGAGTTTTATCACGAGGCGGAAAGGTTTCAGCGATAGGAGGATGCAAAGGCTGAGAGAGAGGAAGGAGATAAAGTTGAAGTTTACGTAGTCAAAGGCGGGGATCCACCTAGAAAAGATTCAAATAAGGACAAAGGAAAGCGGAAGGCAAAGAACGGCTTTGACGAGTCGATGTGGCCGCGAAAGGAGCCAAGATTCACCTCTTATTCGGAGCTGAGTGAGACTTTAGAGCAAATTTATCAAGACACAAGGGGGCAGGTTCCCTACCGGAGGCCAATGAGGAAGGATCCAGCCAATAATGAAAAGAAATCGGACAAATACTGCCTATTCCACGAGTTAAACGGCCATAGCATGAACGATTGCAGGCATTTGAGGGATGAGATTGAAGGACGTGTCCGGAATGACATGCTATTACAGTATGTGAAAAGGCGAGCAGTAACGGTGGAACAGGAGCAACCACCAACCGCATCAAATGAGAACGGCTCCGGATCAAGGCACCAACTTGTCATCAACTGATCGAAATAATGAGGAATTTTCTAAGAAGTAAACTCCACACTAAAATGGTTAAGTTGCTTATACATGTATGGGATCACGAACGGTCCTCAGGCATGCTCTGAGAGGACTATAAACCACAATAGTGTAGGTGCTTGCTCTTTGATGTTTCTATTTTGTTTTTGTTTTCTCTATTTTGCATTTGGATTTGGTGTAGTTGAACATTTCTATTGTAAGGCTCATTTGAATGTAAATCTGATGTCTATGATTTCAAAATTCACCACAAACGGCACCCGACCACGAACAATCACAATTCGCCACGAACGGCACCCGACCATGAACGGTCATAATTCGCCACGAACGGCATCCGACCTTGAATGGTCATAATTTGCCACGAACGGCACCCGACCACGAACGGTCATAATTCGCCACGAATGGCATCCGGCCTTGAACGGTCACATATTGCCTCGAATGTCATACGATCTCGAACGATCGCTATTCACAATCAGGTAAGATTATCGATCTCTTTACTGGTCATTAACAGGATACGAACATCCAGCTTATGGCACTTCAAAACACACCTTCCTATCACAAGGCATGTTTTGGGGGGCAAAGTGTTAACCCACCTTTTGGCAAGGCAACATACATGCGGATTTAACCCACTCGACTACATAATGATCAAAGTTGGATTGTCAAAGATAATAGACATGATCATGAGGCCAGGATGTGGCATAGTCAATGGACAAACAGCGCAAGATACTTAAAATATGGTTTCGACAAAAATTGAGTCGCTTCAAGTTGCTTGGATTTTGCTTCGAGTCGTCCCTAGTTTTACTTTGGGTTTTCAGACAGGTTACTTCGGGTCAGAGAAGGGCTTGCTTCGGGTCTTTTATGGATTGGTGTATTTATAGGTTACTTCGAGTCACCAAGCACCATGCTTCAAGTCAGTGATAGGTTTACTTCGAGTCAAGGAGGCGGTCGCTTCTGGTCTGATCCATGGATCGATCATCACACCACTTCGTATCCATCCCCCATTTTCTTCGTATCCATCGGCCCACGAGCATCAGTTCGTATCCGTCGATCATCACCCTTCTGTTCATATCCATCAAAGCAACAAAGGCATGCTTCATATCGATCACTCACTTGATCGATACGAAGAGGATAGCCAAGCATCGATACGAATGGAAGATTCTGGCATCGATACGAAATGAGGTGGGGATCGGTACAAGAGTCCAACAGCCGATCGATACGAAGACGAGGACACAGGATCGATACGAAAAGGGATCGTCAACCAAAGGAAACAGTCACTCGGCATGAAACTCGGATCCACGTGATTACCGCTCCACGTTATCAGTGCACAGCCGATCGATACGAATAATCATCGATCCGAAGTTGATCGATACGAAGGTATCGATGTGAATGCTCTAGCCTACCTACAATGTGAATTTTGGATCGATCATAACTCGAGATCTATAGGTCCAAATGCCTTTAAATTTTCACCATAGCATACATACCACCAGAAGAATGCTCATGATCGATCTAAGCCTAAATGGATACCATCTTGATCGATAAGAAGGAGATGGGGATCGATCACAATCGATCCCAAATGACCCCTGATCGATCACGTGGGCCCACCCACGTGTGAGGAGTATTCCGAGTTCAAAGGCAGATATTTCAGACCTACACCTATAAATAGCACTCCAATGCTAACAGAAAAGGGACTTTTTTGCTCTTCTACGCTGTTACTCTGCTGGAACTCCATTGTAACTTAAGTATTATCAATTGTACTGTTGTAAACCAGTTGATAATCATCAATAAACAGCAAACTCTTCATAGTGGACGTAGGCTACAATGCCGAACCACTATAAATCTTATTTTTTATTACTTTCCTTTTAAATTTTGAGTGTTCTTCATATTTACATCCTCTACATTTTGTCTATCTCTGATCTGAGATTGTGAATTGGTGTTTTCATCTGCAATTAGGTGTTTATGATCAATTTTGGTGCAAACAATACCCTATTTGACTTACCTGGACATACTTGCCAGGGAAGCCAACCTTACTTCTGTTAATGCTGAAACCCTTCACTCATTACCAAATCTTGTAAAAGTGGGCAAACAATAAGAGGATTCTATATATCGCCTTTTTTTCTCATTCGAAGAGCTTGATTGCTAATCCAGTTAACAATGCGAGGGACTAGGAACACCAATTCTTTTACATTAAGTGTTATACCCTAGAATTTAGGGGTTCTTCTCTGTTCCTGATAAGATTTATTGCCTCCTATTATTTATACTATATTTTATTGTTCTCTTACGATAACTATTCTCTTATGAAATCTGCTTCCAAAGGGACTAATTCCTCCATTGCCACCACAATTAGTTCCTTGAACCTGTCTTCTGAAAGTATGGGTAACAGGTTTAAACTTCTAGCTAAAGACAATCTTTGTAAATACTCCTTGATCTTGGAAATCCATAGAGTTTTTAGGGAACCTCCAATGGTTAAGGGAGATGCTTATGGGAAGCGAGCTCTGATCATTAGCAACCAAAAAGTTTTTCCTATGAATTCCCCTATTCAATGTGATTCCCCTGGTAATTTCCTAATCTTTTGTAATGATTTTAACGAAGTTTCATATATCGGTATCTTTAATCTCTTCCTTAACTTAGGCCCGACTCTTATAATTTTGGTTGTTAAGTCCAAGAAGGCCAAGACTTCCACTTCTTCTTCAACCGTAACTGTTCCCATTGAGGATTCCATTACTAATGCCTTTAAGGCTATTGAAGATCCCAAAAGGAAAGCAGACCTTGACATCCTGTCTAGTTTTTCAATTCTTCCCCTAGCAAAAAGGCTAAACTCGGGGATGGTTAAACCTTTCCTACCATTACTGAAGAAACAAATGAAGATACAGTTGTATTCAATCAAGATCCTAATTTTATCGATTTATATGTGTCGGACCAGAATTCTCAAGGCGGGATAGATGCTACTAACATCCCAAGTCCTTCTCTTAACATTTTGCTTCCTTCATCTGTCAATGCTTTTCTTCGCTTATATGAATTTCTACCTTCCGAGGCTCTTGTTCAAAATGTTCCTTTCAATTTTAAGGACTCAATTTGTTCAGCTATTCAATCTCCATCTATGGCTTCCTTAATGCCATTACAGCTCTTCACGTTCTTTGGTGATCACCTCCAGATCCTTTTTCAACAACTTCTTGTGGTACGTTTCTTTATGCATAAATGTTTTTGACCCCATATACCTTTATTTTTTTATGCTTGTTATTTATTTTAGGTTGCCAGGCACAGGTTCTTTCTTCAACAAGCTTCTTAGAAATCTACCAATCAACTTTCGAATTTTAAGGAACAAATCTCATCACTGATAAAGTCGGATTTCTTGAAGGCTAGTTTCTGATATTACATCGGAGAGGGATAAAATCATTTTTGACAAGGATAACCTTACTGTTGACCTAAATAAGGAATAGAAAATTAAGCTTGTTATGGCAAAGAGAGTGAAATTTTTGGAAAAAGAGCATAAGCGAGCCTATGATGAAAATATTCGGATGGCTATAGAGTTCACGTCTTTAAAAGATCAGTTGGAAAGAAAGGAGGCTGCTCTTACCCATGCCAAAGGAAAAGTTTCTTCTTTCATAGATCAAGCCCTTCCAAAGATAAGGGAACAATGCTATGAAAAGGCCCATTTTACCGCATACCATTATAATATAAAAACCATTTTAGATATGGATTTTCCTTCACTCCCATCCCTAAATGACAATTTCAAGAAGAAACTCGACCTTAAGCTAGGGAGAGTTCCAAGGTTATTGCAAGATGAATTTCCAAAGGAGGAATCTATTGACCCCTTGGAGTTATTATCTTTTGATGATCCTCTGTTTGAGGAGGACAAAGACAGTAATGAAGAAGGACATGGTAATGGCAACAATGAAGATGAAGATGATGATGATTCCAGGAATAATGTAGGTGATGGCAGCAAAGATCTTGAGAGGCCAAGATACGGTCATGACTAGTTAAGTGATCATGGACTGGGCTTAGTTGCTCCGGATGCGAGTCTTCCTGACCTTTCTGGTTCTCAAAATGCTCCTCATGAGGATATCTTGTCAAAATATGCCCCTCCTCCTGGTCATCAAGAAAAGGGGAAGTCCTAAGCTACCATCCCATATTCTCCCGCAGTGCAGGTATAAAACTTATCATTTCTAAATGTTCTATAATTATTCATCGGCTTTAGTAAATAAATTTTCCATTTTAGTTAAGGAAAAGAAACAAGTATCATTTCAAGATTTTGTATGAGAAGAGTGAGAAGAAAGTGCAACACTTAAATAGAGAAATCGAGAAACTAGCTAAAGAGAATAACAGTTCATCTGACAAGTATAGACCTCTTCTCATTTATGCTAATCGATTGAAAATGTTTAAAGAAAAACGAGCTACTAAGCTTTTGAAAAGACCCAGGCTTCATTGGGAAAGAGTTATCAAAGAGATTGAGGAGCTGACTACACTCTTTTGGATGCTTATTGAAGATAGGGACACCTTAATGTAGTTCCTCTACAAAGTCTATTCTATGAATGTTTTGACTGATTTCTCGTTCTTAGGGGAGAAGAGTGGGGGCTAACTTAGGCGTCTTCACAGTAGATAGTTGGATAACCATGGGAACGACACTCATCCCAGAGAATGTTGGAACCTATCCAAGATCGCAACCATTCCCCTAACACTCTTCCACCTGAGAAGGTCAAGTTTAATAAGGAGAAATTCATTCCTGAGTTTTACAAAGGGTCTATATTTGTAGGAACTTAAGTAATTTCACTGTTGTATCATGTAACTAAACAATCTTTATAGGTATTGAAATTCTCATTTTTCCATAGCTTAATTTGTTTTTCTTGACATGTTAAGGAATCATCGGCCATACTTACTTTAAAAGAATTCATAAGTAAATTCGTCAAGCTAAAAGGGATTGTAAGGAGAAATCGTTAATTCTTAAATCCTCTCGTCTAGCAAAATACTACTTTCTTATGGTGCTTGAAGAAGTTTTCACGCAACTCCCCACTTATATTTTGATTTCATAGGTGATGAAAGAGATAGTTTACTTAAGGAAATCTGGTCTAATTATGTTAAATTATTATGTGGAAATCCTAGTCCTACCAACGAGAGATGGGATTTCCATCAGTTTCCCATTAGTCGCCACTTCTTTCGGGCTTGATGTATCCTTTTACTCTACTTTCCCTATTCATGCGGGTTCCCTCAAAAGAGTTCTAATTGTTGCTTCTAAACTTAGGAATTGAATGTATAAAATTGGAGTCATTAATATAGTTGAATTTACTCATGCTTGTTGTTGTTAACAAAAAAGCACATTTTCCGTGTATTAATTTTATTTTATTTTAATCATTTTTCATAGAAAGGTCAATTAATGCTTGCTTCGGGCAGTTCAAATTTTCTTTCCCATTTAGACAATATCAAAGCCAAATTGATGTCGGACATCGAGAAGAAACACTCTTCTCAGGATGCTTTATTCCATCCGTTTCCAGATAACTAGAAGCTTAGACATGGTAAAACAAGTATTATAAATTGAGATCAACATTAAGTGGTGTGAAAGAGATGACCTCGGGTTTAGAGGAGAAAATTAAAAAGATAAAGGGATTCAAGAGATGAAGGATTGCACAAATGCAGTTAGTCAATCTGATATTTCGGTCCAGAGAATCGAGGCTGATGTAGAAATTGTTTGACTATATCAAAGGATAGAGGACCTTGAAGTGGATTTGTTGAGATGTCGAGTATCTTGTCAATCTTTGGAACTTATCGCAAGTGGAGGCAAATCCAGCCTTCCCGCTACCACTCCTACGAGAATTACTAAGTCCCAATCTTTAAATGGCAAAGAGACATTCCCTTCCTTGTTAAACCCACCTCCAGGTTTAGATCATGGAGAAATCTCCAGATGGTGTCAAAAGGTTAGATATGAATGCATCCAATTTCTGAAAGAAAATGAGACGAAAAGGTTTCTTAATATCTCGATTAATATCAAAGTCAAGTCAAGGAGCCAGGGCGTGAGAAATATGCTATGTAGCAGAAAGTTAAGAGATTACAGAGTAAGGTTAAAATTCTAAAAGGAGCCAACAAAACACCTGACCATGCATTTAAGATTCAAGTTGATTCCATTGAAAACATGAATATTATCCAGAAGAAGGAGAAGAAATCAAAGAACTTTTGGATGCAGTGATCCATATATCATCAAGCCTTCTCCAATCATTGAAGTTTTGAAGGAAAAAATGCAGGAGCTTGAATTTCAACTGAAAATAACTGAGGTGATGTCACTTGAAAACTCTCGATTGGATTCTCTTGTAGATTATTTACCTGAAGTAATAGTGGCTTTTGGCGTAGAAATTGACTATTCCTTCATAGGCTCAGACAAAAATCTTAGGTTGTGCATAGCAGTTGAAGCGGGATATAGGCGCTATCGGCATTTATTTTTATATGGGTTTTCTGTCCATCTCAACAATATTGGAGGCCCTCCCATTTTGCTTAGAGATGGGCCTTCTTCAAGTGAAAGTCACCCTTATCTTCTTAAGGTCGAGGAAAGAGGGAAAGAAAAAGTGTATCAGTATCACCTGCTTCCTCAACCACCCCAACCATCTTAGGAAGATTTAGCTTTCTTTGATATATATAATTTTGTATGTGATAAATGGAATGTAAAATGACAAATAGATTTATACTTGAGTAGTTCACATTTAGATTAAAGCTTGTATTTTCGGACTCTTTGTACCTTTTGAGATTTGTGACTTACTTCAAAATTTCAATATGATATGTATATCCGCTTCTTTTTTATTTCCTTGCAGAATGCTTTAGACATGCCTTTCTATTTCTCACTTTTTATGAGACATTTCCTGGAAAAATATAAAGCACATAATGATAACTCCCATAATTTTGAGAAATTATATTTCTCAAATCTATTGCTTTTTTTATAAATGCCAAAGAAATTTCTGAAAAAGATTTTTTGTTAATCTTTGGAACTTTGAAAGCTTGGTTTCGAAATTCATTTTCTAAAATAATGATTAGAAAAACTTTAGATAAGTCGGATTAATTTGCTTTTCTTATCTCTCTTTTATAGGCAAATCATGGTCGCTTTAAATATCATTATCCTGGTTAGTTTTCCAAAGTAAATGTCTATTTAATGATTTTTCTTTGTCACATAAGCATAAATAATCACTATTCAGCTTTGATAAAAGACCAGAAATTCATCCGGCAAGAAGACCGAAGATTTAATTGGTAAGAAGACCAGAAATCCATCTGATAATAGGACCAAAATTCCATTAGAAATCATTTAATAATAAGACTAAAAGTTCCTCTGGTAAGAAGATCAGAAATCCATCTGATAATAAGACTAGAATTCCATCTAGTAAGAGGATTATAAATCTGAGAGATTCTCGTTATTTGATAATTTAAATTCCAATTCAGAAATTAAGGATTGAGAGTTAATTTGATATTCCAAAAAATGAAGCCCTGGGCCTAAGTAATAAATCATAATTTCTTAGATGTCCATATCATATCCGACATTAAAAATTTTGATTCGGGATAATAGATAGTTATTGATCCTTCCTTTGAAGGTTACGTTAACTTTTCCTTGGTGCATACCTAAATGTATTTGACTATACTTCCTCTAGAAGATTGCTTTAACCCATCTTTAAGGTATATTTAAACTTACTTGATTGATTTCTTTTGCCCATTGATTGATTTCTTTTGCCCATTATCACTCTTTCGGTAATGATATAGGCTTTGAACTTTTTCACCCCTTATCACCTTATAGGCGATGATTTAGGCTTGAGCCTCATATTACCTTAGAGGTAATGATTTAGGTAGATAGGTGTGTTTGGTTAGCCATATTAGACAGGACCAAAGTCTTACCCATCCTTCCTCTAGGAGGCACTCCGAACAGGCATTATAGGCGGAACTGAAGGCTGGTCGGTGCTTTAGCCAGGCGATTTTAGGCGGGACCAAAGGCTTACTCTGTCTTCCCTCTAGGAGGCACTTTGGCCGGGCCATATAGGTCGGACCGAAGACTTGCAATGCTCTGGTCAGGCCTTATAGATGGAACCAAAGGCTTACTCTGACCTCCCTCTAGGAGGTGCTTTGACCAAGCCATCTTGGAGGGATCAAAGGCTTTTTCTTTTATTTTATAAATCCTTGTTATAAAGCATTTCTCTTTATTAATCACTTGATCTTTGTAGGCACATTTTCTTTTTGCTCAAATCTTGTTTTTAACAAATTCTTGAAGTTCTCCTTTTCCTAAGAAATTCTTGATCATTCCCTTTAAGGCTCGGCATTGATTAGTATCATGCCCATTTCTTCGGTGATATTGGCAATAAGCGCCCTAGAGATTTCTTTCATTTCCTGGTTGCTTGTTCTTTGAAGGCCAATAATTCAACTTCTCTTTAATTAGGAGGTAAATTTTTTCATAGGTGGTGGTAAAGGGATTGGCATTAATATATTGGGAATTCTTAAGGGATAGTGTCTTTGGCCTTCATTTTTTTTTCTTATAACTTTGGATAGGCTCTTCAGTACTAATGACCGGTTTTCGCTTTAAAAATTCTCGAGTTTTGATTGGAGTAGGAGATAATTCAATTATTCTCTTCAACTTTTGGGCAAATTATTGAAATTCTTCGTTATTTCAACTTCGAAGATCGTTCCCTTAACTTGGAGTTGTATAGTTTTTCTCAATTCTAAGAATGTATCATTCCCTTTCTTGTTTTCTTTTCTTGGAGTAGGGAAATAAGCGAAGGTCGAGGTTGATCTCATATGGAATGGAATTATACTCTATTTATCCAGGTTATAAGGAATTACTCGTCTTTGTTCAGCTGAAGTCATCAGTGCCAATTCTCTTAACACTTATTCCTTATGGAATCGCAAACTATGAGTATAAACTGGTTTGTCCAAGTGAAGCTCTAGGGATCCTTGTTCCTAAATAGTCATTATTCCATTCAAAATGGGTTATGTAAGATTTGGAAAGTTCTTTGAGGAGATATGCTAGTTGGAAAAGTTCTCTATGCCTTTTTTATGCAGGCTTAAGGGAAGTTCTTTACAGGGATACGTAGGGAATCGGAGGTTCGAGCCCTCCTTCTAGCTTCAAAATGTTAAAAAAATTCTTTGCCAACCAAATATGCAAGGCAGGCTAGGATTGGTTTGGATAAGGGCTTAAGTAGCCTTAAGAAAGCGTGGGAAAAATATGCAAGCCTAGTTTAAGTCCATGTGAAGTCATATGCTTGTTCGCTATTCAAACTCAAGTCCGGAATATAGCCATATGCTCATCCATAATTCAAAAATAGTCAAACATAGCCATCTAAAAGAAGTATGCTATGAAAAAACGTTTATTATCCAAGTCCTTATGTATAAAATTTGAGAGTTACACTCCTTTAAAGAAGTATGCTATGCATTTGTTAAATGTCTAAGGTCTTATATAAAATGTCATAAAAGTATAATAGGCTCTAAAATCCCCAAATCAGTTTATGATTTGCAACTTTAAAAATGTAAGAATGAGGAAAGAAGAATTCGCCTCTTCGGGTAGCAATGAGGTCCGTATTTGTAGTGGTAATAAGAAATTAGTTTGGCTGCCAAATGTCAATTCGACATGGGGTACATTTTCTATTTAGATTGTTAATCTTTGACATCTACGCCTTCGGTATCCTTTTAATGTCAGTGAAACTTGATATCTCTAATGCTACTGAAACTCGACATCTTCATCTTTCTGATACCATTTGCTTTCGTAAATTCGACAACGTGATCTTCCTTTGGTAGCTATTCGATAGTCTCTATTATGGTAGATATTCAATATCATTACTATTATAACAACTTGGTGATAGCAAATATGGCACAAAATCGTTATCTCTAGAAGCTCGACGCCTTCATTCTTAGTATGAGGGCTTGAACCTTTTCTTTTTTCTTGTTCTGCGACATCCCTGCTGTAGTGGCTCGATACATGTACATGTTTATTGATTCAGTGCATTGATTTGTTGTTGATGTTTGGCATTACTCCCACTTACCACATACTCGGAATCTTTAGGAAGCTGTTGAGGTTTAGTACCCCTTCTGTCCCTCATGCTCGACAACCTCTATGGTTGTTGATGTAGAATACAATAGCTTATGACCTTTGTCTAATGATAATAAACATATATATATATATATATTCATTTAAATGTATTTGTTGTACTATTTTATTTTTTCACATAATTAAATAAATATTTGTTGAATAAAATAAATAACTCAGAATTCATATTTAAACAAATATTTTATTCAAACAAATATTTTATTACAAATTCAAATAGTACAAATTTGAGCTCTCACTACATTTATACATTTTCAATTGCAATACAACTTCGATTACAACACATTCTCACTTTACAGTTTTCATACATAATTCATCTCACTACATATTCACACTCACTCGTATTTGATCTTCAACTCTGTTCCAGGCTGAATCCAGCGTCTGAACTATCTGCAAAATAAACACTGACGCAGTAAAATTGAAAAAGAAATTATTTTGCAGTGCACAATAAAGTGTGTGTTTTGAAAATATTATTTGCCTCGGTTATTTGGGTTGTTCATCGTCATTTTTGTTAATTCATCTTACACGAACAACTTGTGACATGCACAGTGTATCATTGTACATGCCACAAGGTCGTGCACACCGAGATACACTTGCTTGTTAAAATTGTAGGGACAGGTGAGCAGAAGGTCAAACCCAAGCAAAAACTTGATTCAACTCAAGTTCAATATGCAAAACACCAGTTCAAACATCACATGAAACCGCACAAGGGCCAAGAATAGTGAGAGCATCAACATGATTTGCTCAAAAATTCAACCGGACAAAGTGCATCATACACATATACATACTTCAATGGAACCAGACCATTCTAACTCGAAACAAAGACAAGACTACAATAAAATTGGCACTAGGAGTTCAGAGGCATACAAACTCAGTGCACACACACAAAACCAGCAACTCAATGGATGCAGCAGCATAAGCAACATAATGGTCGATATACAGTGACATCAAGCTACACTGAGGTTCAAAATAAAATGAGTCGAAGCAATGCAAGAACAGTTCACCAGACACATGCAACATTTCAACCCAGATCAATGAACACAAGCTAGTGGAACAACACCCCCACGGACCAGCTCTGGAACAAAGCCACATGAACACACACCAAAGAATACAATTGTAAAAACTCGAGCAAGGAAACAATAACAACAAGATCACATGATAATAGATTCAACCAAGTTTATTAACACAGCAATTGGAAGTGCACAAACAAGCAGGAGGCAAATTTAACTCGAAGCAAACTGACTAGTGTGGATGTGTACAAGCAAAACAACAATACAACCAGAATTGAAGCCGAGCCATCACAAACACATATACATACATACATATATGTATATACATAGAGATGACACACAAATATATAAAGTTTAAATGTTTCAAAAACAGTGAAGCAATTAACATAACAGTGAAGCAGTTTATATATAAAAACAGTTGCAAGTCGCAGTTCCAAGTCAGGGAGCAGTCAAAAGGAAATGATCAAACATCTTTATTCAAAAAATTGAAAATTGAATGCCAACAAATAATGGAATCAGTGAACAAGTCCAGATTATCTCAAAAATTCAAATGCCGAAGTCAAAGGAGCACATAACGGAACCGACTCCAAACAAAATTCAAATCAATTCAACTAATGATATGATGAAAAAGTCAAAAAAACTCACACAACCATTCAATTAGAAATCAATGCAAGCACCAAACTCACTGACAAATTCAAACCAAATTATACGAACGAGATAATAGGGTTTCATCCCTATAAATAAACCCATATCATCATCGGCGATAGGCATCGAGTTGGAGTTCAAGCAAATCAACTGAGAAATAAAGTATAAAATCATATACCGATTGTATTTCATTCGAACTCGATCTTGAAGCAGCCGCAAAGCAATTCGAACAAAAAAGTGATGAGTGTTGATATTAATCATACATTATGACTTAAGACAATATATTTAGTAAATTTCTTTAAAAATTTAAACAAAATTTGTAATAACTTTGGTTGGTAAAAATTCCCTGACCATCTTTATTCCTATCATATTTCTACGACAATCACTCATCAAAATCCAATATGGTATGTCAAAATGTGGTATTTAAATAGGAAATTATTCATTTTTTAATTAATTAGCAATAAAATCATCCAAAAGTACTCACTCTCGTTTAAAAGTCCTCACGGTTATGCATGGGTGAACTACTTGGAATCTTTGATTATGTGCTTTCATGCTCATTTAAAAGTCCTCATGGTTATGCATGTATGGAACACATATCAAAATTGGTTGAAATAGGCGAGTTGATTCTAACCCCATTTAAAAGTCCTTCTGGTTATGCATGGTTAGAAGATGCTTGGAATTCATTTTTTAATAAAAATAAGAAATACTACTAATCTCATTTAAAAGTCCTAACGGTTATGCATGGTTAGTGTTTGCATAAAAAATGGACAAACACCTCAAAGTCGTATGATTTAGTAGATCTTATGTTGTTCTTAGTGATTTTGGAGATTTATGCAAATATATGAAAAGCAGGGGCTAAACTGTAAAAAGACACGCAGATTTATAGTGGTTCAGCCAGAATGTGCCTACGTCCACTTTATATGTTATTTCTCTTCTCTTGTTTTGATTACAAGTACAAAGCTTTGGTACAGGTAAAAGAAAGTTGTTTGAAAGTTCTATCCGCGCTTGAGCTCTCAAACTTGTCCCCATTGTTGTACCCCTGCCCCTCTATTTATAGAGTGAGGCTGGGGGTAGGGGTCCTGGATGTATGTAGCTGCTGGTGGGCCTGGGCTGAGGTGATCTGGCCTGGCAACGTTGGTTCAGCAACACTTCGGTCCGGTGGTGGCTTTGGTCCGGTGGTGGCTTTCCCTGCCTCTGGTTCGACAATGGATGGAGGTAGGTTGGTTCGGCAAGCATGGGACGAAGGTTGGATCGGCAAGCATGGGAGGTAGGTTGGTTCGGCAAGCATGGGACGAAGCTTGGATCGGCAAGCATGGGACGAAGGTTGGATCGGCAAGCATGGGACGAAGGTTGGATCGGCAAGCATGGGAGGTAGGTTGGTTCGGCAAGCATGGGACGAAGCTTGGATCGGAAAGCATGGGAGGTAGGTTGGTTCGGCAAGCATGGGACGAAGGTTGGACCGGCAAGCATGGGACGAAGCTTGGATCGGCAAGCATGAGAGGTAGGTTGGTTCGGCAAGCATGGGACGAAGGTTGGACCGGTGGATCCTGGTTTGGTGGTAGGTGTTGAGAAATGTACCCAACAATTGCCCCCCAAAGTAGGGCATATTACCGAATATGGCGTGCTTTGTTTTATGTAGCTTTGTCATCTTTATTCGGTTCTCGGGTACCGAATCAGTTGGTCCGGTCGAGTCTTTTCGTCTATAAGTAGGGACCGTACGCCCTTGTTATTCCCTACCAGCCGAATTAAACTCTCGCCTTTGCCGGACCAAGTCCTTACCTTTTGCCGAATTAAACGTGTTAGCCAAATCAAGTTCCTTACTATCACCGAATCAGGTGAGAACCTTTCTATGTTGGCCGAATGGGTTTTTACCGAATGGACTCGGGGATTCTGAGTGCCGAATGGAGTCATATACCTGTATAACCGGACGAAGTTGGGAATACCGAATGAAACTGATACCGAATGTACTTGAAAAACTTGCTTGTTTATATCCTTTGTTTTAACAGCATGTTTTTTTTTGATGTTGCAGATAATGTCTTGCAAAGCAGAAACTCGATCGGATAAAAAGAAGTCCCAGGGCAAAGGAGAATCTTTCGCAATGCCCCCTGCTCAGCCAGGACTGGAACGTCGCGGAACTGCCCCGAGATCACTGGTGGACGGGTACGGTCCTTGGGAGCTTCTGAACTCCCCGCCCGATTGCTTTCCTAGCTCCCTTAAAGAGGAGCAGCTTGATGTTATCTCCCATTCTTTTGGAATCGATAGAGCGCGCATGCTGTTGCCAGGGAGAGAAGTTATGCCATATGACCCTCCCGAAGGGTACTTTGCCTACAGCAGATACCACTGTATGTGTGGTGCCATTCCGCCTCTTAATGCTTGGGTAGCCAGCTTCCTTACATATCTAAAGGTGGCCCCATTCCAGCTTCAACCCAACTCCTATGCTATACTGGTGAGCCTCTTCGTCATCTTCCAGAGGAAGTATGGGCGTGCTCCTTCCAACCGGGAGATTCGATACTTATATAATCTGAGGGGCTATAAGAAGGGGTCCCCATATATCAGCTTGGAGTCGGCTGTAACCTTCAAGCCAGTCTTGGATCTGTATTCTAAGTTCAGCATGTTCAAGAAGGAGTGGTTCTTCGTCAGGGACGACTCTGTTTCTATTCGGCGTTTCACCTCTGGATGTAAGTCGATGCTTTATTTATAATTTCCATTCTGACTATGATGTTTCTTCTCATACGTTTTCATTTTTGCTAGCGACAGATGGCTTTACGGTTGTGGAGACTGATCGCCTGGTTCAGATGGCGGCTGAGATAGAACAGCTACCTACCTGATCAGAAATGCGACCCTTCTGGAGTATAACTTGATCCTTCCACAGCAGTCAGTAGTAAAGCTGAGGGAAACGGCGGAGGAGAGGGCGGCTGCTCAAGCTAAGGGAGGTGTCACAGTAGACAGTGGCAAGAGGAAACCTTTCTCAAAATCTCCAATGGTCGGAGGTAAGAAGCTTAAGAAGTCGGATGGTCCTTCCCCCAGCACTTGTCCACTTACTCTGGGGAAGGAAGATGTGGAGGAGGAGAGAGGTGAGGGTGGAGATGACCGGGAAGGTGGTGATGGTGGCGATGGCATCGGGGCCTTGCTTCTTGGGCAAGCAGGCGAGATTCAGGAGTGGACGGATGATGCATTCAACCAAGCTTTCGAGGGGCTGGGCGGAGAAACGGCTTTGGTAGAGAAATTCGGGAAGGCTGACAAGGCCGGGACCGGTGCAAGCGAGTCTTCTCAGACTATTCCAGCCAAGGTGGCTCCGACGACTCAAGGTGAACTTTTGACTCCTGCAAGCTCCATTTATGAAAGGGACTTAGGAATATTTTATGATCCGCTCCCGTTCTGGAATGAAATCCAGGACTCATTGCAGTATCCTACTCCTCCCCAGGGTTTGTATAACTAATGTGTTTCCTTTCTTCTTTTAACTTTTAATTTACCGCGTTTCTCGAGTTATGGATCAATGTAAGCTTGTGACACTTGTTCTTCATATCAGGGGCAGGTAAAACGGCCAAGGTCTCTGATCTTCGGCACAGGCTTGAACAATACAAGCCCTCCAAAGCTTCCGCCAAGCCAAAGACTCCGACCCACCGTCCCGGGGATGTAGTCGGCTACCGTCCTCTTCTCGGGGTTATTGAAGAGGGTATTCAGAAGAGAAAAAGGAGTCATCCCTTATCCGAACCTTCACTTAGTCCTCAGCCCCCAGTTCAGCCTCTTCATGATATCACGGAGGAGGATACTGAGTTCGCACTCTCTCCGCACCCGTCTGAAAATCCTACCGTTACGTAGATTGATCGTCCTGGTTTGGCTCGTAATCCATTTGCGGGTCATCCTGATCTGGATCCAGGTTCCCATGATATTACCTTCGACGAAGTTACCGGTGAGCACCTTCTTCCCCGTAATCCCATGGTATGGGTGCTTGATGAGGCTAAGTCCTTAGATCTCGATTTACTTACCACTCGGATAGTTACCATGGGAGATGAGGCCAAGGCTAATATTGATCGGGTGGTGGAGGAGACTAGGAAGCTGATGGGGCATCATGCCCGGCTGGTTAAGGCTGGAGAGGAGATTAGGAGTGCCAACATCCGACTACAATTGATGGTTTCGGACCAGGCCAAACAGCTTGCTGATCAGGCCATTCAGATTTCTCAGCATGAAGCTGCCTCCGAGCGGTTGAGGAAGACTATGGAGGAGGCTAGTAAGGCGGAATTGTGGAAGATGGAGGCTGCTTGCAAGGAGCAGATAAATATGGCCATCTTGACAGTGGACGAGGTTCGAAGGGCGGATCTTGAGCAGGTAGAGGAGCTGTCGGGGAAGCTTGAAGCCGCAGAGCTTGCTCAGGTCAGGCTAAAGGAGGAGATGGAGACGATGAGGAGGTCCCTTCAGGCTGACTGCTTGCGATACCGACTGGAAAGGGATGCGGCCATTGCAAGGCTATCGGTTTCTGAGACTCGTATGAGGGAGTTCGAGGAAAATGAGGGGATGATGGACGATATGCTGCAGGACATGTACTTTCGCACCTGGAAGCAGGGCAGCTTATCTTGGATGGACGACTACTCCCGGGTTATGGCTAGGATTTACCTTAGGGCTCTAGAGGAGGCCAAGGATGAGACAGATAAGGAGGGTGGAGCGGTCTTTAGGATGGATGTGGTCACCGCTCAGTTTACCAAGGAGGAGAAGACAGCGGTGAAAGAGGGGATGAGGTTGTTCGCGGTTGAGGAGGCAGGCGTGGAAGTAGGGGATGACGACCAAGACGATCAAGGGGAAGTTGCTGGTAACCTCTACTTCACTAGTTCGTTCTTTTGTTAACTCTGTTGCTTATCACTAATGACTTCTTTTTATGACCGAACAGGTGGGCAACAGGACAAGGACAAGACTCCAACGCAGCCGGCTCCCTGATTAGACCTGGAGAATTCATTTTGTGTACTTGACATGGCTGTATATGTTAGTCTTAAACAGTAGAGTAACGTTTAGGTTGTAATTCTTGCTACTTGTAATAAATAGCTCTATTCTTGATGTGCAATTCTTTAACATAAGCTGATTTTGTCGTCTTTTGAATGTTTTTGCTATTTTGACATGTTGCATAAGAAATATAGCCATGCATATTCTTGTAATTAAATTTTGTTTGATGTCAGGTTCTTGTTTAAAACATAATTTCATGACTTGCAGTGTTAGCGTGAGGTGTGAACAAATTATAGGCATATATGAAAGAAGGAAATACCGTCCTTTATATTTTGCTTGTAGATGGCAGCTTTGAATATCCTATGTGACCGAGTAAGGGATGCGGTCCAGTATCTTGCTGTGAGCATCCGTTTCTATTAGTGAGTGTCTCCTGTTTTGTGTCCTGCACTTCAGGGATTGTTACAGAGGATAGGAGAAAAGTTTCTTAAGTAAAATTGAAATATGTGAAATAGTAAAACTTCCAATCACGGAAGGCCTTCGATGTGCTTAAGTTCGTGGCAAACGGGCTTTGTAGTCACTTTCCCTAGCTGTGGGTCTTGGAGACATTTGTCACCCATCTTACGCCTCCGCGGGGAGTTAATTCTTTTTTACCACAGCCGTACTTAAGACACATCGGAGCCGAGATCGCGCACAGTAACTACCCGGGCCATTATGGCCCGTAATCGTGGGTATTATTCGATTTACCGTGGCCGGCTAGCGTGGGTGCCGTTCGTCAACCGTGAACTGCTCTTGGCTGGCCACACCTTATGTTGGGGCTTATAATCGGTTCACAGTTGCCGGCGAGCCGAACGCCGTAATGAGCTGCCTCGGCTATAGTCGGCCTTCTCGGTGGCTTATAATCATCTCATTACAGTTGGCTTTAAGGGCCGTCGCGAGCAATGAGTTAACCCGCAGCAGAGGGATGCTGGGGTGAAAGTGTCTCATTGGCGAGGGCATAGATTCGCATAGTACCTGTTAGGTCTTGTCCAGATGAAGTTGTGCTGTGGAGTGCATTGAGTGGAAACACTATACGCATAGGATTTGTTCAACAGAAAAGGATAAAGTTAACAAGCAGCCAAGATATAAAGGAACAAGTTAAAAAAGAGACAAGGTTTTTTAAAGTGGTTCGGCACGAAAAGGCCTACGTCCACTGATTCTCTTTGTTAATTCACTTCATATGGGCAGTACAAGTTAAGAAAAGTATCGACGGAGGTGTTGGATGTTCCATGCCCTCTGGAACACCTCTCCATCCACTGTTGACAAAATATAAGCTCCATTGTGGAGATCTTTATGAATTACATATGGTCCATCCCAGATTGGATCTAGTGCTCCGGGGCGGGGGAAGATTCGCTTGAGGACAAGGTCCCCTTCTTGTAAGGTACGATGCTTGACTTTGGAGTTGTATTGTGCTGCCACTTTTTGTTTGTGGGCTGCTGCTTTAAGGACTGCATCATTTCTTCTCTCCTCCACTAGATCCAAAGACATGTGAAGGAGTTCTTCGTTCTCTTCTGGGTTATAGTGGATCCTACGGTGGGAAGGTACAATGGTTTCAACTGGGAGCATAGCCTCTGATCCGTATGCCAAAGAGAAAGGAGTATGCCCCGTTGAAGTTCTGAAAGATGTGCGATAGGCCCATAGTGTCGTAGGGAGTTCATCCACCCAAGCGCCCTTTGACTTTTCAAGTTTCTTTTTTATTAGAGTTTTCAGAATTTTGTTGATGGCTTCGACTTGTCCGTTTGCCTAGGGATACGCTACGGATGAGAAGCTTTTGTGAATTCCGTGCTCTTGGCACCAGTTGGCGAATTCCTCGCTGTCAAATTGAAGTCCATTGTTTGATATGATTTTGAATGGGACTCCGTACCTGCACAGAACATTTTTGATCAAAAAGTTAATAACTTTTGCTGAAGATACTTTATTCAGAGGTTCTGCTTCCACCCATTTGGTGAAATAGTCGACTGCCACTATAGCATATTTGGCCCCGCCTCGGCCCATTGGCAGTTCGCCGATTAAGTCAATTCCCCATACTGCAAAGGGCCAAGGGCTGGTCATTTGAGTAATCTCAGTCGTTGGTAGCCGCGGAATCTTAGCGAACTTCTGACACCTGTCACACTTTTTGACGAAATCCAAGGCGTCCTTGCTTAAGGTGGGCCAGAAATATCCATATCAGAGTATCTTTTTTGCTAATGTTTGTCCTCCGGTGTGGTCTCCGCAGCTTCCTTGATGGATGTTGGATTAGATTTCCTTGGCTTCCCTCCCAGCGACACACCTTAATAACGGGTTAGAGAATCTGCGCCGATAGAGGATGTCTTCTTGAATTGTGTAGCGGGAAGCTTTCCTTAAGATTTTCTTGACTTCGTTACGTCCGTTGGGCAGTGTGCATCTTTGTAGGTAGTCTCGGATGGGAGTCATCCAAGTTGCTTCTTCGATTGCAGCTATCAGATTCACTTGCTCAAAACTTGGGGCCATTTGCTTTGAGATGGTTACTGCCCCGAAGATGGCGATGTCTCTCATACTTGCTTGTTTTGCCAATTCGTCGGCCTCTTGGTTCTCTTCCCTAGGGATGTGTTTGACTAAGTAGTGGTCCAATTGGCTGAGAAGTAACTTGGCCTTCTTTAAATATGCTATGAGTCGTTCTTCTCGAGCTTGGAATTCTCCTAGTATTTGATTAACGATAAGTTGAGAATCGCTGTGAAGACACAAAGAATTGGCTCCGATTTCTATGGCAAGTTCTAGTCCGGCTATCACTGCTTCATATTCTGCATCGTTGTTGGTGGCAGCGAACTCCAACCTTACAGCATAGTGCAGTTTGTTTCCCCTGGGAGTGATTATTACTACACCTGCCCCCGAGCCTTGTTCGTTTGATGCACCATCCACAAAGAGATTCCACTTGATATCTTTTGCTACTTCCAATTGCTCCTTATCTTCGTTGGTAGTGAATTCTGCTATGAAATCAGCTATGGCTTGTCCCTTGATGGCGGTGCGAGGGTGATAGGTGATATCATACTGACTTAGTTCAATGCACCATTTAAGTAGTCTCCTGGAAGTGTCGGGACGATGGAGTACCTGCCTCAGTGGTTGATCGGTCAGAACTTTGATGGAATGGGACTGGAAGTAGTGACGCAGTTTCCGTGATGTGATTAGTAAACAGTATGCCAGCTTCTCAAGTTTAGGATATCTGACTTATGCCCCCGTAAACCTCTTACTGACGAAGTAAACTGGCCGCTGCATGCGGTTGTCTTCCCTTACCAAGGCAGCGCTTAGGGCGTGAGATGACACAGCAAGGTATAGGTATAATTCTTCGCCTTCGCTTGGAGTCGAGAGTACCGGTGGTTTCTGGAGGTGTTCGATTAAGTCAAGGAAAGCGGTCAGGCATTCGTTGGTCCATTCGAACTTTCCTTTGTCTTTCTTTAGAGCTTCGAAAAAGGGGACACACTTGTCCGTTGCTTTGGAGATGAATCGGCTTAGGGCGGCCACTTTTCCATTCAGGCTTTGCATTTCCTTCCGAGTGGAAGGTATCTTGATATCCCTTAATGCTCGGACTTGTTCAGGGTTTGCTTCAATCCCTCTGGCATGGACGATGAATCCTAAGAACTTTCCTGATGACACTCCGAAGGAGCATTTTAGGGGATTCAACTTCATTCCATACTGTCGAAGTACTTGAAACATCTCGCCTAGGTGGCTTACGTGATCGTCGGCTTTCCTTGACTTTACCAGCATGTCATCCACGTATACTTCCATAGTTTGCCCTATTAGCCCCGCAAACATCTTGTTGACGAGGCGCTGGTAGGTGGCTCCTGCATTTTTAAGTCCGAAGGGCATTACCTTATAGCAGTATAAACCCCGTTTGGGGATGAAACTAGTGTGGTCTTGGTTGGGAGCATGCATAGGAATTTGGTTATACCCTGAGTATGCGTCCATGAAAGATAAGAGCTCGTGCCCGGCTATGCTGTCCACAAGCTGGTCGATTCGGGAAGTGGGAAGCAATCCTTTGGGCAAGCGTCGTTTAGGTTGGAAAAGTCAATGCATGTTCGCCACTTCCCATTAGCCTTCTTCACCAGTACTGGGTTAGCGATCCATTCCGGGTAGACGGCTTCTCGTATGAAGTCATTGGCGAGCAGATTCTTTACTTCTTCGTCGAGGGCTACTGACCGCTCTGCCCCCATACTTCTCTTTTTTTGTTTTACGGGCGCCTTGGTAGGATCAATGTTTAATACGTGGCATGCTATGTCGGGGGAGATTCCGGTCATGTCAGCGTGTGACCATGCGAATACATCTAAGTTGTGGCGGAGAAAATCAATGAGTTGTTCCTTCAACTCTGCTTTTAGTTGGGACCCAATTTTCAACAGTCTACTTGAGTCATGCTTGTCTATAGATATAAACTCCATAGCCTCTGCAGGCTCGGCAGTGGCCTCCTCCTCTTTGTCCCTAGGGTCTAATTCATTGAAAGGGTCGCTGGTATATCGAAGAGGAGGGGCTTTCTTTAGTTGCTATGCTTCTAGACTTTTTGTGCAAAGGGCAACCTCTACACCCTTCCCTTTATCCTTCCTGTGGTTGTTGCGAAGTTCAGTCACATAGCAGTCTCGAGCCACGTCCTGGTCTCCTTCTACTTCCCCTACTCCATTGTCCGTTGGGAATTTCATCTTTAGGCACCATGGGGCTAGGACAATTTGGAAGTTAGACAAGGCTGGCCTTCCTAAGAAGGCGTTGTAGGCCGAATGGTTTTCTATTAGCACAAACGTCTGTTTCCGTACGACGGAGCAGGGATGGCTTCCAATCTCAACAAAGAGGTCCAGTTGCCCGAGGGGCATCTTTGCATCCCCAGTGAAACCGTGTAGTGGTTTATCGCAGGGAGATACATCCTTCATTGATAGCTTCATTTTTTCGAATGCATGTTTGAACAGGATGTTTACTAAGCTTCCAGTGTCTACTAGGATTCGGTAAATCTCAACGGGGCCGAGCCGGGCAGAGATAACCATGGGATCCATGTGAGGGTACTGCCTTCTTTCTAGGTCACGCTTACCGAATGTGATGTCATCACTTTCTTTCCGCTTCGGGTGGCGCTCTTTTATAACCGAATTGACACAGTCTTTATTGTCTCTAAGCGACTTTCCATATCTTTCCATTTCTTTCCAGCTTCTGTCAGCGGTGTGCGGTCCTCCCGAGATGGTATGGACCACTATCTTCTCTTGACTAGAGCTGCTAGTGTTGCGGTTTCCTCTGCCGATCTCCGGTGAGGGTAGCCTTGGGTTCTCATTGGCAGGAGCTGGAGTCTTGTCCTGACCTTTTACATAGCGTTCTAGTTTCTTCCTTCTGATGTGTTCCTCAATCAAGTCCCGGAGATGATGGCATTCATTGGTGTCATGCCCATGAGATTCGTGGAAGCGGCAGAACTTTCCAGACTTCTACGCATTATCTGATTCCTTCTTGTATGGTGGGCGTTTGTATCTAACTTCGCCTTGGGTGGCAAGGAAGATATTTTCGACGGTCTCGTTCAAAGGAGTGTAAGTGTCGAATCTCGGTCCAGGCCGATATAGGCGCTTTTCTCCCTTCTTGCCCCCAGCATTGTCTCTGAAATCATTTCTTCGAACGTCCCTTGCTACAGCAGGGGCGTTGCTGTGAGTTGCCTTATTTTGCTGTCCTGACTGTCCCTCAACGGCAGCATCCTCAAGCCTCATATATTTCCCGGCTTCATGGAAGAAATCGGGTAAAGTAGCTGGTTTTTCTTTCATCAACCTTCTAGCAAATTTAGTGTCCGGATGCACACCACTACAGAGGGCCATTAGGATAAGCTTCTCATCGACATCTTGGACCGCGGCTGCTGCGGCATTGAATCGGGTTAGGTATTGTTGCAGTTTCTCTCCAGGTTTCTGTTTGACGCTGGATAAGGAATAAGCGTCCTTAGGTTGTTCCACATGGATGCGGAACTGACTGGTAAACTTTTCTTTCAACATTTCCCACGAGCTGATGGATCCCTGGGGTAGATGACAGAACCAGGAGGAAGCGAGATCTGCTAAGAAGAGCGGAAAGCATTTGCACAGTACTCCCTCTGTCGCTCCACTCATGAGCATATGTTGTGTGTACCTCTGTAAGTGTACAACGGGGTCGGAGGTTCCTTTGTAAGGTTCCATTGTTGGCATCTTCCATTCTCGGGGAGTGATAGCAATTTCGATGTTGCGGGCGAAAGGGCTGGTTACCCTAGCGCCTATCTCTCGATCTCTTTGCTCCCGTTGGACGCACTCTCTGAATAAGCGTGCCATCCTTTCATCAGAATTTGGAGTAGATAGAAATGAGTTTGGTTCTATTCTGTGGGATTGATTCCGTCCAGATGACCTGTAGGGATGGTATCGTCTATCATTCCTCATATTTTCCAATGGCTGCCTTTGATCTTCTGGGAGCATGCTAGGGTCAGCTACAGTTGGCCCTTGCCTTGATCTTCCCCTGCTGGGTTCTGATCTAAGCACTTCCTCGGGTCCAACTTCGGGCTGGACTCTAGCTCGGCCCCGTTCACTGGCGTTTCCGTGGTTAGGCAGTATGACGGGCTCAGCTACAGTTGACCTTCATCCGGTACCTCCCTGTTGGGTTCGGTACCAAACGTTTCCTTAGGCCTAACTTCGGGCTGTGCTCGATCTCGGCTCCTACCATGGCTACTTCTGTCGTTAGCTCCTTCGAAGAAGGAAGACCTTTGTTGTCTCTGAGATCCTCCAGACTAGGACTCGCCCCATGATTCAGTGTTGCGGTGGGATTCTTCAGCGTCCCTTAAGCGTGACAGGAGATGGTCCACCAAGGCTTCCTGCTGGGACGTGAAGCGGTTAGTTACTTCAACCACAACTCTGTCCAAATCTGCCCTAGTAATTGCTGCGGGCTGTTCTGTGGCAAGAGGGGTCGGATTAGCCTGTCCTTAATTTGTTACTGCTGCTGGAGGAGGACGATTTACTTGATTCGTGACAGCTGGATCTGGAAGACTGCTGGATGCGATGTTTTTTCCTTTGTTAACATCTTTTCTTGGTTTGGGAGGCATGTTTTCCGAGTGGCGAACGATGCTGTTAGGAAAACTGTTAAGTGGATGAAGCTGAAGCTTCGAGCTTCTAGTTCTCAGTGAAAGCACCAAAAATGTTTGCACAAAAAATGGACAAACACCTCAAAGTCGTATGATTTAGTAGATCTTATGTTGTTCTTAGTGATTTTAGAGATTTATGCAAATATATGAAAAGCAGGGGCTAAACTGTAAAAAGACATGCAGATTTATAGTGGTTCAGCCAGAATGTGCCTACGTCCACTTTATATGTTATTTCTCTTGTTTTGATTACAAGTACAAAGCTTTGGTATAGGTAAAAGAAAGTTGTTTGAAAGTTCTATCCGTGCTTGAGCTCTCAAACTTGTCCCCATTGTTGTACCCCTGCCCCTCTATTTATAGAGTGAGGCTGGGGGTAGGGGTCCTGGATGTATGTAGCTGCTGGTGGGCCTGGGCTGAGGTGATCTGGCCTGGCAACGTTGGTTCAGCAACACTTCGGTCCGGTGGTGGCTTTGGTCCGGTGGTGGCTTTCCCTGCCTCTGGTTCGGCAGTGGATGGAGGTAGGTTGGTTCGGCAAGCATGGGACGAAGGTTGGATCGGCAAGCATGGGAGGTAGGTTGGTTCGGCAAGCATGGGATGAAGCTTGGATCGGTAAGCATGGGACGAAGGTTGGATCGGCAAGCATGGGATGAAGCTTGGATCGGCAAGCATGGGAGGTAGGTTGGTTTGGCAAGCATGGGACGAAGGTTGGACCGGCAAGCATGGGACGAAGGTTGGATCGGCAAGCATGGGAGGTAGGTTGGTTCGGCAAGCATGGGACGAAGGTTGGACCGATGGATCCTGGTTTGGTGGTAGGTGTTGAGAAATGTACCCAACAATTAGTAAGTATTTAAAAAGATTCCTGTCATAAATATACAACAAATGGACACAACTGTATGATTTTTTATGCCAACATCTCTAAAGTGGAATATGCGCCTAACAGAGTATTTGTGATTTTTGTTTGATTTTTTAAAAATTTACTATTTATACTCGATTAGGTATTAATGTTGTAGTAATGTATATCACTTTATCACTCTTATCTAACATTGTTATTCTTTTGTTGATAACAAAAGGGGGAGAGAAGTTAAGATTTTGGCAAATAATTCATATTTTTTTATTTGCATATTCTCATCTAGGTTCATTGCATTTTTAATTGCTTTTTATTTGCATATTTATTTATTTATTTTCATTCATATGTGAAGGGGGAGCTTTGTTGTAGGGGGGTATACAAATAGGGGGAGCTAATAGAATTCATCAAGACTACATACATTAATAGAGTCAAAATCTTAATATATGTTTGTTATCATCAAAAGGGGGAGATCGTAGAATACAATAGCCTATGATTTTTGTTTGATGATAACAAACATATATATACATTTAAATGTATTTGTTGTACTATTTTATTTTTTCACATAATTAAATAAATATTTGTTGAAATAAATAACTTAGAATTCATATTCAAACAAATATTTTATTACAAATCCAAATAGTACAAATTTAAGCTTTTACTACATTTATACATTTTCAATTGCAATACAACTTCGATTACAACACATTTTCACTTTACAGTTTTTCATACATAATTCATCTCATTACATATTCACTCTCACTCGTATTTGATCTTCAACTCTGTTCCAGCCTGAATCCAGCATCTGAACTATTTGCAAAATAAATACTGACGCAGTAAAATTAAAAAAAAATATTTTGCAGTGCACAATAAAGTGTGTGTTTTGAAAATATAATTTGCCTCAGTTATTTGGGTTGTTCGTCGTCATTTTTGTTAATTCATCTTACACGAACAACTTGTTACATGCACAGTGTATCACTGTACATGCCACAAGCTCGTGCACACTGATATACACTTGCTTGTTAAAATTGCAGGAACAGGTGAGCACAAGGTCATACCCAAGCAAAAACTAGATTCAACTCAAGTTGAATATGCAAACCACTAGTTCAAACATCACATGAAACCACACAAGGGCTAAGAACAGAGAGAGCATCAACATGACTTGCTCACAAATTCAACCCGATAAAGTGCACCATACACATATACATACTTCAATGGAACCAGACCATTCTAACTCGAAACAAAGACAAGACTACAATAAAATTGGCACTAGGAGTTCAGAGGCATACAAGCTTAGTGCACACACACAAAACCAGCAACTCAATGGATGCAGTAGCATAAGCAACATAATGGTAGATATATAGTGACATCAAGCTGCACTGAGGTTCAAAATAAAATGACTCGAAGCAATGCAAGAACAGTTCACCAGACACATGCAAAATTCCAACCCAGATCAATGAACATAAGCCAGTGGAACAACACCCCACATACCAGCTCTGGAACAATGCCCCATGAACAAACACTAGAGAATACAAGTGTAAAAACTCAAGCAAGGCAACAACAACAACTAGATCACATGATAACAGATTCAACCAAGTTTATTAGCACAGCAATTGGAAGTGCACAAATAAGAAGGATGCAAATTTAACTCGAAGCAAACTAATCAGTGTGGATGTGTACGAGCAAAACAACAATACAACCAGAATTGAAGCTGACCCATCACACACACATATACATACATATATGTCTGTATATACATAGAGATGACACACAAATATATACAGTTTAAATGTTTCAAAAAAAGTGAAGTAGTTTACATAACAGTGAAGCAGTTGTAAAAACAGTTGCAAGTCATAGTTCCAAGTCAAGGAGCAATCAAAAGGAAATGATTAAACACCTTTATTCAAAAATTCCAAAATTGAATGCTAGCAAAGAATGGAATCAGTGAACAAGTCCAGACTATCTCAAAAATTCAAATGTCGAAGTCAAAGGAGCACAGAACGAAACCGACTCCAAACAAAATTCAAATCAATTCAACTGATGATATTATGAACAAGTCAAAAAAAATCACACAACCATTCGATTAGAAATCAACGCAAGCACCAAACTCACTGACAATTTCAATACAAATTATACGAACGAGATAATAGGGTTTCATCCCTATAAATAAACCCATATCATCATCGATAATAGGCATCGAGTTGGAATTCAAGCAAATCAACAGAGAAATAAAGTATAAAATCACATACCGATTGTATTTCATTCGAACTCGATCTTGAAGCGGCCGCAAAGCAATTCGTAGAAGCATCGAATCTAATTAAGGAACAAGAGCGTGTCGGCAATCAGTTCGAACGTCTAATTCAAGCGGCGGCTTCAATCATCAAAACCCTAATTTGAGAAGAGCAACAAAAAGAAAAGGAACGGCCAGAGTATACCAACTGAAAAGAAAGGGGAGACGGTTCTCTTTTGTTATATTTAGGTCGGTCTTCATTTTTATATTGGGCTTTAGTTATATAATAAAAGGGTTTTGTTTTAGTTTTAATTTTTCATTTGTAATTTTCTATTTTAAATTGTGTAACTTTCTAGTTGTGTAAATAGATACAAACTCCTGGACATAGTTTGAGAATTCGCAACTCAGTGACTGAGTTGTGGCAGGATTTTGAGCTTAGAGTTAGGTTAGTCAAGTTAGCGGGTGTCGCAAGTTTACGTGTGTTTGTAAGTGTTTGACTACTTAATCTCTAGTAGAAACCTTGGGAGCAGCACGTAGGCAGGTTTTTGCCGAAGCTGGGTAAATCTGTGTATGATCTCTATGGCATTACTTTATGCTTTTATTTTTATTTCCACATTAGTTTTTAGTACACCCTATTCACCCCTCTCTAGGGTGAAAACGATCCTATAGTTGAGGCTCGACACCTTCTCTTTTCTTTATTCAAGTTCATCATCTCCTACATTTGTTGAACGCTTAGAGCTCGGTATCTTTAATGGTTCGATGCCTTCCTTTATCGTTAGTTACTTGAGTGGATGACATCCTTCCCATCACAGAGATTCGACATCATCTTGCTTTTTGATATCTCCTCCTTTATTTTTGCTACCGCAATTATACTCAGGCTCGGTAACCCTTTTGTGTTGTAGAAGCTCATCATCCCCTTGTTGTGCTTATATTCGATATCCTTCATACTAACCAACTACTTGGAATTTGATACCCCTAAAACTCAACATTCCTTCTTTATTTAAGCATTTGACACCCTCTCATTATAGAGGCTCGATAACTTCTCGGGGTTGTTTGAAGTTCGCTACTCTTTATTCTCCTTCTTCACACTCGACATCTTCTGTTTTTCTTGAATTTCGATATATTCTCCACAGGTGTTCGATAGCTTTATTTTTAGTAACAATACTTAACACTAAAGGCTTACAAAATAGGCTTATCTATTTTTTAGAGTTAAGAATGTGGTTTGAGTAAGGCTTAAAAGCAATAGTGTTTTAATCTACCGGCTTCACTCTTGATCGAGGAATAGTTAAGATGAAAAGGTCATAACTGTGTTAAGTATATGAACCTTGATTTCTAAGCAATCGATTCTAGAACTTGATAATCGATTAGTCAACTATCGAACTTGAGCAAATATTAACTTGGAAGGTATCTAAAAGCTTCATGGCTTCATTTGATTTGAAATTCGCCGAGGAGGAGCATTAGTATGAAACATATCTAGCTTTAGGAACTTATATATACGAGATCCCCTGGGCAGGATCCTATTTATATAGTTCACTTACTTCTAAAAGAACTGAAATTGAGTTAACCAGAAATTCATCGATTTGTTTTAGAGAGTCTGAGATCGGTAAGTGTTTTACTTACTAAATACCACTTTGAAACTGGCATACGAGCCTATGTTTTTGAAGCGGTTGTGAAATGGAATGTTATAGAGTTGAACTGTCTATCCTAATGTTAAGTCCAAGGGAGAGGTCTACGTTAACAATTCATACTTATGCTATAGAGTTGAACTACCCATCCTAAGATTAAATCCAAGAGAGAGGTCAGCATTAGCATTTGTAAAACATATTATGCAGGAATCTATGGAGTGATTCGTATTTTATTCGAGTGATGAAGACTCATGTGAGATATGCCGAATGTAACTCAACATCGGGAAATGACTAAAGATAGAGTAGGATGATTAGTCTTTGGTTTAGTTAACTCACGACAAGGTATATCAACTCCATATCTAGAGTATGCTTATCGATGTTGTTAGTGGGAGTTGTTGATACTTGGTTCCACGTGGTTCATACCAACGTTCTGGTATGGACCAACTATTTTTACTTTATGATATATTTATTTAGAGATACACGATGCTCGGAAGATAGTTTCTGATCCTTGTCATGGAGATCCACTTTAGTTTACTAGAGGAGTCTCCGTGGAAAATCCATATGCAAACATACCTTAGCAGTTTTAGATGTACTTCTAATATTGTTGTGTTATGAGATGCGAGCAGCATAGCTATTTTTTGATTTATATTCTACACACTAGACATTATCTATTATTTCACTACATTAACTTAATGAATGGTTGGTTTATTTTAAGGAGAAAACTGTTACGATGATTCATACCGCCTTAAAGGTTACTGTTACATGTATGCATGTATCTTGAGTTTTCTCATACCAGACTTATGTCTGACACATGGTTTTTTTGTTTTTCCTAAATTACTCATATACTCTTTCAAGTAGGTTGAGTAAAGTAGGTTTTACTTTAGACACTTTAGAGTTCAGGAGATGAGTTGGAGGCTTCTGTAATCTATCTATTTCTATTTCTGCTGCATTGTATTATGTATATATTATCATGCAAGGACAACCAGTTAAAACTGTCCAGGCTAATGATAGTACTTATGTTTTGTAACTCTGAAATTACTTTGTATTTTGGAGTAACCCTATGTATTGTCCTTTTGATATTATATTTTTATCTTTCCGCTATGAGATTCTGATATTGTGTTCTTTCTTTCTTGTTCTATTTCCTTTTCTTTTTATTTTAGCGTAACTATGTCTTTCCAGCACTCGAGTTCTCGACACACAAATACCGTTGATATATTTAGTGTTGACATTCGAGGTCAAAAAGTCAGGTCGTTGCGTGTTTCATTAGCCATAATATGAAACACTATATTCTCTAAAAAGCATTGAATAGTCACCGTGACCTTTTTATTCAAAATTTCCCTTTTTTCCATTATACCACTAAGTCTCACTTCTTTGTTCTTCAATGGTTGGTGAAGATCATCAAGATATAGAAATTTCTCCATTGGTTGATGATTACTCCATTAAACTCGAATCTGTTTTCTGCTTCTAGATTTGTGCAAAAATATTGACCAATCATCTTTTCATCATCGAACTAGTTCATATAGATCTGTTTGGACTAATGATGTTGTTTTATTGGTTGATGATTACTCTAGACACACGTGGATATATTTATTTATTTTACTGCTTCTGGATTTGACACTATGTTCACTAGTTGTTTATGTGCATGGTTTCAATTCAAAATCCAAAAGAATTTCATTTAAAAGCTGTAAAAAGAATTTTAAGGAATTTGTTGCAACTTCATGATCTGGTCTATGATATCCAATTAATGATAATCTTGAGTCTAAGAGAAATTCAGATGCAGATTACACTGGTAATCTAATTGATAGACTATATACTAGTGGAACGTGTTTTATGTAGAGACATTCATTAGTTGCATCACATTTTCAAAGAAAATATCTGCATATTTTTCATTTCAACTAATTTTCAATTAGCAGACATTTTTCTTATAAAACCCCTTCCAGAAAATAGTTTTTGTTGACCATGTTTCAGATTAGTTATTTTAGAAAATTTGATTTTATAATTATTTTTGGATTTGATCTTAAATGTCTACATTAACTAATTTGACTCCCTACTGATTATCGAAAAGATAAATAGTGATTTAAAAAGTGATGAGTGTTGATATTAATCATATATTATGACTTGAGATAGTATATTTAGTAAATTTCTTTAAAAATTTAAACAAGATTTATAATAACTTTTGTTGGTAAAAAAATTCCATGACCATCTCTATTTCAATCTCCATCACTCATCAAAATCCAATATAGTATGTCAAAATGTGGTATTTTAAACAGGAAATTATTCGGTTTTATTTTATTTATTTTTTTAACATCCAAAATATTCACTCTCATTTAAAAGTCCTCACGGTTATGCATGGGTGAATTACCTGGAATATTTGTTTATGTTCTTTCATGCTCATTTAAAAGTCCTCACGGTTATGCATGTATGGAACACATATCAAAAATGGTTACAAAATAGACGAGTTGATTCTAATCCCATTTAAAAGTCCTCATGGTTATGCGTGGTTAGAAGATACTTGAAATTTGTTTTTTGTTTTTTAAAATTTGGGAATACTACTAATCTCATTTAAAAGTCTTAACGGTTATGCATGGTTAGTAAGTATTCGAATTCATGATATAAATATACCACAAATAGACACGACTATATGGTTTTATATACCGACATCACCCCTATCATTCTAAAGTGGAATATGCGCCTAACAGAGTATTTATGATTTTTGTTTGATTTTTTATTGAAATTTAATATTTATACTCGATTGGGTATTAATAGTGTATTAATGTCTATCGCTTTATCTCTATTTTTTTCTAACACTAGTACTCTTTTGCTGATAACAAAAGGGGAGAGAGAAGTTAAGATTTTGGCAAATAAGTCAAGTCATATTTTTTAATTTGCATATTTATTTTCATGCATATATGAAGGGGGAGTTTTGATGTAAAGGGAGAATTCAAATAGGGGGAGCAAATAGACTGATCAAATACATTTAATAAATTCAAAATCTTAAATATATGTTTGTTATCATCAAAAAGGGGAGATTGTTGAATATGCTAGTATATGATTTTTTTCGATGATAATAAACATATTTACATTCGTTTAAATGTATTTGTTATTGTACTATTTTATTTTTCACATAATTAAATAAATATTTATTGAAAAAAATAAATAACGCAGATTTTTTATTCAAACAAATATTTTATTGCAATTTTGAATAGTACAAATTTGAGCTCTCACTATATATACACAATTTCGATTACATTACAATTTTGATTACATCACAAATTTCAATTTACAATGTTCACCTTACTACATATCACTCAAACACTCGTACTTATCTTCAACTCTATTCCAGCCAGAATCTAGCATCTGAGCTATCTGCAAAATAAACACTAATGCGGTAAAATTGAAAAAGAAATATTTTTCAGTTCAAAATGAAGTGTGTGTTTTGAAAAATGTTATTTGCCTCGGTTATTTGGGTTGTTCGTCATCATATTCTTTTGAATCCATTCATACATGAACAACTTATGACATGCACAGTGTATCACTGTACATGCCACAAGGCCGTGCACACCAATATACACTTGATAAAATTGCAAGGACAGGTGTGCACAAGGTCAAACCACAGCCGAGGTTGGATTCAACTCAGGTGCAATACGAAAACAAGTACAATGACTGAAACAAGCTCGAACACACTTGAACCAGAAATGTATGCATATGAAATGAAGACTCAACACAAGTGAACCCATTCCAACAAACCAGTTCATCCGGATCATTCCACATGGAACCAGTTACATGGAGATGACCAGCATTCAAAATGACAACAATGACTTAAACTCAGAAAACATGTACATAAGTGGAAATCAGCTAAACCAGACTTCAAGTGTGAACACAGAAGTGTCAAGACTTGGATTGGGCCACATGAATACATATGAAGGTGCAGGTATACAACAACCAAGTGAAGGCTCCAAGAGGAACAAATGAAGGCTGCATAAAGAAATCACCATAAATATATATATATATATATACATATGTATACACACATGTATACATATATATGCAGTGCACAGCAGTGGTTGGAGCAGAGCAGACATGCTACATGAAAACCAGAGGATTACAACCAAGCAGACCACATCAAACAGTGATGAACCAGACAAAAGGCGACAAAACTGCACAGATAAGACTCGAGTGAACCACACCAGAGGAGTATGTACAAATGTATCAAGACAGTATCACTCGAACATACCAACCAGACTCCAAGCCTCAAATCAAAACTGGACTGAACCAGACTATAAGACCAGAACAATATGCAGTGACAACGAGACTCAACACTGAAGGTATGAACACTTACAAATCAACAAAGCAGAGTACAAAGAAATATAACAGCAGTCCAAACATACTCAAAGTATTAAACCAGATAAACATATCAACTAGACTGCAACAAAACAGTTGTGAACATATATAAGTGAGTATGCAACAAAGGAGACTTCAATTGCAAAGCTTCAGACCATACTCAAAATGCAAGAAGCCACAAGATCACATGTCAACCAGAATTCAACTCAAAGCAAAGAGACCAGAGCAATGCAGGCACAACACATATGTACACACAGACATATGTATGTATGTATATACATGGTGACTCACATACAAACACAAGTGGTTCCAGTCAAACTCAGTGGTAACATACAAGTAAATACAAAATGAATGGAGCATGCATATACATCAACACGACCACATATATATATATACATATGTTTGCACACATGTATACATATATATATATATATACATGTGTCATAGTTCAGGTTCAGCTAAACCAACATTCAGAAATGCTACAAGAAAATACAACATAACAACAATATATCTCGAGTCCAAATGACAAGCCGTGGGTCATGAACCAGTCAAGGAAAAGTAGTAGTTTGAACAAGTGAGCATGTACTAGTAATCCAGCAACGGAGCATTTAACCGTTTTAACAAAGTCATGGCAGAGATAGAAATCATATGGTTCGAAAGAGAATGTAACAGCAGTCAACAAAAATTCAAAATGCCAAAGAATGAAAACCGTGGTGACCAAGGTAGAGTTCGAACAAGTCAAGTTTAAATTCCAGAGTCAAAGCCAGACAATAACAAGTTCGAATTGAACAAGTCAAAGCAAATTTTCATCTCAAAATATTATCACAATATCAAATGGTCGAAGTCAAAAGAGAAAAGAACGGAGCTAATTTAAAATTCATGAAGTATACGAACAAGTCAAGACTATCACAAGCATTCAAGTAATAATCGTATGGCCGAGCAAACATTTGAAGAAATCAAATAAAATATATACGAACGAGATTATAGGATTTCGAATCCTATTTAACCCAATCTAATCATCGGTGGTTAAATCATTCGAGTTTAAGCAAAATCACAGAGTCAAGTTTCAAATCGATAACTCGAATCAAGTTTGAACTAAAGCAATCAACAGAGGAATTAAAACAGAAAAAATCGCATACCAATTTCAAAGGTTCGAACTCGATAATTGAAGCAACTGCACATGCGCTCAAGCTAAAGACGATTGAGAAAGCAACGCGAAGATAATCCCTCAACTCAACCGATTTATTATAGAGCGGCAGCTTCAATTCGTAAAAGCTCTAATTCCTAATCGAAGAAAAAGAGGCGGCAGCAAATAAAAAAGGGAGAACGCATTTCTTTTGTTGAGTTATATGTTAAAGTGGGCCGGTTCCTCTTTTTGTATTGGGCCTAATTTAAATATAGGGTTTTTTAGTTTAGTCTTTTATTTTATTTGTAATTTCTTTTTAAAATTTGGTTATTTTCTAGTCATGTGACTAGGGTACAAACTACAGGGAGTAGTTTGAGAATTCGCAACTCAGTGGCTGAGTTGTGGTAGGGTTTTGAGTGTAGAGTTAGGTTAGTCGATAGTGGGTGTCGCAAGTTTACGTGTGTAAGCGTCTGACTACTTAATTTCTAGTAGAAACCTTGGGGGCAGCACGTAGGCGGGGTTTTGCCGAAGCTGGGTAAATATGCGTTGTTCTATTTCTACTTTTATTATTCTGCTATTATCTGTGTTGCGGTTATTTGATATATTTCTGCATTAATTTTTATTATTATTAGTATCACCCTATTCACCCCCCCCCCCCCCTCTAGGGTGAAATCGATCCAACATATACTAGGAAAAGACTATAAGTTAGTGGATGCTCTTAACCGAAGATATCAGAATGTGGTATTAGCTATGTTGGCGGAGAAGCTTTGGCCAGTTGCAGTGTGCAGTTAAGATCGACTACTGGTTCTAGTCAGGGTACCGCCATGTTGTCCTGTTTAGAAGTTCGACTAGTGTTGATTGAGAGGATTGCTTCCAAACAAAGGGAGGATCCAGTGTTAGCCGAGAAGATTAGAGAGCTTGAAGTTGGAACTAAAATCGATGATCTAAAAGGCTTTAGTCTTGACCAAAGAGGATGGTTGAGAAAGAAGGGACGGTTGTGTGTTCCGAATATAGAGGACTTGAGGAAGGAAGTTCTGGGAGAATGTCATTGGTCCAAGTTTAAGATTCATTCTGGAGGAACCAAGATGTATCAAGATATGAAGAGGAGCTTCTATTGGGAAGGTATGAAAAGAGATGTTGGCTTGTGGGTTATGCAGTGTGCAAACTGTCAACAATTGAAAATTGAACATCAGAAGTCGAGTGGGTTGCTTCAACCTTTAGAGATTCCAGTTTGAATATGGGATTCGATATTCATAGATTTTATAGATGGGTTTCCAAGGCCAAATAAAGCAAATAAAAGTATATGGGTTATAGTGGACAGAGTGCCCATTTCATTCCAGTAAATTCAACCAGGACGGCACCTATTTTAGCTCAGTTGTTCATGAAGAACATAGTTAGACTACATGGAGTTCCTAGTAGTATAGCTAGTGACAGAGATGCCATGTTCATTAGTGAATTCTGGAAGAGTCTACAAGAAGTATTGGGTACCAAGCTTAATATGAATACTGCACATCACCCTCAGACAGACGAGCAGATGGAGAGAGTCAAGAAGGTAATCGAGGATCTATTGAGAGCTTGTGTATTAGACTTTGGTGTTGGACGATCACCAACATTTGGTTTAGTTTTCCTATAATAATAGTTACCAGACTAGTATAGGATTGGCGCTTTTTGAAGCTTTGTATGGAAGGCCATGCAAATCACCAGCATGTTGGTTGGAGACTGGAGACAAATTAGCCTTAGCTCCAGATTTGGTTAGGGAGGCATCAGAGAAGATCGAGTTAATCTGAGAGAGGATGAAGGAAGTTCAATCCAGGAAGAAAAGTTACGCGGATAAAAGGCATAAAGACCTAGACTTCTTAGTTATAGATAAGGTTTTTATTAAGGTTTCACCGATGAAGAGTGCGGTACGATTTGGAAAGTCAGGGAAGTTAGCCACCTGATATGTTGGACCATTCCAGATTATATAAAGGATTGGGAAGCTCGCATATAGAGTAGAGTTGTTGGGCAGTATGGCAGGTGTCCGTAATGTATTTCATGTATCTCATCTTCACAAGTATATGCATGATCCATAAACTACTATTTTTCCTATAGGGTTGGAAGACTTGATAGTAGAGCTTAATTTGACTTTTGTTAGGCAACCAGCTTGAGTAGTAGCGAGAGATGAGAAAAGATTGAGGAACAAGACAGTCAAGTTGGTGAAAGTTCAGTGGAGCGACAATGAGAAGGGCTGCACTTGGGAGACAGAGGATAGGATTAGAGATGCTTATCCTGATCTGATGTGAGGGTATATTTATATAGATAGTTGCTAGTCAGGTAGGCTAGTATGCTAGTTAGGAGTTGTTACAGATGATAGCTATGTTTAGTATTTAGTCCTTAATGAATTTCGACGATGAAATTCTTTAAGGGGGAGCCTGTAACACCCCTAATTTTTGGTAACATTATTCAAGAGGTTTAAGAAGATAAATTAAATAGAATAATGATGATAAGGGGATAGGGATTTGAATAAAATTATAAGAAGGCGTGCTTAATTTACCTTAAATGGGCTTAAAATGGCTTTTAAATTATTAATTAAAACATGGGAATATCAGTAAATATAGCCGCACCTTATTATTCACGGCCATACACTTTTATTTGCCCATTCACGTTCATTTTCTCAAAAACTCAAAAGCGCAAATTTAACCTAAGAAGAGCCTGTCATTAACAAGGAAGAAGAGGAAGAGAAATTCAATCAAGTTAAGGAATTAAAGCTAGGGGATTAATTTCAAATCAAATCTCAAAGCTCTTATCATATTTAAGATGAATACTAACTCATTCCATCTCTATTTTGTTTTTATAATAATATGTCTTCGAATTTAAGATTAAATTCGTTTTTATGATGTTTTGGATGATGATATGCTTGAATTATTATATGTTTGATTTAAAGCAATTCATTTACATATGGATTTGCATGGCTTTAGGGCAAAACTGATTATTATTGAATTTAGAATGCCATGGAAAGATTATATGTTAGGAAAAACATGATTTTAGAGATGGGTTTAAATTTCATAATTTTCCAAGCTACGAAAAATTTATTATGAATTTCAAAAGAAAAATATAATATATTTGGATTTAAAATTTATTTTGATTATTTCAGGAAGAAATTAGGTCTGAAATTTTAATATGTTTGATAACACGATGAAAGTGAATTTCTGTAATTTTTGGGGATTTTTCCTAATTAATTTGCTATGGAAAATAAATTATTTTAAAAGAAGGACTTTTGTGTAATAATTGTTTTTGCTTAATAAAAGGCTTAAATGTTAATTTTTCCTTTGATTTAGATCTGATAAATGCAACATTTATTTTGTAAAGTATTTGAAAAGTTTTAAATAAAAAAGTTGGTTCCGCCTCTTTTGGAAGTGGCTTTCGACCCAATGCTTTCGCCTCGACTCTATCGAAACCAACCCTGCCGAAACCCTCCTACTCGAAACCAATACATAAGGTATCACTTAGATGGTACGTAGTGGATTGGAGGAAAGGCGGAAGCCAGAGTGTCGAAAGCAATA